>JADLZK010009131.1:0-355842 GCA_015847255.1 Hyparrhenia diplandra | reverse complement strand
TTACCTTAGAAGTGGGTTAAGAGGTCGACGGGCCTCGTGCTAAAGGGCAATTCATGGCTCACAAAGGAAAGTGTACACCTCTACGCAGAGTTTGATCAAACCGATATATCACCCGTGCTCACGGTCCAGCAACTCGAAAAACTCACGTAATAGCTTGTTACTATGATGACGAATGACGAGATGGAAATGATGATGAGAATGGTTAACCATGATGGCGATGATGGCAAGATCATGATACTTATGTCTATGATCATGTGGCATAAGGGGCTTAAGCGAACTTAATGATATTAAACGCTAAAACTCGACTTACTAAAAGTGCTAAACATAGTAAACCAGTATCACCCTTTTGAGCTTCATAACCCCATGTGCTTGTTGAGTACGAAATGTCCCCACGCTAGCTTTACTTTTCAATATTTGGAAAATCCCTGATGTGTACCAGAAGATGGAGCAACTGAGTTTGCTGAGAAGTGCTAGGCGTGTGTACCCCTAGTCAACCGTCCCTGTGGCTCTGGAGGCTCCGCTTGAAGATTAGAATCTACAGTTTCGCTAGTCTGATAAGTATGTATTTCTATTATTGTTCGTTATATTTAAGCATTGTCTCTTGATACTAATATAATTTGTCACTATATATGTGATTTGACTTTCTGGGCACACATATAAGTAGTACTCGGGTTTGTTGTTAAATCCGGGTGTGACATAATCCACCTCAAACATGCCATCGGGTAACTATATCGTGATATGATAGATTGGCACATGCCGTTAAAAAGCTTATTTACTATGCCAGCTATATTTTACATGCTAGTGGAATCTTGATAGGATTTTACAAGCAAGTTTTAGTTTTTATAGGCATGTTGTGACTTCTGTGGAGCAAGAACGGTGCAAAACGCGTGCGGCCCATTTGGGAGGGGGACCACAAGACGCCATCGGCAGATGGCAAGGGGCGGCGGCCCTCCCCCCCCGTCCCGCAAAGCAGCCAAGCCCGCGGCCGGCCTACGGGGAGGAATCCGACCCCGGCTAGCTTCGTGCTAGCTAGCTAGAAGGAATCATCTCGGCCCTCTACCGAGGGGCCAGAAGTCTTTCATGGGCCGTCCGGCTTTCTTTTTGTCTGGCCTCGACGGCCCTAATGACGGGCTTCTATATTGGGGATGCCAGAAGGAACATTGACGAAGAGAGAGAGAGCTGGCGTCATGTTGACAACCACAAATGGCAATGATGGCTAGAGAGAAATTGTTTCCAACAAAAAAATCTAAAAGATGAAAAACAAGGAGATGAATATTACCCAATTTATAAGTTTGTTTATGTGTTATTACGCTCTCTATGTGTATTCTGAATCACAGTACTATCCAAACCACTTTATCAGATCTAATTTGGCCTTTGGGTGTGACTAGTTTTCTACTTAGTAGTTGAAAAGTGTAGGGTCGAGATGGGACTAGAGGGGGGGATGAATAGTCCTTTTTAAAACTAATTGCGATGGCTAACCAAATACATTGTGGAATTAAAACTATTCGATTAGCCAAGACTTCACCCATCTAACTATGACTTTAAATCACCTCACAAAAGATCCTACACAAGATAAATGAGGTGACAAGCCTAGCTTGAACTCCTAACCAATTCTATTGCAAGGTCACACAAACCTATGCACTAGTACTTCAATCAATGGTGAGCTCCTACACAATTCTAATGAGCAAAACACAAAGCCAACCTAAGCTCACTAGATGCACAATGGACAAGGCGACACACGCCTAACCCAAAGGCTCAAATTACTTAGTTACACAAACTAAGCAAAGCAACTAAGCAAGCTACACAAGCTAGTAAATGCAAGAGATACACCACAAGCACAAGCACAAGGTATATATGAAAGTAAATACAAAGCTTGTGATTTGGAGAATGCAAATCACCAAGAAGAGTACACAAGTTGACACCGGTGATTTTTTACCGAGGTATCGGGAAGCTTGCCAACTTCCCCCTACTCCTCGTTGTGTCGACCAACACCTTGGGTGGTTCCTCTGGTGTTTCACCTAGATGGTTCTTCGGTGTGATCCTCAAACCACTTGCCCCTCAAGGCACGCCCCGCAAGGCACCGCAAGACACCACTCTCAAGTGAGGCCCTCAAGGCACCGCGATTGAACCCACACTCACAAGTGAGGTAACTCAATGACACGCCCTAGTAGTGTCGCACTTCGCGATCCCCGCGAGGTGAGCACGAACCTCTCACAAATCTTCCTCCGAAGCACCGCACAATCTCCCTTGCGTGCTTCAACGGAGTCTCTTGCCACCAATCCGTCTAGGAGGTGGCAACCTCCAAGAGAAACAAGCACACCGGCTTGCAACACGATCACCTAGTGCCACACGATGCAATCTCTCAAAGCAATCGCAATAGAATCACTCCTCACTTTGATTTGGATGAACTCTATCAATCTCAAGTGAGTGGGAGGGCTCTCTAGCACCACAACACAAGCCACCAAGGCCCAAGTGTGCTCAGCACCCGAAACAAGTCGGGTAAGTGGTGTATAAATAGCCCAAACCGAGAAACTAGCCGTTGGGGGCGAAACCTCACTTTTGCATTTGCGTCGGGGCCAGCCCAGCGCCACCGCCGGACGCCGCCAAAGCGCCAGTACAAAACAGCCCCCGAGCAACTAGCCGTTGGCACGCTTTTCTACAGTGCTGGACGCGCCAGGCGCAGGCGCCGGACGCGGTCCAGAGAGGGTGTAAACCAATCGATCCGCCGGACGCAAAACAACAAGCGCCGGACGCGCCAGCGCCCGCGCCCGACGCGTCCCTACGCTCAGTGTCCGGCGCTGTTGTCAGCACGACCAACGCCCGATCAAACGACCATAACTCTTTCATCCGAACTCCGTTTTCGACGATCTTGGACTCTATGGAAAGCTAAATCAGAGGGCTACACAACCCATATGATTACTTGATCCAAAGCTCAATGGATCAAAGCAGTATTCCACTCCAAAGTCAGTCCTAGTGTCCGAGAAACACCGAAACAACTTCTCCTTTGCAAATGTGCCAACACCACCAAGTGTACATCACCATGTGCATGTGTGTTAGCATTTTTACAATCATTTTTAAAGGATTTTCTCTTGCTCTCACCACGCCACTCGATCCTAACACATAGCAAAGTTAGATCGCACAAGTGGCACTAGATGACCGATATGCAAACAAGTTTACCCCTCTTGATAGTACGGCCATCTATCCTAAACCCGGTCATAAACTTCTCTAAGCTCCTCATGACCGGCGAAATGATATGCCCTATAGGTTATACCTTTGCCTTGCGGATTTCGATTCCGCTCCATCTTCCAAGTGTCGATGCAACACATGCACCAACACAATCAAGAATGATATGATCCACTTCATATCATCACATGACCTTCTTGGTCCATCGATCTTGACCTCACTTGCTCTTCACCGTTGCATCGGTGCTGTCGGGCGCCAAGTCTTGCCCAAGCTTCACCGCCTCACGGTCCATCGCTTCACTACCTCGACTTGCCCTTCACACTTGCAACGGTCCATCAAGCCAAGCCTTGTCTTGATCTTCACCACCTCGGTCACATGACTCCATGTTATGTCTCCTATGCAATAAGCTCCTTCATTGCATCATCACATGTGAACTAATCTCCTGTGTATTATCTCAATCACACATTATTAGTTCACCTAATGTTGACACTCAATTACCAAAAACCACAAGGGACCTTTCAATCTCTCCCTTTTTGGTAATTGATGGCAACACTACAAAGATATGGAATTGAAGATTAAATTCCAAGCTAGCACTTGATACAAGTATAAATTGCTAACTTGGTTTGGATTTTATGTCACTTATCCAACATTTAAGCCCAATGTCAAGATTTGGATAAGCACCATAAAATCCAACTTGGTTGTGGTAACTCCCCCTACATGTGTGCCAATTGATTTGAATTCAAGGTTTGCACACATACATAAATATGAAAATTTTGGGAGGGTTAACACTACAAATTGATGCCAAGGTGTATAGGATAAACCTTTGAAGCGTGATACCAATCCGAGTTGCAAATTTGAAGTTCATCCTTAGCATCATCCATGTAACTAGACATACATCAAAACTCAAGATACCATATGAGATCAACATTATATGTAATGGCACTTGATTCACATGAAGCATATATATGTCTAGCTACAACCTATGCATGCTAGTTATCATATCATCAAGCAAGTTCTATAACTAGCATACACCACACAACCATTGCATATAAAATATTAAAACTTATGCAAATGCAAGCAAGCACATGACTATGCACATATCAAATGCAATCAATCAAGTTCATGAGCTTGCTCCCCAACTAGTGTGCTTCTCATATGTCCAAGAATTTTGATCCTTCTCAATTCCTCAATGTTGCTCCCTCATGGTCCATGTCTATGTTCCATTCTCTCCCCCATATTCATATCTTTGTTCCAATCTCTCCCCCTTTGTCATCAATTTCCATAAAAGGTATGCCTCTTTTGATTCAAAGGGTGCGACTAGGGATAGATGGATGAGTCTTGAATCTTCATTTTTGATGAACATCACCATATGTTGGAATGACACCACTTGTAACTCTCACATGTGGAAGCATGAAAACCACCTCGAAATGCCACATGTAGGTCACTTGTAGGATCCTTGACCTTGATACCTTGAGGTGGGGCACCTCCCCTATGTCAAAGCATATGTCAATCCATTGTACAACTTAAGCTCTTGTTGGTGAGGGTAGCTTTCTCGATTTGAATTGATCACTTAAAGTTGAGGATCACTTGTGGAACCACCATTGATGTACTAGATATTACTTGACTTGAATATCATGTGAAGAAATACCACGTGTAAAGATGAGGTAATAATCTAGCCATATATTGAATCTTGCAATGTGGATGCCACTTGAAAAGATTTGTCAATTGCAACCAATTCTTGAACTAGATTGTTTCCATGAGCTTCTTCTTGTTGACTCGAACTAAAATGACTTGCCCATAGCTTCCAAGTTCGGTTTGATCCAATGACAAGCTTCTTCACACCTCATAAAGTATAAGGGTTATCTTGTCAATGTTGTACTTGTCACTTGTGAGCAATCCAAAATAGATCAAGTACTTGGGATCACTAGCTCATGAACAAATTCATATACAAACCACTAGATCATATAAACATTCAAGCAATAGTGGTAGCAATGAATTTAAAACTTTTATTTGTCATGCATAACCCTAATAAGCATGTACTATATGCACTAACCGCATAGGATGAAATTATCATGCACATTACAATGATACCTTTGCTATCTTGGAATAGAGGATAGTCAATATGATTCCAATTTCCCTCCGCAATAGCAATGTGAAGTCCATTTCTATAGCTTGGTGAAAATCAAATATATCAATATGAATTCCATGCTTCACCCATATGAATTGAAAACCACTAATGATCAAGTGCACTTCTTGTTGTGGTTGGCTTGCTTCTATTATTGATCTTCGCTTGCATGAGAGAATACCATTTGAATTTGCATAAATTATCTCTCTACTTGGGTGTTGCTTGCTTTCTTTTGATCAATCCTTTTGATTTCTTCAACTAAGCATCTTGAATATGCCTAGATCATCACTTCCATGTTGGCCCTCCAAGTATCGATCCCCACTTGTCAATCCCACTCATGGGCGGCACGCCCCTCTCTAGGGAGAAGTGATCTCACCAAGAACTATCCTTGACACTCTCTTGAATTGAATTTGATTGATTGATCCAAGTGATGGACTTGATATGATGAGTAATCTTGAGATCTTCTTTAAGTCCTTTTATTTCTTCTTGAAGAGATACAATGATCATTTGAACCCAAACTTGTCTCTCCATCTTGAGCTCAGTCTTGATCTCCAACTTGAGTACTAGATGTGTACAAAGTACACTCCCCCAAATTAATGGTCCTTGTACTCATAGCTTGCCAAGCTTCTAACTCAATTCAAAACCCAACTTAGGTGCCTCAAACACTTATGTAGTAGTGTGTGAGAATGGAGCCGGATGTTTTCTTCCATTATCTTAAATTAAAAGTTATCACAAAGGCCGCACGAACATAGTATTTATGTAATCTCAACCATTGAATCCGGACCTACAAATCATATCAAACATCTGAAGAAAACTAGCTTATATGTATATGGGATTGTATTTTCGTTAGATGTTGTATATCATATTGCTCTAATCTTGCATGAGGCATAAACTTAGGAACGTGAGGTGTCCAAATATGTCGACACTCGGGAACGCGCGCGTAGCGCGTTGGCCAAGGTCGCTAGTTGCAAAGACTGGCCGCCGCGCGTTCGGCGCCGCCGGAGCGAGTTTTTTTCCCAGCTGGAACAGTAGGTTCCCAAGATATTGTTGCCTCTCACGCAGATGTGCCCTAATGGTCAAGTGACGTGCCCGCCACACAGCTCGGAGTCTGATGATTTTCGAGTGCCTATCAGCTGCGAGATCGGAGTCTTCTATGTGTAGTTGTAGGTTTGTTCGTATACAAGGTGGTGTGTGTGAGGTGTGCGTGTGTGTGGGATGTGTGTGTGTTTGTATCCGAACGTATACTACAAATCGCATTTAGATAGATGAGAGGCCGCAAAAAAATATATATATATATATATGTCGACACTCCGCGATCTAGAACCGATTTTCTTGGAACCTCCTGGCTGCAGCGTAGACTACCCTTGAGATTGCAGGTATCACGTGACGTGAGGGGGCTATACCCACAAACAAGATGGCTAGTGAGAATTCTGAAAGAAACACACGTATGTACTCTGCGTTCCCAATCACGTGTATTTTTCTCGAGAACATGGTTTCACGTGTATTTGAAAAAAATTTCATTCTTAAGTCATCCGTATAACGAGATGTCAAAGGTGAACAGACGCGGACCCGCAACCCAAAAGAAACTAGCTACTAGTTGCTATTAGCTAGTTTGATCTAACTAATACAGTAATTGGTAATCATGTATAAATCAGCTAATAATTACCTAGATAAGCGCCGTAACAAGGTTGTCATCATCTCTCTTCTTTTTTTTTTTGTCCTGCCACATTTGCTAACTACTCTCTCCGGTACAAATTTAAAGCTTAAAATATTAGACATTTTGACTTTTCTAGATACATAATGTTTTCATATATCTAAGTGCATATATAGCAAAAAGTTATGTATATCTAGAAAAGTTAAAAACCACTACTAATATGACATCACCGCCGGGTCCAAACCCTCTTCACTATCGGAAAATAAACCGGCAATAGGGGAAGCGTAGTGATGACTCTTTGTGATCACTCCTTAGGGGGGATACCCGCAGTGTTGTCCTCTTAAAAAAAAAAAAAGACCACCAAGCATGCTCCATGCATGCCGCACTGAGCATGCTCACTATCCCCATCCGCTATCCCTATCTGCTTTGCCATGGTAGCCGGCTATCGCCACTACTGCCATCAAGCACTTCATTCAAGAACAAATTTGTACACCACAAACAAAGAAGAGATTCAACACATCACGAATTAACTCATTCATAAATCGATTCATAAATCACAGACAAAGGAGCATGGCTCAACACATCACGAATTCGCATAGGAAAGAGAGACAAGAGGGAAAATCATGAGTCCAGGAAGCCGGCAGAGTTACTTCTCCTCTGCGAAACCACATGCACGCACCATAGAAAAGATTAGTTATTGATTAGAGAAAAAATCGTAGAGGAACTAAAAATAAAAGGAACACTACTAGAGAATTGCTCATTGATGACGTTCCTCATTCGAAGGTGCTAAATTAGCCACCCAAATACATATACGTGACGATTTTGTGACGAAACCGACATCGCCATCCGGAGGTCGCGTCACATTTGGCAATGCGTGGACAATTTTAGTCACAGATGTGCTTCAATCCATGACCAAACATTTACGGTCACAAAAATGCTCTCCTTCTATGACCATTGACTTTGGTCATGGCTATGCCCCTATTTTCGTCAAAAGCCCCCGTCTGCCATGCGACTTCACGCGCCAAGTTAAAAAGATCCCGACGTGGCACGTGATGTGTCACGGTTTGTTTCGCCACATGGCGGCTCACGAAAAAATTTTTGATTCGTCATAGAAACCAATGTACTTCCGTCATGGAAACAAACCACTTTTTGTCATGGAAAGGTTATTAAATCATCAAGGATGCAATTACAGTTCATCACGTAAGAGGTTTCATTACTATTTGCAAATAATATTGAAATAACGAAACAATTCCATAAATAAATAGACCCAATATTCTAGTGCTCCACAAAAATTGTACTCATTCCAAAGACAAACATCTCTTACAGCTCAAATATGTACTATTACAGCTCATATACATACACTAAGAATTATGGGCTTCTAACGATAGCAACACCGTGAGAAAGTGACTCGATCATCAAAGGGCGAATCTTGAGGATCTTTATCCCTGCGAAAAAAGTTTGTGATTGAGAATATGGAAACTTTAGAGATATAATGATCAAAGTGCATGTCACATATAAATAATTGTTGCACGGTAGGCCACCAAGATAAGCGTACATGACGAGATAAATAAATAAATTTAATTATTTAAATATTACTCCCTCTGTCCCTAAATGTTTGTCTCCCCGTGTTTCCCCTCACGAACACGTTTCCCGGACGACATACATAAAAGGGACGGAGGGAGTAATCTCCCAAGTGAAATAAATAAATTTTAAATCTTTATGCTAAGATTATTAGACTAGAATTTAAAGAAACTAAACTAATTACCTTCATGTCATCACAAGGAATAGGTGACAGCTGGCAGTGACAATGTCCGAGATTGAACTCAGATTTCTAGGAAGCTGACAACCTCACCGCTGCTACAGTAAAAATCACAGTACTTCAACAAAGAACCAATAAAAACTAAGTGCATTATGTAGAGCAAGAGAATGAACTCATGTAAATCTGAAGCATACTACATTATGAGTCCAATACTATAATGCATGTATAGATAAAATCAAATTACATGTATCGTTGGTCAGATCCTTTTTATTTGGCAACCAATACACAAATTCCCTTCTTACTGATCGATAAAATAAATTAATAACTTCAGGCCAGATGCACATGGACAATTTCTGGCCAGCACAGTACCCAATAAAATAAAGCAATCAAACACAAATATTCTCTATTAAACAATTACATATCTGCATTCTTGACTGTATTAAACAATTACATATCTACATAATCCAATTATCTAGCTTGGTTGGAAGTGGTTCTTAAGGCTGACATCAAATAGATCACGGTATTAATGGTGCCGCACGGAACCAAGAATTTTGTGGTTAAAATAAAATGTTATTGCAAGAAACATTGAATTGGATCGAGCATCGAGTACAAAAATAAAATGGGGAAAGGAAGGCTTACTGATGACGGAATGTTCTTGCACTCGGGCACCGACGATCCTGGATAGCAGCTAGATAATTTTATCCTGGCCACACTTCTAAGAAACATTCCAGAACTTGGCTACACCCTGCATATAGTGCCATCAAGCAAAATGAGATTGACTTGGTGTAAGAACATTGCAAGTGAGAGACCTTTCTTTTACTGCCGGAGGAATTTTTATGTCGATGCTCTAACTAAACCATCAGTTTAACAGTCCTAGATCCTGAAAATTGCAACTAAAAAGACAGATTGAATGAGATCGAACTCAGACAGCAACATTGTTAGTTCCCCTAAGACAGCTGCTGTAACTGGTTACTGCCTCCTCTGTGTCAGCCATTTCATTGAGTGGTGCTAACAGAAACAGGCATACAAGAGTTCTAGAGGACCATTTGTTAAGTCTGAACTATCTATAAGGAAAAAAAAAAAAAGGCCCAAACACTACAGGCTGCAACACGGATTTGTACCCTGTTCAATACAGATCCATCAGTTATAGACTGCATTCTAGTTATCAGTAAGACATTTTTCAACTCACACACCCAATGAACTAATAGACCATTCCACAATGACATAATTTATTTAGTTAACAAATCTTGTGCCGTGAGCTATTGTTGTTGTGCCTCCATAGCAGTATTAAAGAAAAGGGATTCAGGTAGTAACATTTTATCATCATATATAGCAGTATATGCAAACAATATTACTACCAAAAGTAGAGGAGGTGAGGGGCATCACAACCAGATGGACAGAAGAGGAAACCGCAGGAGAGTAGAACGAGGACGTCCCCGGAGGGAGGGCGGGCCAGAGGTGGTCGCGCAGAGATCCGCCATAGGGCGGTCAAACTGCATGCCGGGGAGGGGTGGCCTGGTACAGATCCTTCGCATCCCCACTTGGATCCACCGCTGGGTGATCTGCCAACGCCAGCGCTGCTGTCGACGGGAGAACGGGACCACCACCACCATCATGGATCTTGCAGCTGCTTCGATCCGTTGCTGTGAACAGGGCCAAAAAATCGAGATTGGTTCAAACTCAAACAAGATAATTAGAGAATGACTGGGCTATTCACGTTGGAGAATTACCTACCGAGTCTAGGGGGGCCACCGACCTGGAGAGGAGAGGGCTCGCCGCCGTGGGAACCTCCTCCGTCGAGATGGCCACCTCCTCCACGACGATGTACGTGAGGCCGGGCGGATGGACTGCAGCCCTACGGGAGGCCAACCACCCGAGATCCCTGACGAAGCGCGGCCGAGCGGCGCAGGGAAGGGGCAGCCTACGCGCGACGCGCGGGGAGGGATGGCGTACGGCGGGTGAGGAGAGGGCCGCATATCCAGGCAGTGTAGAAGAGAAGACCGAGGTCTGGCTGCGGCTGCGGCGGCGGCGCAGAACGACAGAAGGAGATGGCGATGGCGTTGCTAGGGGTTACGATGCGATGGGAGGGATATCGTTTGGGATTTTTTTATATTTTTTTTAATTAGTATGACTCATGGGCTGGTCAAAAGCTGCGCGGGCCTTTTCTTTTTCCTTTTGGCGCTCAAAGGCCACACGGATGGTTTTGGATTTTCATTTGGCGGTACTGGCGGCAATTTTAGGCTCGATAGAACTTTGAGATAGAAAGACCATTTTAAAAGAAAAATTGGTAAACATCAATTTTATAGAACTCATCAAGATCTATAAATTTTATTTCGGTCAATTATCTATTGAAGTTTGTTTGAATGGTTAAAATTTAAAATTATGAATTTGACATCTTTGAACATAAATTTGTGTGAGTAAACGATTTTAAATGGCAAATATTTAAAAAGTTGCATAGTCACAAGATTTTAGTATCTAAGCATCACATAAAAAAATTCAAGTGATTTCAATAAAGTATCCATGCAAGTTTTTAGATTTTTATAGGCTCATTAGGGTATTTTAACATTTTTCTTTTGGCTAAATCAACAAATAATAACGGTAATAGGTAAACTTGGTCCGAAAAATTACACAAATGCACACAACGCCATAGTTTGGTTCCATAGATACCCTAAAAAGTTTGAGATGATTTCGAAAAGTGATAGTATACATCTCACACAATCATGAGCATCTCTCACCTAGTAGCTAGGACATGTATGAGAGATGTGGGCCATTGTGAGGATGTGCATCCTAACTTTCTCTGAATCAACTCAATTTTTTTGTCAACAAACTACACCAAAAGGAGGTGTCCTTGTAAGTTTTTAGATTTTTTTAGCTATATGAGGGTATTTTAACATTTTTTTCTTACATAAATCAACAAATAATAACGGTAATATGTAAACTTGGTCTAAAAATTACACAAATGCATACAACACCATAGCTTGGTTCCATAGATACCCTAAAAAAGTATGAGACGATTTCGGAAAGTGGTAGTATACATCTCACACAAAGAAGAGCATCTCTCACCTAGTAACTAGGACATGTGTGAGAAATGTGGGCCATTGTGAGGATGTGCATCAACATTTTCTATGAATTGACTCAAATTTTTTTGTCAAGATTCTACATTAAAAGGTGTCCTTGCAAATTTTTAGATTTTTAGCTATATTTGGGTATTTTAAACATTTTTTATTGAGTACATCAATAAATAATTAGATTATGTAAACTTGGTCTAAAAATTACACAAATGCACACAACATCATAGTTGGGCTCCATAAACACCCATAAAAAGTTTAAGATGATTTTGAGAAAGTGGTATTACACATCTCACACTAATATGAGCATTTCTCACTAGTGACTAGGATATGTGTGAGAGATGTGGACCATTATGAGGATGTGCATCAACACTTTCTCTAAATTGATTTAATTTTTTTTTGTCAAGATGCTACACCAAAAGGAGGTTTCCATGCAAGTTTTTAGATTTTTTTTTTTTTAGGCTCATTAGGGTTTTATAAAAAGGAAGGAAGAAAAAAAAATTGGAATAACAAAATACAAACAGCTCCTAAGGTTCGAACCTAGGACCACAAGTCCAAATTCAATGAGTCTTACCATTATACTAACCATGTGTTTTAGTTAGTAGGCATGAACTATTTTATTTAACCAATTTATCTCGCATATGACCTATAAAAGGCCCTCAGGCACGTTCAGATTTTAAATTTCAAAAAACTGGCAACTAAAAAGCAGTTTTTGACAAACTGTTGATAAACATTGTTCACTAATGTGCTTGGTGCTGTCATCGTCACTTTATTTCTAAGTGGCTCACGCTCAACTCACCTATTTGTACTTGCAACATGTAAGTATAGACAAAAAGAAAAAAAAGAACCATATATATCACAAAGGTAGAAGTGTCGTTGTGGCATGACCCAAATCTCTCATCCGAGAGGTCTGAGGCTTTTGATCCCAACAGGTTGTTGGTTTTTGTTATTTTCTTTCTTTTTGTACAACTAACAATAATTAAAAGAACCAACTAATCCCTAAAGCCAACTTATATCCATCTATTTTCACAAAACGATAACTTTTTTTAAAAAAATGAAAACCAAATCCAACACATGCATATTACGTACAAAAATTCAAACCAAACCTTGTAGTCGATGATGTTGTGCCCTCGCTATGTATCCCCCTGGCGCTGCTCGATGATGTTGTGCCCTCGCCACGCACGAGTCCCTAGCGCTGCTCGATGATGTTGTGCCCTCCTATGTACGCGTCCCCTAGAGTTGCTCGTCGACGCCGATCAGGCTCGGGGAGGCCTCTACCACCGTGTCGTCGTCGAGATCAGCCTATGGGATGCCTTGTCATCGCGATCGTCGAGATCAGCCTCAGCCGCCACCTTGCAGTCGCGATCGGGTTAGGTCCACATAGCCGGGCCATCGCCTCTAATCCATCCAATTAAGGGGCATGCAAACAAATATCATGTAAGAAACTTACAAATAAAATAAAACACTCAACTTGAACAACTACAACACCTTGCTCCAGTAGTAACACTCCTGCCCGTCCATCCTCTGGTTGCGGGTTCGGTCCGTGCGGGGAGCAAATTTTTAGCCTGCCGAAATGTAGTCGGCCTGCTGGGGCGCTGGCCAGCTATTAGCCTAGCCTAAAAAAATCTATCGGTCCAGCCTGCTCTTGTGCAGCCAAGTGTTTTGTTCGCGGGCCGCCCAAAGCTATCGACCCGACCTTGCCCCAAAAAATCTATCGGCCGGCCTGCTCTTGTGTGCAGCCTAGTGTTGCTACGGCCGTGGGGGAGAAAATTTTTGCCTGCCGAATAAAAGGAATAAATATGTAGTCGGCCTGCTCGCGCACGATGGCCCAGCTTAGCCTCAAAAAAAATCTATCGGGCCAGCCTGCTCTTGTGCAGCCAAGTGTTCTGTTGCGGGCCGCTGGCCCAGCATCGACCTGACCTTGCCTCAAAAAAATCTATCGGCCCGGCCTACTCTTGTGTGCAGCCAAGTGTTGCTAAAAAAGATGTCGTTAACTGACTGCTTGGAGCGGCACCGGGACTACCAAAACATATTTCTAACCAAACTGTTTCATCATTACGTGGGCCAAATGAGACAAATAACCTAATTTGAGCGCACCACACGAGCATCACAAGCTATGACGATATCTTTATGTCTATCTGTGTCGTTTATTTCCATTTCGTCGTTACACATTAAGCCAATTCTTCGTCAATGCTATATTATGACGAAGATAGAAATTTCGTCATAGATTGTGTACCCTTCTGTGGACGAAAGTTACCATCACGAGAAAAAATCGTCACTAATGATCATATTTCTAGTAGTGGAATTGAAGAGCGGGAGGAACACAGCGCGAGGGGATGCATGGATGTAGGACGTGCCGGCAGCCATCGATCGTCGCCGCTCGTGTATCTGTCGTCCGAGATCCACGGCGCGAAGTGGATCTCGAGGACGCGGTGAGAGAGGAGAAAAAGGGGGAAACACGCAAGAAACAAGTCAGTATTCATGGAGAGATGGATCGAACAAATCAGTATTCAATACTTCAATAGACAAGCAAGAAACACGGACAACTCTTAACGGTGTTTGTAGATCTGCTGGGGTTGTTCGATCCATCACGCCGCTGTCTCCATCCGCCTCTAGCCCCGGCCGGATTTGGCTCCAGATGCGCGTCGGGGGGCCATCCCTCGGGGGGGACCGGTCGTGGAGGAAGCCGAGGAGGGCTGCGACATGCATGGAGGGGAGGGAGAGGGAGTGTACCGCGCATGGAGGGAGGAGATCTCGGAGGGGAGGGAGAGGGGAGACGGTTGGCGCCCGGCGCAACTCTCTTCGCAAAGATGCGAGAATGAGTGATTGTCGTGAGGGGAGTGGGGATGAGGTTGGGGAGGTACGATATTTTCTCGAGAAGCACGGACGCCGAGGCGAAGTTAACGAAGATGAATGAAAACTTCGGTCCGAGTCCATATATTTCTCAATACAACCGACAAAGTAGAGTTTCCGCCGCCGAATTGTTTATACCACTAGCAAAGGATCGAGAGTTTCACTGCCGGATCTTGGCCAGTCCCAATTATTTTTTGACTTTGAAGCCACAAAAGGTCTTTCATTGCCGGTGGACTGGATTTCGGCAGTGATGCTGGCGGTAGTGATGACTTGAATCTATAATATTGAACATCTTATAATTTGGAATGAACAGAGTACTCTGTACTACTTATTACCCGGTTTCAAACATCATATGTCGTCTTAGCCTTTTTTTTCAAACATCCGAAATAAATGTGTAGAACTTCTATGCATCTTACTTTTGTCTAAGCGCCCGTTTGGATCCTTCATTTCCGGGAAATTGGAATCTAGTTAATAATACACTAGGCTATTTGGCTTGGGATTTGAGATTCCACAACTTTAATTGAGTTCACCAATAAGTCTATCTCAAATTGATAGGTGACATAAGGAAAATGGATTCTTTAGATCGCCATGCTATATTTGTACTCTCCAACTTAAGTTATAGAAATTATAGAGCTTATCTCAAATACTCCCTCGGGATGGTATTAGAAGTCGTTTTGGACAAGGTTTGGGTCAAACATCGGGAATATAAATCATCAATAACTTTTAAGTTGTTGAGTTTGTAAATGTAAAAATTATATGAGTAGATTTGTCTTAAAAAATACTTTGATAAAAGTATACATATATCACATCTCCATAAATATTTTTATAATAATAAGAGGTCAAAGTTGTGTTTTGGAGACCGTGTCGCTGTCCTAAACGACTTCTAATACCATCCCGAGGGAGTATGTTCCTAAACTACAATGAATTCAATTCCAAGGATCGAAATGAGACCTAAATGTAGGGGCATTGCCATGTCAAAGAAATGGGCCGGGATAGCAAAATTTGAATAGTAGCCGTAGCGCTTTCGTTTAATGATAATTAATTTACTATAGTACAAGTAGCTTTTTTTTTTGCGAAAAGATAGTACAAGAAGCTTTTAAAGAATGGTCGCAGCAGGTATAATAAGTACCTTAGTTATATTTACTATACATGTTGCCGGCCGACGGATGATGTGATGGGGAATCTTCTTTTTGCATAGTGAAATTTGGGAGGAATTTGGGGATCTAAACACACCCTTTGTTACATTACGTACATGATCATCTGCCTTGATGCTGATTGGATCATCACTACACCCATGCATGGGATTTCGATCTGCACGCTGGATAGTTTTTTTTTTTTTTTTGACGAAAAGCATGCATATATTATATTAAAGCAGCATTTTTACAATTAGGCCCTTAACAAAGGAACCTATTACATCAAGGTCCATATAGGACCCAGTTCCAGAATCACCACAGGAGAACAGATCGCCGGCGGACGGCTGCAGAGGCGTCACAGACGACGCATGGTGCCGTTAGTGAGGGCCTCGGCGAAGCCAGGCTTGTAAAGGCCGAGGGCGGCGTCATTGAGTTGTTTCGCCGATGAACCGAAGATGTTGTTGAAGAAATCACCGGTGGGTAAGAGATCGCCATTCCCGAGCCGCGTGGCTCACCGCTGCTGACCGATGACGAAGGAACCGACGAGATCTTGATGTACATTTTTGCTTTGCTGCTTGATGGATCATAAAAACAAAAATTAAAAAGAACACGAAACCAAGATAAGGACCATGGGGAGCCGCGGCCCGAACAGATGAGGATGCGCGGCATGCACCCACGCCACTGTCCACGCGCCCGCCTGAAGGGTTCAGGAAGAGAAACGCTACATGCATGGACCACACGTATGTGCAGGCCCCACGACTTGTGGAACCCACCATGTGGGAGACTGCATGCACGAAAAATCTTCCCGAGCACAAAGAACGAACTGGATCTCGGCGGTGCTCCATCGCCGCATGATTGGCGATTCGACGGCGCCAATGCATGCATGGACAGCGGGCCGGAAGGGCGACGCCGCAGAAGTGAGCTTCGGGGCTCCGCGGACGAAGGCGGAATATCATCCACCACACCACGACCGCTCCTATGTCATCGATGCAAAGGCGCGCGCGCGGCCTCGGCTGGTCGGAACAGACGCCCACTCGCGGACGGCGCCGTCGTCCACACCTCGTCGGATTTCGTCGTTGCAGCAATCGGGGAGAAGCGAGGCAGGAGCCGACGCTGCCGCCCGTCTCCATATGAGGTCGATGAGACCCTCCGCAGAGGTAAAGCGCGCCCCCTTCCATGGACAGGCGTCTGATACGCCAGACGGCGCACGCCCTCCATCACTGCCAGTCTCCATGACCGGCACCACCTTGGGCTGCTTCACTTCGCACTGGAGCATACCCGCAACCAACAGGTTCAGCGGGACCCCGGTTGTTCCGACGAATCCTTGAGCCACGGATTCCATGGATGCACAAACAAAGATTGAAAAGAGGAGAAGTAACCTCCTCTTGCTGGCCATGTCAGGCCCTTATTTAGCTAGAGAATTTTACAAGATAGAGGAAGAAGAGGGGAAGGAGGAAGAGGGGAAAGGAGTCAATCCCCCCCTGCCTCAACTCCGGCGAGCTCGCCAGAGAAGGAGGCAGGGGGTGCGGCGGTGGGTGGAGAGGAGGAGGTCAGGAGAGGAGAGGGAACGGCATATCGCCACAAGCCACGTTGGGCACTAGCACACGGCAGAATATGTTCTGCACGCTGGATGGTTGCGGTCGCGCGCAGCGAACCACATGGTCCTCCAGCATAGTTTTTCAAGGTTTCACGTGCAGACCGCTCTGGGTGCACGCCAAGAGATCACCAAAATCTTAGCACATGCATGGTTGTCTGGCTTTCCTAGCTTTTTTCCTAATGACTAAAAGCTATTCAAACAAGAATAATACAAGATGGGAGCTGTGCAGCATGGCTTGGGTCATCGGCGGTGTTTCCATTATTTCAACCGGCCAATAAAACATTATTGCATCCCTAATATGTACATATATTTCAAGAATACACATAATACAAAACAAAAAAGATGTGATTTCTCCTTTCCAAATTGTGATTCATTTTGCCTTTATCCTAAAAACTTTTAACTTTGATATTTTTTAAAAAATATATACACACTAACATTTAGAACATCAAATTTGTTTCATTAGATTTTTCATATAATTAGATAAAGAACTTATCCACGTCAAATTGTGAATACATGTTTATATGACAAAGATCGAAGTGAACTATAATTTGGAACTAAGAGAGCAATTGTTTGCTCATCATTATCTATTTTTTGTAATTTTAGTACAAACGAAAGGCGCTCATATACATGTACACACACTGATCCTAATGAAAACCTGCACACACCACTGCTATAAAAAACGATTATAGAAGGCCAAGGATTTAACTTACATATGGTATATTGATAGCTGCCTCTAGAAACCATCAAAATAACGATCAAATAGGCACTGATTGTCTCTGAAAATTTATAAAGATAGGACAAACCATCTAAATAAAGGTTTCAAAGCATGTCTCTAAAAATTTGCAAAGACAGGCCTCTAAGCAGGGCTATCTGAAATAAGGGATGTTTTTAGCCTTAATAAGCCGAGAACGTCACAATAAGAACCTTAAGCCCCCCTCCACCATTGTGGAAGGGTTCCACACAGTCCAAGGTCTTGTCAGTCTCTTTACTCTATCTATAGTACTAGTTAAACGCCCGTGCGTTGCTACGGGATAACTAAATTTTATATAAAAACACATGGATCGTATGATAAGATAATAATACTATAAAATTAAATAATGATATTAAAGTGACATTTAATCTAAATATAAGTTTTGTGAAAGTAACACAATCAATCATGGATATCGCGGGTTTTTAAACTCTATTTTATGAGCTTCTTCGTAATTGCCTCTAAGATAATATTATCAAGAACCTGTGTATGCATACTTGACCATTGGTGCGGGTGCGGAGGCCAGAGAGACCGCACCTTCCAAATTTGCGTGCGGGTGGGAAGGCCAGAGAGACCTCACCTTCCAAATTTGCGTACGGGTGGGGGAGTGCATGATTGATCTAACCTTCCAAATTTGCATGGGCGTAGGGAGGGCGTGATTGATCGCACCTTCCAAGTTCACATGGGTGGAGAGTATCACACCTTCCAAATTTACGTGCGGGTGGGGAGGGTGTGATTGATCGCACCTTCCAAATTTGCATGGGCGTGGAGAGGGCGTGATTTATCACACCTTCCAAAATTCGCATGGGTGGAGAGGATCGCACTGTCCAAATTTGTGTGCGGGTGTGGAGGTCGTGATTGATCGCACCTTCTAAATTCGCTTGGGCATGGGGAGGGGTGCATGCAGATCTTTTTATTTTTAGTTTCCTAATTTTCTCTCACGGAAGCTCAAAAAAGGAAAAAAAAAAAACCCTTCAATCGAGAGGAGAATGGGTGCTGTGGGATTTTTTTTTCTTTTCCTCCTAGATTTTCTCCTTCTATTTACAAACGGGTGGAAGAGCAGGAGTCACGTTTTCCTTCCTATTTTTTATTGCAACAACCAACGTGCATAGTTAATTCCTTCCTTTATTGTGTGGTTAATTCTTTCCTTTACTGCGTGGTTAATTTCTTCCTTTTATTCCTTCCTTTATGAGGTAACATGGACGATTTGTTTCCTTTTCCTTCCTTTATTGCATGGTTAATTTTTTCCTTTATTATATGGTTAATTCCTTCCTTTATTAGGTTGCATGGATGATTCGTTTCCTTTTCTCCCTTCGGGTTCGCATGAGATGGCGGTTGGGCAGACTCAAAGCGAATGTCGCACCAAAAAAATACCTCCTCTTTGTTCTTTTTATGTTGTAGAGATAATCTTTCTAGCGTCGTCGCTCCTTCTCACCCCACGTAGATTCCTCCAACACTGAACCCTCCCTCCTCCACTTGACTCGATCATGCGCCACCACCCTTCAGCATCAACCACTCCTCACGAAAGTGCCTGTGTGCTGTTATAGCATGCACATCCCTTTCCGGTCTTGCCCTCTCTAACCACCGATCGAGTAGATCCACCGTGGAGCAAGTGCGGGGGGAATCGGTGATGCATGCGTGGGTGCTCATCAAAGTTGTGCCCATCTGAAGAGTTTCTACTTTAGCCTGAAGTGTGTTACGATCGAGGGAATTGATGGCGCAGACGACCATAGATACAAATTTATATGGAAACTAGCTAGTTATAAAAAAACAAAGCAGTACATGTATGTATTGCTGAACTGTGTAACCTAATAATTTTGGACGGCCGTTGAGAAAATAGTGGAAGAAAAACGAACATAAAATACAAGCAGGCAAACATCAGGCGGGACCTGTAGAGACACAAGATGAGAAAAAGCTAGCAGTACGCAAGTTAGCTCACATCTGGGACCAAAACACGTATGCTAGATGAGAAGAAATCCCTCGTTTCAAATGGTAAGTCGTTATTCATAGCTCTTTCAAATCACTTCTATATTATCCGGCACAAGTTTTTGATAGAAAGATATTAATTTCATAGAGCTAGATGACCCTTTCATCAGTACAAACTAATAATAATAAAGGGTGAGAACTGAGATGAGCTATGCTATTGAAATGTCAAATTAGTGTGTAGTTATATATGCCATTTGCAACAATACTCAGTATACAAAGTCTCGTGTGTTCTAAATACAAAACACTCCCTCTGTCCTAAATAAGAATGCACTTCTCATTTTTCGACGAGATAAATTCAAGTTCAACTAAATTCATGAAAAATATTAACATCTATATAACAATACTATTTTGTGTCATTAGATTAATTACACAATATATTTTTATTATAAATATATTTGGAGACATAAATATATCTATATTATTCTTTATAAACTTGGTTAAACCTAAGACAAATTGACTTTCGCGGCCAAACATAGAATTGCATTGTTTTTGCGAGGGAGAGAGAGCAGGGAGTAAACGAAAAGTAGTATTGATCAAATTGCTAGAACAACACTAAAACAAGGAGAGAGAAAAAAATCTGATGTATAGTCCAGCTATGTCACTTTAATTATTATACTTGCTTAGGGTTTAAGTGCGCCTTTAAATTAATAACCGGAAAAGAACAATCTGATGGAGGAAAAAAAAAAGAAGCCGCTGCATTTAGCTGATGGAGTACTGAGAAGGACAGCTGGATTAAGAAATTTGCAGCGTGATGAGCATCGACACGGACGCGCACGTGTCAGGCGCAGACACGACAGAAGTGGTAAGCCGTTCAGAATTGTTTATTGTCAATGATGTATACTAATCAACAATTAATAATGAATTATTAGGAAAGCAAAAAAAAAACGAGGAAGGCCCTTCCAAACGCTTTGTACTTGTATATATGGGTCTTTCCAGCTGGTCCTAGAATACTTTCTTGGGGAAGCAGACAGGCATCTCAAGCTAGGTAGCAACCTGGCCATTCTCAAAAGAGGATTGGGCAGTTGCGCGCAGGAGGATCATCCAGACATCAGAGAGAGAAGAGAGCTGGGAGGGAGGGAGGGAGAGAAAGAGAGGGCTTCTCCATCAGAGGACATAGTAGCTAGTACAACCGTTCAAAAGTTTCTGCAAAACAAGGTACTCTTATATGTAGATATAGTTAGGTTTCAGCTCTCTTTCTCTCTCTAGATCTGTGCTGTTGGGAAGAAGGAGATGGGGAGAGGGAAGATAGAGATCAAGAGGATCGACAACGCGACGAGCCGGCAGGTGACGTTCTCGAAGCGCCGGAGCGGGCTATTCAAGAAGGCCAAGGAGCTCGCCATCCTTTGCGATGCCGAGGTCGGCCTCATCGTCTTCTCCAGCACCGGTCGCCTGTATGACTTCGCTAGCACCAGGTTTGATTATTGCTCCTCCTTGGCTAGCTTAATTGCTGATTATTTGTTAGATCTAGTAATAACTACTCATATTATATGAAACATAATACAGCATATATACTCAACAAGCAGCATCGATGAAATGTTTTTTTTACTTCGGTTAGTGCAGGAGAGAGAGATGCAAGTGGCATAGAATTTTGATACCTCGTACCTAGTACTAACTTTGCGTCTCAAAAAAAAAAAAAAAAATAGTAACTTTGTTGGGATTTAAAAACTAAAAATGGAAATGGATGCTGCACTGTTTTATTTGTTACCTTGTAGCTTCTTAAGATTTTTACTTTCAACCTTTGGTAAACTGAACCGACAGTGGATTCAGGTTTTCGTTGTCCAAACACCATCATAGCTGAGGTTGCACATATAGTATATTTGACCAAATAAGTTGAGTACTTGCAATTCTACCACCAAATGTTTGTATTCAATTTGGGAATCAAATTAACATAAAGACTACAGAAGGAATTATGTTTATAATATTGTAGCTATTGGATGTGTTCCATGTGTCACATGTCCACAAGTTTTTTCTTTTTAAAGTGGAAAGTATTTGAATGATTTAGAAGGGAAAGTATAAATATATAATGATGTCATGAATTGGCCACTTCTTCATTCTTTTCCCTTTTTATTTTACATCTCATGATTTTACAGTACTTCTGTTCTTAACATAGAATGATGAGTTTGAACTCTCTAGTTAATTTGTTTCACCGGGAGTAAAAAGAGTATGTTGATTTTGTGCCTATAGAAACCAAAACTGATTGAACGATTGCACCTGAGATATTACTTTTACTTTGTCTCCGAAGTGCAATATCATTATTCTCGAGTCCTTACTTGGTTTAATGTGAAAATGATTTTAGTGCGCTAGCTAGCTAGCACAGCGTACTGGGCGGAAAATTTTACTTTGCTTGAAAATAACAATAATAGACGACATTCCTTAGTCTAAATCTAATGAGAGGTGTGTGTACATATATACCTCTCTCTCCTGCACTCCATGCATCGACTTCTGAAGCCCCGGGACCGAGCATCACTGGGTGGATGGGTGCGCCGACGCGCAGGTCCTGTCTGTTGTTCCCAACTACCAAGGGGATTATAAGTTACTAGACTAATACCCTTAATCACAATTACTTAGGTCGTTTTAAGGATCAATAATCGATTGATAAAATTTCTACAGGGGTGGTTCCTCCCAAGCACCATAACATATCTCGACGTACCTGTATTGTAGCCTTACGTTAAAATTTATGCTCTTAATGATAAAAATTGGCATTTTGACAAATAAATAAATAAATAAAATAATTGGCGTGTAGCCTTTTTTATTTTTAGAACAGTTTATAGTATACAAACACAAATTTACTGCTCAAATTTTCATTGAGCTTGTTGATCAGATGCTAGAAACTAAATCGTCTCTTCCACTTTTTTTAAGAGAAAAGGTTTCCCTGCTTTTTATTCAAAAAGCAACATGTCCAGGTTTAAAGTTCAGAACGGCGCGCCTGCGCACTTACATTGGCACCAAGGCCACACGCATCCACTCCAAGCTCACCAGAGCGGGAGTTCAAATTATTACATGCTAACTCAACATTCTCACTTGAACTGGCAATCACGAAGGAATGAGCAACCAATGGATCCAACCGTGACAATGATTCCGTCGAGCTCCATAAGATCGACTCCGGGTGCCTGCAGATTTCTTCCAGCTTGTTTATCACTCTCTCCAGTTGAGTCTTTTCCCCTCCTTGAACAGCGTCAGCCAGCCTCTCAACATTCTTGCAATTTTCCTCAGCACCATCTTCAATCCCGTCCAGACTAAGCCCTGAAAGCATAATTCATTTCGTAATTTCCAAATCGACCATAACACTGCTGATGAAGTGGCATTAGCAATCAAGTATTTCTTGTTAGATAACCACAATCTAGCAACAGACTCATAAGAGTCCCCAATATTAATGCATATGATCTCAGCAATGATCTCTCATGTCCAGGATGCAACACAACATTCAAAAAATAGATGATTTACCTGTTCAGCACAAAAGAGGCAACTCTTGTCTCCTACTTCCCTTTTTTTTTGTAGGTTATCCCTAGTAAGCAACCTATTATGAGAGAGGAGCCAAAGAAAAAATTGTACCCTTGGTGGAGCCACTAATTTCCAGACTGAATGCACATAGATAGGAGTAACCCCTCTATGATTTATCACAGCATAAAAAGACTGTACATAATAGATTCCTTTAAAGGTATAAGCCCAAATCATTTGATCCTCATTATTATTCAAAACAGCCCCTGCACTAAGGCACATAGCTCCATGCACATATTCATTTGAGCTTCTGAGACATTTCTCCTAAATGAGAGCTTAGCTCACTACCATCCCAAACATTACTAATAGTCTCCCCATGTTGCTCATTAATCACATATAAAGGCCAGAAGATGATGGCCAGACTAGTATTTCCAACCCACTGGTCTTTGCAGAACCTGATCTTTTTCTCATTGCCAGCATTCCATCTAATGCCCATTAGAGCAGCTTTAGCAGCCCACAACACCCCTTTCCAGAAAGGGGAGACATCTACTTTAGGACAGCAAAACAAATTTGGAGCATCATTCTTGTATTTATAGTCAACTATCTTAACCCAAATAGCCTCTTTGTTCATCTGGTATCTAAAGATCCAAGATGACAACAAAGCCAAGTTTAAACTCCTCAAATCAGGTACACCTAAGCTTCCCATGTATTTTTTTTGAGCACATAACTGCCAATTTGCTAAGTGATATCTATGTCTATCCTCAGAATTATCCCATAGAAAATGGCCCATGTGTGTGTTAATCATATCAATGGCCCACCTTAGAAATTTGATGACAGAAAGTAAGTAAATAGGTATACTTGCTAGACAGGCTTTTAAAAGCACTAGTCTAGCAGCATAAGACAAGTCTTCCCCTCCACCAAGCTATTCTTTTGATAATTTTGTCAACTACTGGTTAGAGGTCTTCCCTTCTCAATTTCCTAAAGTGTAAAGGAACACCTAGATATTTGATTGGAAAGTCACTTTTCTTACGACAGAACAACTTAGCAAAGTTGTTGGATTGATCTTCATCTAACCCAATAGTAAGGAGGTCACTCTTATCATAATTAATTCATACCATACATTTGTTCAAAGCACACCAGAATCCATTTAAAATTGTTGGCTTTCTCTAGATCATTTTCTAAAAGGAGAAGGGTGTCATCTGCATATTGTAGGCTAATCACCCCTCCATTGTAAACTTGAGGAAGCAGCCCAGAAATCAATCCCTGATTAGCTGCCCTCATTAGTATTCTAAAAAGACATCGGCTACTAGGTTAAAGAGGAGTGGGGACAAAGGATCCCCTTGCCTTAAACCTTTTCCTGGCCTAAAAAAGCTACTATTTTCATCATTGATTCTAATTACTACTTTTTTAATCCAACCTCTCCATTTGATCCTAAAGCCCCTAGATTCTAACATTTCCGCAAGGAAACTCCAGCTGACCCTATCATAAGCCTTCTCATAATCTAACTTGAGCACTACACTTTCTTGTTTGGTTCTATTCACCTCATGAATAATTTCATGGGCTGCCACTACACTTTCTAAAATGAATCTCCCTTTAATAAAGGCAAATTGATTGGAAGCTACCAACCTATTAGCCACCTGGATAGGCCTATTATTCAAGATTTTAGAGAAAATCTTGAAACTACAGTTAATTAAGCTAATGGGTCTAAACTTCTTCAAGATCCTAGCATCTGGTTCCTTGGGGATAAGAGTAATCATGGCATAGTTCAACCTTTCTAGATTCAAAGAACCTTGCTCAAAAAGTCTAACCAGCTTCATAAAGTCCTCCTTAATTGATAATACACAGGGTATTCAGATTGCTCATATATGATCGTACATGATATATTTGTGACCCCTAGCTATAAGACGACAGGTTGTGGGTCAAACTACCCAAAATCTAATTCTACAAAGGATAGGCTAAAACCGGCCATTCGTGTAGACACTTTTTTCTCTCTCTCGATCGAACATATATATTGCCACTACTACATGAATTTTGTACACAGTTAAAAGTTTTTTACAAGAAAGAGTACAACACTGAGCACAAGTTTTGCTTCGTAGATGGCTATTTTTCACTCTGGAGACGACCCATATCAATACAATGCAATGACAATGAATTAACTTAAAAAGTTGGTGATTTGGAAAGAAATAAACTGATGTTTTTGTTAGTCTATAGACGTAGAGAACTACCTTTTGTGAGGTAAGTCTAAGACCTGGCATGCGCGTCGTACCTAGCGATTTGAGTTATGTATGTCCAAAGAAATATTAACTTCATTGTTAATATTTTCTATAAATGTGTATAATCAAAGTTAAGAAAATATAACCAGCATGTTGCAGTAACACTTACTTGGCGTGAAGGGGGCACCAGATGATCATTCTCTCCAAATAGCAGAAATGGCTCAATCTTTTAGTCCCATCCGTAGCGCAGAAAATGTACAATAATTTGGTATGAATCGGGAACCCACGATTTCCAAAAACCAGATGGTAAAAGGTCATGTGCCCTGCTGCCTTTTGCTCTCTCTATCCCACGGCAGGCTCTCGGATGATTGAGAAAATGGTTAAAATGGTAGGAAAAAAACATAGCATTCCTGCCTTGTCTTTTATTATTCTCTTGCCTTACATTGATAAACTTTGGTCATGGCTCGCAACTGTCATTTTCTCCGTCAAGTGATTGAATCTGACTGAAGAGTTTATTTTTATCTACCAGCATGAAATCTGTGATTGAAAGATACAGCGAGGCAAGAGAGGAGCAGCATCAGACTATGAGCGCAACTGCTGAGGCCAAGGTATGATATGAGCTTAATTTGTATTCTCTTATATCTTAGTATAGTAGTTCTATCTATGAAGTAGCATTATAGACATTCTAATGTAATACCCCATCACATTAGCGAACCCATAACTTTCTATGAGCCCGGCGGATCTAATGGCAATGTTAATTCGAGATTAAGCCTAATCTCTTTAAGTATATTGTTTAAACAATGATTTTACATAGGAGAATCGACGTCGATGAGCCCATGCAACAGCCCCAGAGTCGCCGGGCTCTGGGTTTGCCAGTTCCATATCAAACAGTGATGATATAATACTACATCTAAAGTTTTTCTGCATGGAAAGATTCTTGGCCAATCAGCTTTTTCCTTTATAAACTGTGGTAGAAATCCGCGTGCAAGAGCCCAAGTTAATTAAGGGCTTGACTGCTAAATTTCTTTGCGAGGAAAAAGTCCGAATTCCCTCCCCAACTATCACGAAAGTTTACTTTTCCTCCCTCAACGCCAAAAACCGACAAATCACCTCCCTCAACTTTTCAATTCATGCAAATTACCTCTCTCGGGCGGTTTTTGAGGGCAGTATTACAAGATAACAGCGGTTTGTCTTTTCCTTTTTTAAAAAAAATTCGGGTTGAATCTTTGAAAAATCATAGTAAATCACAAAAAAAAAATCATAAAATGAAAAATCTAATTTTATTTGACTCCACATGATTAGATCTACACATTGAATATATAATATGACATGATTTAGTACAAAGTTTTTTGCTATGAAGGTTTTGTCTTTTTTTTTTTTATATTTATTTGGTGAATCTTTGAAAAATCATAAAAATCATAAAATAGAAAATCTATTTTTATACTCCACATGTGCATGTGTACACAAAGAAAATATAATATGGTATGCTTCAGTACAAAATTTTTATTGTAGCTTTAGATCTATACTTTTGTGTAATTTATTGAAATAATTCGTAGTCTGCAACTTCTATAATTGTTTTTGGACTAAAGCATACCATATTATATATTCAATGTGTAGATCTACTCATGTAGAGTCTAACAAACTTAGATTTTTTATTTTATGATTTTTCTGTGATTTACTATGATTTTTCAAAGATTCACCAAATAAATAAAAAAAAGAAAAGACAAGACCTTCGTAACAAAAAACTTTATGTTAAAGTATATCATATTATATATTCACTGTGTATATCTAATCATGTGAAGTCCAACAAAATTTTTTTTTATTTTATAATTTTTACTATGATTTTTTAAAGATTCAACCGAAATTTTTTAAAAAGAAAAAAAGCAAACCGTTGTTACTGTAACAATACGCCCTCAAAAAACCGTTCGAGGGAGATAATTTGCATGGTTTGAAAAGTTGAGGTGATTTGTCCGGTTTTAACGTGGAGGGAGTAAAAATGAACTTTCGTGATAGTTGGGAAGAAATCTGGACTTTTTCCTTCTTTGCACTATACGGAAACTTGCAAGAAAAAAAAGGCCCATAATCCAAATAAAATGCAAACCAACTTAAATCCCACTGGGCCAGGCCATGATCTTTATGATAACCAGGGCCCACTAAGCATTACCAGAACCTTATGATTTCAGTTTCATAAAAAAAACTGAACCTTATGATTTCCTACGACTTGCATGCGGCTAGATGTAATATTACATTTATATAATTATAATTAACAAAAATTCCAATCCGGTTTCTCAAAGAAATCCAAATTCATCAGCATTATGATGTACAAGCACTTCTATGTCCAACTCGGCAACTCCGAACCCATGTGCCCTGTGCGCAACATTTGGTACTGTACAAGATCCAATGCCCAAGAAACTGAACTAAGAAATCAGCAGCCAATTTTTCCAATGTAAAGTGCAGCTCAAGGTTGTTGAATGATGGCTGTAATAGACTGGAAAATGGATAGCAACGTCTAGAATTTTTATCACAATTTATTCGATTACATGCATTTTCTGCTGGTATAAACAGATTGTTAACATGTTGATTCAGCCAAACCGAAACACAAGCCATAATCAACTTCTCAATTAAATATACAGCTCCATTTTGAGGTCCGAACACAGGTCTTCACAGTTTAACTGAATGTTGCCTTGATCAGAACATGCTCTGGCCTCCAATATACTTGATCAGAACATGCTCTGGCCTCCAATATAGGCTTACAGTTACAGAGCTTATTTGCACCTTGTACCTACCCTCGTGGCAAGTGGCAAGTGGCAACAAGTGCTATCTAGCAATATTTGAAGAAATGGAGAAATAGCTTCTGGATGTTTGTTAATGAACAGAATAAAGCTGGAATCTGGCTTCTGAGAAGCACCATGCCATACCAATGAATAGCAAGACCTTGTTAATTCATAAACAATAATCTGAAATGATTAAACACTCTAATATCAGAACCAAACAATAACAAAGGTTGTCATATATGCAAATTATAATTTGGAATAGAGGGATTAGTTGACTAACACCGACTCCCCAATCCCCACGGGAGCAAAATTTATGGGTAGTTAAAAAAAATAGCAACCCCATAAAACATATATCGTCATCATCGATGTGGCAAATGATTCTGATCGCTGTAGCCACTAAGTGCAGTAGAGAAATTATCTAGAGGACATTTAAGTTGGTAAAGAAATATTTATGTAATTGTCAAACTGTCATTTTGAAGACAATTGTAGTCCCTCTTTGTAAATCGTGAAACTATAAAAACCATCGAACTTCAGTTGCATTGAAAAGTACACTAGTACAGCAGAGGCAACTTGCTTATTTATTTCCTTGACCAAAAGAATTGCATCCAAAACATTTTTTGGTGGAGGATATATGGTTTTGAGCATATAACTTCGATGTAACAAAAATACAAAGAGAAGAAATTAGTGACACAGCTGCAACAGAAGAACCATCCAACAAAAGTTCAGATCTTCTAACTGATACTATGAATCGAGTATCTCAACTATTTTCCCACATAAAGTTTCACTTCAACAATACCAGGAAATGTTGAGAACTTTCATATGCATAATGCGTAAGCGCAAAAATGCACATGAAATTAAAAGTTGAGTGATTAAGTTTACAAGTTCAATGTTAAATATCACTATATATTTTGGTGGTAGCATGTATTACTGAATCAGAGTAAGAAAAATAGATAGTGACTAAATTTACTGTGGTTTAGCTACCATATGTCATCTATCTACCTTTAGGTAGTAACTAAACACAGGTTTTCTTATAGGCAGATCTCTTGTAAAAAAGAGTTATAGGTTTTTAAGGCAACCTATTACACTGCCATTTATAGTATGAGCGTAGACCAAGCCAAAAGCACATGAAATTTGACTGGCATGTCCTATCTTTTAATTTTGATATAGGGATTTAAGCAAAACAACAGGGGCCATGAACATCATGATAATAACTGCAAGTCTGCAAATGATTCCAACCTGCAAGCATCACCTGCTATATTCAGAGACTATGTTGACCCAAAGAAGTCAAAAACTAAAACAAACATTTCATATACTGGTTACCTTTTAGTCCTCAAAAACTTCTGTTGGACACACACACAATGTTGGCTCCAGGTTCTGATCATCTCAACCACAACCAGGATGAAGGTGGTTCTAAACTAGTCAGGTTTAAGTTAAACAAACATTAACCCACAAGCACCAAGAAATGTACATTTCCATATTTTTTTTTTTCTCACAATAGTACAAGACGGTGTACCTTTACAAAACCACCAAGAAAATTATTTTGAAAAGGTGGAAGATATTTATAACTTAGAATGATATATCTATATCGCAGTGGCATCTTGGACCCTTTTTGTTTGAGCTTTTTGGCCACTTTTGGACTTAACAAAAGCCCAAAAGCTCACTTGGCTTCTTGGAGCTTTTTGGCTTTTGAAAGGTCCAAAAGCTCCCATGAAGCCTAAACAAACAGGGCGGCATTTTAGACCAACTATTCTCAACTATGCTGAGAGCAGTTTACTCAAGATGTACAACAAAAAATATCACGGTGGTGTACCAATTCCTATGCTATAGATAACATTTTTCACAATTGTATAAACTTATGCTATAACATTTTCAAGATGCAACATTATAAGTTCATGTTAGATGATAACATTTTCTCATGTTTATGTATGTACGAGAAAAATATTAAAGTGAACAAAACTTAAATAAAAATGGTACATACACCATGTTTAAAGGAGCAATGAAAGTTCAGATCAAGTTATCTTGAGAGCAAACATAATTTGATAAGTAAACAAGGATGAGAAATACAGTTTGTGTTAGAGCATCTCCAGCAGGGCCCCTACTTGGCCCCCCTAGGCCCCTATACTACTTTTTGAGAGCTGGATAGCAAAAACCCACTCCAGCAGGACCCTACTCAGGCTCCCAACAGTAAAGGCCCTAAAATTCTCCCCTCAAGCCCCCTCATTCCTAGGGACTCTCAATGTGGCATCTACTTTTTTTCTTTCCCACCTTTCCACTCCCTCTTCAGTGCAGATCCCACCCGCGCCCACCAACAATAACATGCCCTGGGTCCTCTATCCCTACTGAGCCCCTCCCTAACAATGCCGCCTCTCCCCGTCACTGAGCCCCTCACTGCCGCCGAACCTCTCCCCACCGAGCCACTTCGATACATCGATGGAAGATGGGAGAAAAAGAAAAGAGAGCACATGTCACTGATATAAGGGTCCCAATTATCATAAAATAGTAGGGGCTCAAAATTAAAGGTTGTTACCAGAGTTGGAGCAGAAATTTGAGGGCTAGAAAAGTAAGTGTAGTCCTCAAATTCCATGTGGGGCCAGGTTCAAGAAAACAATAATTCAAGAGATTTAGGAAGAGGGCAGTGTTTGAGATGCTCTCACTGCATAACACTTAAACAGTTACACAATATCCCAAGACCTAATTGTTCCTGAACCATATTTTCTAGAATGTGAAGGAGAGAATTTCTCTTGAACCCTTAACAGTTTCCAAACCAAAGATGCCTCCATACGAGCTTATAGCTCACAAAAATGATGCTGTGTCTACATGGCCCTGTAGGATCTGATTGCTTGTTGCATTAATATTTTCTTTCATTATTGGCTCTTTGGGTACATGGGTTACTAAAACCCAAGTTCCTTCCAAGCAAAGGTTTTGTTCTTTTTTTGTTGTAAGTTGTAATCCCTATGCAAAAGTAGAGATCATTTGGTTGTCCAGTCACTCTCATTTATGATAATTGAAAGCATTTCCATCTTACTAGCTCTGGCAAAGGGAGGCAGGAAGCTTGAGACAGCAACTGCATAACTTGCAAGATCACCATCGGTATGACCCTCAACCAACCTACAATAAATATTTCAAATCATTATGAGAAAAAGAATACTGAAATTATTTTTTCCTAGTATGCTAACAGTACTATCATAGCAGAGACAAACACCACCAGAAAGAGAAATTGCAGTTTTATTTCATGCTCAGACAAACACCCTAGAATCAATGAGAACAAGGTCCTAAAAATAAAGACCAATAAGAGCACATGATCACGAATTGCAAGATGCAATTTGTTCAATGTTCTATGTGTATCTATTAATGCTATGCACATAATTTTTTTTCGACCGAAAGGCAGGGAAGGCCCCTACCTGTATTTTTGTATCTTCTATATATATATAAAGTATGATATGTACAGAAGGTAAGCAGCAAGGCCTAAAATAAAAAAGCAAAAAAAAATGAAGTTTGTAGTCAGCAAAACAAAGTTAAATCTTATACAGTATGGCTCCATAACTTTCAGAAACAGCAATAAGCAACAATCTGCTTCATTACTCTATTTGATTGTGTGTCCTTACTCGTCCCACAAAGTTATGTTATGTGTTGGTTAATTCAACTGTACACTTGATGGCTACAAAAATGGTACTTCATTTTAATGTTCTCTCATAAACGCGAAATAGGATCTTACGTTCGTACAATAACATGCGCATTTTCAGAAAAGCAGAAGCTAATGTTCAATACAATTTTTCACTGTAGGCAGTTGTTGGGTCAGCAGCTTTCTGGCCTGGATGTGAGAGATTTGCAGAATATAGAGAATAAGCTGGAGACGAGCTTAAGAAATATTCGTCTGAAGAAGGTTGCATTACAGATTCTTGAGACTCCATCACATACTTAACAACATAGATACCAGTTGCTACTTTGTTTACTAACCTTCAATTCGCAGGACCAACTTATTTTTGATCAGATTCAAGAATTAAGCAGGAAGGTTTGTCAACACAACTTATTAAAAAATTACTAACATATTCTAGGGTCTCGCTTGACTACACAAACTTCTTGTTTGAATTATAGGGAAGCCTCATGCACCAGGAAAACATAGAATTATACAACAAAGTCAACCTTCTTCACCAAGAGAACACTGAATTACGGAGAAAGGTACGTGCATCTAGAAATTAGTTAGCCAAAAAAAGGCAATTAGTAGAACTCATCTTTTGTTTTTTATTCCACATGTCAAGTGTATGTGAATTATTACAAAACATCATTTCTTTTTCATTTTCAGGTATATGGACAAGGTGTAAATGAGCATCCAACAAGTACTACAGTCAGACACAGTATTCTGAATACAGAGAATGAACATGTTCCAATCAATCTTGAGCTGAGTGTGCAAAGGGATAGGTCAGAAACACCAAGTATAGGGTGAGATTTTTGTCCAAACTTCAGGACAATTCAGAGTCAGTAAACCAGATGATTTAAGAAAGAGCACTGAAAGTGCCATAAGACTTCAAATGCAGTGAGAATAACTACAACTGAGACAACAGAAAACAATATCGGTTGAATTGCAAGACCTAACAGCTAAATTTTAAGCTGCTAGATGCAATATAGTTCTGTATGAAGAAGAATGTTGATTTTAATTGAGTTTTTTATATAAGCATGCCATGCATGCTCTTGTGAATTGTACTCTTCTGAATTATAATTGTCTTGGCTTTTCTACGTACATATAGCTTAATCTATGCACCTAGATATACACTATCTCTTTATCCAAAACAACTTATAATTTGGAATGGAGTAACTTCAAAAGATGATAACGAGTTAAACATTGGATGATCATATACCATTACAACTTAATAGAAAAACAAATCCTTTTGAACTCAAACTGAAAACATATATAGGATAGAGAATAGTAAAGAGGATTTTGGTACAATGACAACTTTAAACTTCAAACCAGAGCAGACCAATGTTCACTGTCCTATGACATAACAGTTACATCCAAATGTGAAGTAGGTCTCAAAACTGAGCTATTGCACAAATAAAATGCCCTTGTACTCTAACCACGAGACCTGCTTAGGGTGGATCCCAAGTAAGCAAGCATTGCAACTATACCCTTTAACCACATTCATATATTGAAGTATCCTACGAAAATTATTAACTTTGAACCTAGACTGAAAGCAAGCCTAGTATTGTATATTTATCACATCATAGTACATATAATAATAAGTTAGACCAACAAAAACATTTACCCAATCAGTATCATTCAATTGATGTGGGAATAATAAAAGATTAAATGATATTTCTCATAATACAGAAGAACACTTACAAGCTCTTGCAAGCTATGCAGTTGTTGTCTCGAGCTTGCTGCCCCCAAATGCATATCTAATAAAAAAAAAAAAAATTGAAGGTTAGTAAAATCAAATTATAGAAGGTATGAACGTATTTTATTCCCTCTCAGTATTGGTAAAGGAAGTCATTTTGGACAAGGTTTGAGTCAAACATTGAAAATATAAATCATTAATAACTTTTAAGTTGTTGAGTTTATAAATGTGAAAATTATATGAATAGATTTGTCGTAAAACATACTTTCATAAAAGTATACATATATCATGTTTCCATAAAGATTTTTATAATAACAAAAGGTCAAAGTTATGTTTTGGAGACCGTGTCGCTGTCCTAAACGACTTTCTTTACCGATACGGAGGGAGTATAGTGTATTTTTATTCTAATTTGAGAATCATCATAATACTAACAAATGACAATGTAAGAAGAATTATATATCACTGCAGAGCCATGTACATATATTAGAACTTTTGTTAAGCAAATTACTGGCAGACAACGGAAAAGGAAGCTCACAAGTCTGGCCCAGCCCACGCGCACCAAGCAGTATAAAGATGGTAAAGAAAAAAAGGAAAAAAGAAAAAGAAATGGAGTGGTGTAAGAAACGGTCTGGCCCAGCCCACGTGCACCAAGCAGCCCATGTGCCCCTCACCCTCATAGTCCTAGCGTGTCTTTCTCCATCCCTCCCCTGCGCTGAGCCGCCGCACCTCTGTTTTCACCGGAGGGAAGAGCAGAGGAAGATTGGAGGAGTGGCCCGGGTCCTGCTAGAGGGAAGACTGGAGAAGGCAGCTCATGTCCTGCTCGATGGAGGACCAGAGGAGGCAGCGGGGAAACAGCAACTCACCGGCGGCTGCTCCTCACTCAGATGGGGAAGAGGGGACGGGGAGAAGGAGGCTCGGCGGCAGCAGCTTCTCGTGACGGCGTTCGCGTGGGCGGGGAGTGCTCCATTATCTGCTCTTCGATTTCTCCCGCGTTTTCCTGCCACCCCCGAACAGAGCATTCCTGTATGGCGCCCGCCTTCCTCAATTTGGGACGAATCGGGCGCCAAATCGACGCTTTTAGGATACCATGGTCGTAAGGCGGACGCCATACAGGCGAGTTGTCGGTCAAGTCGTCTCGCCTGCGCTAGGCGACGCCAAAGCGACGCCTTAAATACATTGCTTCAGCCCATTCTGCAACCTTCAGAATGTGCATGTAAAATCTGCCATTACATTCTCACATCTACCTACTCCGAGCCTGAAACACAAATTCTACAATCTTCGTGGGTAAAGGAACAGAAATACAAAACTGCTGTGCAACTATCTGTTGGCACCAGTAAAACCTTACAGCAACTTGTTGAGGATCCAAATATGTAGCATATAAGCGCAGGAAGAGACCTCATGATTCTAACAGACACCTGCACCCTAAAATGTTAGGGTAAAGGGAAGAAATGAGGATAAAATCTATATGCAGAGCCACAGTCCACCAAATGATGCTAGTTCTCCTCGCCATGAATCATATCCAGCCAGAGTAACATTTTCACTTCCCCAAGCAGGGGTGGATCTAGTATAGGTGTGTACCCCCAAAAATTTTGTAGAAACACTTAAGTATATATCTCTACAATATATTATGTGCCTAGCACACTTTATCAAATAGCAATATTTTAAGCTCAAGCGTTCATCCAAGAGGAAAAATAGCTTGTAGTCCGATACTAGCACTCTTTCATCTATACCCCGGGAGCCCAAAATGATTCAATACATATGACACAAGGATAAGATAAAAATGACCGAATTAATCAGTCTTTATTTTTTTAAAAAAGGTTCGCTGCTTTTCATTCCAAACCATCATAATGATTTTAATTTGTATGTTTTGTTCTTGATTTTGTTTAATATCCAAACAATGTTTTAAGATTTTTTTTAAAATTACTTGATAAATAAATAAGTTATTTTTGTAGAACATCATGGCGCTAAGAGAAACAATGATCTAGCTTTTATGTACTATATACTCACTCTGAAGAAACTAATATTCTTATGAAGACTTTGGCAATAACTAACTTTGTATATTACTTGATAAACCTTGATGAATTGTATCTAGATCCATCTAGCTAACATTTTATAGAGACATTCGGTTGTCATATTACATCGTTAGTGAATTACGTCAATTAGGTCCGTACCCCCATGATTGAAATCCTAGATCCGCCACTGTCCCTAAGTCTCCCCTGCCTATACGAACCCCAAAACCACAAAACTACATCCTGTTTTACCCGATCCATTGCAGTGGATGACAACAAACAAACTGCAATGCATCTATGGAATCAGTTCCAAGCAACAGTGCTACACACTACGGATATCCAAGCTCCGCAAACTATCCATCACACTGGATGACGCCAAGCAAACTGCAAATGTGCATCTATGGATCCAATTCCAAGATCCACACACTACGGATCCAGTTCCAAGCTCCGCACAGTACAAGCACCCACAAAAAAACAAAAACCCCAGCGGGCATGAGGGGGACAAGGACGGTGTCACCAAGACACCAACCACACAAGACATGTAAACAGAATTCAACCTATCGTGATATCGTAAGCAGGAGCGGAGTCAGTTGAGCTTACCTAGATGGATCGGCCCCTCCCCCCTCGCTTCGTCGCGAGGGCACTCCGCTAAACCCTAGATCAAGTGAACTCGGCGGTCGACAGGTGGGGTGGCGACGGCCAGGATTAAATAAGCAGCGGTTGGGCGCACCGGCGCAACCGCTGCGGCGTCCGCCGCCGATTCCACTTCGAGCGAGGCGCTGCTGATTCAGAACGGCCGCCAAGCCAACTGCTGGGATTTCTTTTCTTTTTTTTTTTCCCCCTTAACAAAAAGGGCTGCCGACTTCTCCTGGTTTCTTCAACGCCTGGTCCAAGGCACAGCTAATTAGCTGAAACAAATCAACAGCGACGATAAATATTTATACGTAGCTAATTAGCTAACTATTCCACCCGTTTTAAACTATATAAGATGTTTTAGTCTTTCTATAAATTTATGGTTTTGTCTATGCACTTACTCCGTCGGTCTCTAAATATTTGTTATTTGCGTTTCTCAAAGAACAACTTTAATTAAATATATATTAAAAAAATATTTATATATTTGTAGTACATAATTAGTACAAGGGAAAGATCTTTGAATCTTATTTTTTCTAAAAAATATAATGACATAAATATTGCACGTATTTTCTATAAATTGAGTTAAACTTATACACTACACACTAGCCATGACAAATATTTAAGGACGGAGGGTTTAGATATAAGCTACGGTCATAAACATATATCTAGAAAGTCAAAACATCTAATAATTTAAAGTGGGTGAAGTATTAGTTAAACCTACTCCCTTCGTCTCTTAATGAGTGTCGCTATGCGCATTCCAAGAAACAAATTTGACTAAATATACATTAAAAATATAAAAATATATTTATATTTATGATATGTAATTAATATCATTGCAAAGATTTTTTTAATCTAGTTTTTTATCAAATTTATTTAGAGATAAAAATGTTACACGTATTTTTTAGAAATACAGTCAAACTTGGTGATCAAATCTCTTTTGTAATGATACTTTTGCCATATCAATCAAAACCAGAAAGTAAAAAAGCTTGAAGTGCTTAGGATTAATGGGTTCATGCACAACAACTATCGCCAATGCCTTGTTTTTGCTCTTAAGAAATTTATCGAGAGACCCCCTCATTGATTCAGCCAAATCATCTATTCGTTTTTTTCGCCTTTCTTTTTGTCATCGCTAGAAGGATACTTTCTTGATGCCATGATACTGTTAAAAATTAGAGATTAGACAATTAGTAAAGGGATCGCGTGATCAAGGCCTCAAGGGATCAAGGGAAGGGATCAGGGAGGCATCACCTAGAATTCCACCGGCCGCCGCTGCCATTGATAAGGGAAGGGACGGGATCATGGGCGAAGTTGCTAAGTCGGCGTTGCGCCGCGCGCGGTCGCGATCGTATGAAGGTGGCTCTCCCGAGTCGCAGCGTACATTGTGACCTGGAGACTAGAGAGACGGCCGACAGGAGTTGGAGTCGGGACTAACCATACGTACCTCGGTAAATGTACCTAGGGGCTAGGGGAGCCATCCAAATTTTGGACCTAGGACAAGCGCCCCTGCCGCCCACCCAAGGGCCGGGCCTGTGTGTAGATTTATTGATCATTGTGTTCTGCTTAATGAAAAACGGGCTATATCTTGGGTGTCAAAAAAAAATGTCACAAGTTGCGCTTAATTTAAGTATATAAACCGCCCGACATCAACTCGAGTTGGTCGAGATGCATGTAACCTGCTCCCAATAAACAGATGGTCGACATCAACTCTGCAGCCTTCTTTCACCGTGGTTTTCGCTATGTCGGCCCGCGCTAGCTGACTCTTCAAAGTTCAAAACTGGACCCAAATCGTATAGTTTTGCCTGTCGGCCGCTGTCGGCTGTGTTTACCTTGGCCTGCCGATTAATTACGTCGGTAAAGCTCTTGCTCCATATACTGCTTTTGTTCCAAATTAGTAAGATCTTTGCAACCAGTACGTACAGTAGCGACCTATTTAAATTGAGTAATTAGGTGAGTCAATTTTGCCTATTTAATGTGCATTTTTCCTATTTCTCCTCTGGCTGTAACTGTAGTACTCAGGCCTACTTCAAGTGAGAGGCCTAAGCCCTTTTCCTATAGTTCCTGCAGTTTCTTTAACAAAATCGAGATGGCAGCATTAGGCCAATAATTGCATTGGTTTCTCCCTGTGGTCACGTGAGGTGTCTGATGCAGTCATGCAGATACGTGTCCAGATGCGTCTCACTGGAAGCGGATTGTTAATGGTGCATTATTGACGAATTGTTAATGCATCTGCTTCTACGTTGAGCCACGCTCCTTTGAACAAAGTGATCAGTCTTTAACAATTTTGGTGGGGAGGTGTTTGGGGGAAAAGGCTAGGCACAGATGCATCTCGAGAGAAGTTCAGATATTTTTTCCTGCACCCGTTTGATTGCCTCGTTTCTTCAGGTTTTAATATCTTTCTGTGTGTTTGCTGCTGCTGCTGCTGCCCACCACCGCTGAATAATGAAGTATAGAAGCTAAACGATGCAAGTTGGTGTACTTTAAAAAAAATTTAGCATGATTAGAGTATTGCGCACTGGGAACCTTTTGTTGCTTTAAGAATTGGTGGTGCAAGTCGGCAGCTCTTCGATACAGCCGCTGCAGTTGATTTGCTGACAGCTGGTATATATGAAGTTTAAGGCTTTGGACTTGTTGAGACTTGAGAGCTCCTAAACATGTCCTAAGTTATCCTTGCATTGGTCCATTAATTCGAGTTACCATTATTGACACAATCTTTACTATCCAAAAGAAAAGAAGAGGAAAAAAATCACTGATCCAATTCTACTGTTACGTTTCCCTTTTCGGTTTTTCTGGATCTCTCGTGTTTGGGTTTGCTGTAAGATCTTGTTTTCCTCACTTACATATACTGATTGACAATTTTGTTGCTGGTTTGAGGGGGAAATTTGTATAGAACCTCAAATCAACAAATTAAGATTTAACGATTAAATGGTTATATTGCTTTAAAATAAGACCCCCGGACTATCAAAATAAATCCATATAACACGTGAACTTGCATTGAACTTTTGTCTGCGTTGTACTATGTAATTCTCAAAAAAAAATCAAATCCAAAAACAGGGCCTAAATGGTTGAAGTCAGACAAGATAATTTGGGCTTTGAGGGATTGGTTGATCAAAGTGGGAAAAACTAAAGCTTTATAGTGTCATTGGTAACATATTATTACATACATATATTGAAAACCACAAATTCTATAGCTATTAGTAGCCAATTTGATGTTGCTTGTGCCTGAACCCATCATCTAGAACGAGCTTTTGTGAAGCATACTCCCCAATCACACACATGAACAGTGTGTCTGAACACACTAAACAAACAACCAGCCATTAGCCAATTATCAGGCAAAATGGCCATTTAATCAGGTTAAACGGCAGTTCAAATAGGTTAAACAATTATTTGAACACAGACGATTGATCCACAAACTATAAAAGGTTTACCAATCTCTATTTGTAGTTTAGATAGTTTGAATAATACCACTGTTTATCTTTTACTGAACAGAGTAATATATATACAACAACAACAACCAAGCGTTAGTCCCAAGCAAGTTGGGGTAGGCTAGAGTTGAGACCCAACAAGCACCCTCTGTCAGTGAACACACACAGTAATATGCCTTAGGTAAATCTGGTAATCAATAAATCGCAAAGATTTAAAATCAATCTCATCCACTGCCTTCTGCCGTATAGAGCACAAAACTATAAACAATAATACTGGCTATGGAAACCTCAGCAACATTAAGTATTTCATTATTTTTTGGCAATGGGGAAAAACTCAATGGTACATGAGCAACTAGCTAACTTGAAGTAATAACCTGATAGATTCTACTCCCTCCGTTCCAATTTATAGGTCGTTTTGGCTTTTCTACACACACAACTTTTATTATGTATCTAGACATATCTTATATCTAGGTATATAGCAAAAGCTATGTATCTAGAAAAGCCAATATGACCTACAATTTGGAAACGAGGGAGGAGATAGCATTCTTGCATCATTCCTTATGTTTGATCTCACGGTAATATACGATACATGGCTATGGAAGGTTTCTATACGGTTGAAAATCTTATTCCTACAGGCTTGGCAAAGGGAGGCAGCAAGCTTGAGGCAGCAACTGCATAACTTGCGGTAAAATCATCAGTACACCATGGTCCAACCTGCAGCAAATAAATCATGCTGATCATGAATAAACACTCTCTCTTGGATATACCTTAAGAACATCATCAGTTCAAGATATATTTCTCAGGCATAGATGTATACTACATGCAAGGTTTTGACTAACCCATGGGAGTTAATGAACATTACCTACAGTGTGTTACTTCAATGTAATCTTTAATTTAGAGCATGGATGCTGCAACTATTCTGATAATCTGCTTAAATCGTTTACCAATAGCATCATATATCAGAGGCTCCACATCATCACAAGTTCAATGTCACTGATTTTCTCTAGTGCATATCATATCATATGGGAATGTGTCCTGTCACTCCTTTATGCATTGTGTATATGAGATAGGTTCATGTACCCATGGTCAGCAAGAGCTCCAATACATGTAGAGATCTTCCAAATTGCCATCACATCATTATAATGAGAATCAAATCTATGGCTACCTTTGGACAATACATTGTTTGAGTATTGCATAGTTTGTTTAGTTAAGACTTAGTAATGTACTCTAGTAATTCATTAGGGATATAATAGAGAGCAAATGTTGATGCTCAGGAACTTTGAAACTTAACAAAGAAAAAAGGCTTCAGAAAAGAGCACTGCAATAATCAACAAATAGCCAAAGAAGAGATGATAAACTACGTCTAAAATCACTCTAGAAGTTCTGACAATTATTGGCACCATTTTATTTTTTTCATAGCTTGTCAAGAAATCTTACAAGTTTATCGCAAGTTATGCAGTTGCCGCCTCTAGCTTACTGTCCCCAAATGCAAAACCTACAAAAATAACACATAAATATTAGTTCAACAATTGCTCATAAGAAATAAATACTGCTTGCTACGTTATCACTGGCAAAGTGCTCATCTTTTAGCGGCACCTTATTATATAAAATTGATGTATCTTTAACAGATAACAGATTGCATGCATCTGGAAGCAAGAAGATGATCAAGCACACTGCAATCAGGACAGAACCAAATCTATACCGACTCTTGTATTTTATGTTCCACAGGGATTAAAGCATTGAAATCAAACATAAAAGAAAAGCTGATAAAAAAAAAAAAACTAAGGGACTTTTTATCCATACAGTCCCTTGCTGTGACATGGGATCTATGAGATTATCAACACAACTACACATCGTTCAACACATAAAGCTGAAAGGTTCACAGGTGAAGGTGACAAGATCATAGCGCAAACTTTATGTGCTCATGCATAACAGAATGAGAAGAAAAAAAGGTTCAAGATGAAACTTATGTTAAACAAGTTTAGTGAGTTACCTGCTGGATATCTAGAATTTAGATCAGATCTTTAATTCCATGCCATAGCACTGAGATCACTTTTTCACAGCATAGCCCGATCCATTATAACTTCTAACCCTAGAAGAACGCGGACTCAGAAAACAGAGTTGTGCTGGTGCAAAGAGGGGTGGGAGGCCAAGTCTACTTTTATAGCCAAAAGGGGCAGAGACAAGGCCACAAAAAGCGGCAGTATGTGTGGGGAGTGGGGGTAGAGAGGGGGCAAACAAGTCAGAAAAATAATTAGGCCATGATTGTAAATTGGGTTAGTGGCAAAAAAACAGTGTCACTTCACATTTACAGACAAGAAAGATTCCAACTTGCATGGAATGACTTCACATTGATTGGGTGCCTCCCTGTTAGTAAAGTGAGTATACTATATTAATTCCCACTGTCCTTGGTTGCAAAAATAATCCCCAAGATTGAATTTCAAACAATCATGTTATCAAAAACAAATCAAAAACAGACAGACAGATGGACACATCTCATGTGACACATAATAAAAATAAAAAATCTAGTGCCACTGAATACCTTCTCAGTTTTGGGAAGGACCCCTGATTGCTGTGCATGGTGTAATGCAGTTGTCTCAAGACACCTAGCTAGCACTCATGGTTAATTGGTAATAACAGTTCGAACATGGTTAACAGGCAATAACAATTTCATCTATGTCAGACAGGCAGCTTCGCTGAAGCTGCGTGCAAGGGGCACCAGGCCACGAATGTTTTTTCCTCTTGGATTCAGCAGCCCTTCAATTGGGCTCACCATCCTATGCTGTGGTTTCAAACATGAGTATCTGGGTCAGCTTCATTAGAGAAAGAAAACAGTCATTAGAGTTCTATATTGGTACCCTTGCACATCAATGACACTAGTGTGTAAGTATCAATTCAAACTAACAGCTCCTAGCTTAAGCTATTGAGTTCTATTTGCTTTCCTTATATTTAGATAAGATCTTTTCCCCCGTTATTCGCCTAATATTAAAACATATGTTAATCTACCTGACAGCAACTTATTAGTACTCCCTCCGTCCCAAACATAGAATCAAAGGCACAAAAACAAAAGTGAATCAGCAAACGCTTCCTATGGGTTTATCATTTCCCACCATCAGAAAGTTGAAGCATATGTAGTTTTGTTTATCATAACGTTGTGGCCTAATTCTAAGCATCAATCAATTGCCAGTGTTCTGAGAACTGCTTTACTTTAACAAGTAAACAACTAAAGTTGTCAGCAGAAAGGCACATACACATATCAGTAAATCGCCGATAATCAGCTGGGCAACTGAGATGACAACACCAAAAAACACCAACAAGCTATTGTTATGGTACAGTATTTTTCTCTCAAAACAAATCAACATCGACCAGGTTATCAGCTGCAGAAACCATCCAGCGAGCATTCACACGCCTGATTCAAATGATGTGCCAGGGCGCGTCAAGTCAATATAGGGCAACTCAAATTGCATGAATTTTTAAGCATTATTGGTGGTGTGAGAGAGTGTTTGGTGCTCCCAAGACATTCCCTGTCCTCACCTTTGTTTAAACAAAGGAGGGGAGCTTTTTGACAATATGTTAAATCAAAGCTTAACTTTAGGGCAGTACAGACAGACCGAGTACTAGCAATGGTTGATTGATGACTACACATGGTTCAAAGCTTCTCCTGATTAGGAATTGGAAAATAAGATGGGCTTGCTAAGCGCTTCAGAATTTTCAGAGCTATCACCTTTATTTCTACTAAATATATATGCCACTTAAATGGCTAAGCTAGTAAGATACACATTTAATATTCATTTTTGTAGCAGATTTTCCGGATGAACCAACGGAACCCACCTGATTTTATTTTGCAAATTGAATAATTGGTTATGTTGTATAATTGCAGTGGAGCTGTGGAGGTAACTCGATCGGGGAGGTTGCCATAGTAGGCAACAGCTAATGCACCAACAATTCTGTCCTTGTATCAGAGATCAACTGGTGATCTGCTCCTAAACAACTATTTCCCGTCGCCCTGTGACCCTGTGCTAGTGTGCCATCATCACTTAACCTGCAAAAAGGGATAAAGCTACGGGAGCATCTTGCCATCTTGGTGCATTTTCGTGCGCCCTTTCTTGTCGGCAACGCATTTCACGAGATGGGCAGAAAGTAAGTACCCCATATCAAGTGGGCATCAAAAGGACTTCACCCAAAAAAAAAAAAAAAAAGGTGGGCGTCAAAAGTGAACACTGAACAGAGGGTGTTTTTTCCCTAAAAAACGGAGGATGGTTACGAATACGAAACCTGCATTGATCCGTCGGCACAGAGACCACGCGTCCGCCCGTGTCATCTCCATGGCCGCATGGCAGCCAGCAGAACTGCATGGCCACCAGGTGCAGCCCGCGGATCAGCACGCAGCTCGCGGTGGCTGGCGGCTGATCCATTGCCCTTGTCGACGGCGACGACGGGTCCAGCACATCAGCTGTCCTAGGGAGCGTTTCGTCGAACAGGTGATGTGCGCGGTGGTCGACGATTCTTACCCAGCTCCATCTCCATGTGACGAACTCCAAAGGCAGTTCTGCCCGACTCTATTTTCTATCTTGACTAGAAATGGTCGCGGCGTTGCCGCGTTTGGCCAGATGTATTGGCTTCTTGCAACGTAAACTGTTTTTTTTAGGTTTAGGGTGAATGGGTGGGTATGGAGATTAGCCATGTGTCTGTGTTTATATATTTATATGTACGGCATATAGTGCAAGTATATTATTCTATTTGCGTATGTTTGTTTGAAGTATTTATGAGATTAGCCATGTGTCTGTGTTTATATATTTATATGTACGGCATATAGTGCAAGTATATTATTCTATTTGCGTATGTTTGTTTGAAGTATTTATATGTGGGACATGATGTACTCACATGTGTGAATGTATAGAATATCATGTACCATATACAGTCAAGTATTATGCTATGTGTGTATATATATTGGTTGAAATGTACAGCAAAAACTTTTTACTTAAACATGTTCTATTTGGGATCCAATGTATAGATTTATTCATGAGGATTTGAAATAAATTTGATTTTGTATTTTACGATCTTTCTGTGATTTACAACGCAATTTCAAAGTTGTAGTGAATTTATTTATATATTTAAAAAATTAATAGATATGGAAGACTGCATGGGCTGAATTCGCCCACTAAGGCCCAGAACGGATGGCGTCCCACCCATAAAAGCGGCCTGGATTGCAATGTGATTTGGCTAAAGTTTGAGGACTTTTTCTCGAGAAAACAACCGAGAGGAGACACGGATCGCGGGTTTGATTTCGTTAGAGGTTGAGGACTTTTTTTAGAAAAGGCCGGGATCGGCCGATCTTGTCCGTCCGTCCGCCCGACGGACGGTAACGGCCAGCGACGACGGGGCCACTCTCTTTTGCCCGCTTTTGTGCTTTGGTCGTATGGTAAAAGATTGGCGGGCGGCGGCGCCACGCCACGCCACCGCTGGCGCCGCAACCGAGGTGCGATAAGTTTTGTTGGTCCGCGGAGAATTTTCCGTTTGCCATGGCCCATGGGCCATTTCGCCGACCTTTGAAGCCGGTCACCAAGATGTCTTCTGGTTTAGGCCCTGTCGTTTGCTCCTAATGGCCCACTGTTTAATCGGATCTTTTTAGATCAAAGGCATTCCCCGGCTTTATTGAAAGCTTAACGAATACAATTGACCTAAACCTGGATTTCACCAGATCACATGTTTTTGGCACTCAACAAAGGTGCTTTTCAAACTTCTAAACCACTTCTACTCAACCTCTACTCAGTTCATAGCATCAAAAGAACTCATAACAAACTCAAGTTTTACGATACTCCTCGACTCATAACACTTCAGCGGCTCGAAGGCACGCATCACAGGATTAAACGAAGAACCGAACTAGCATTACAGAGTTTGACAAGATGATCGTTTTGAAGCTTTATGTTTGCCTACTCGTGAGCCTTCATCAGCAGAGCTTGCAATATTTCATCTCCATCGGTTCCATCTTCTTCTTCAACAGAGGTCTCCACGTCTTGATCAGGACTATCGTCTTGTGGATGATCGCCTTCGGTGAAGCCATAACTTTCTTGTTGATTGCCATGTCGTTGCGCGTCTTCCAGAGTGTCCACATAGCGCCTGCACAAATAAGCATTGTAACTTCTTGCTTAACTCTATGGCATTCTTCAAGGAATTGTTGCAAGAACTCAGCACATCTAGTTGGAATACTCTGCCATCCAAGTGCCTCTCTGAGGAAAGTCCACAGATAAACGGCAATGGGGCATTGAAACAAAATATGATCAGATGTTTCAGGGATGTCACATATAAAACAATTTTCTGAACCCTGCCAGTTCTTCTTTTTAAGCTGTACACCCGATTGGATTCTGTCATGGACAGCCATCCAAATAAAGATTTTAATCTTCAATGGAATTCTTGCCTTCCACAGATTTTTCATTTGTCTATCTTCTATACCTCCAGATTTCATGAACTTGTACAAAGATCTAGCAGAATATCTCTTAGATGTTTCCAGAGCCCACACCATCTTGTCTCTACCTTCCTCTAGTGTGACAGTGCTCAATAATTCCATTAACTCATTCCATTCTTCAGCTAGAACGCCATTAAGCTGTCTTCTAAACTGGATATTCCATTCCTGGTTCACCCTTTGCTCAGCCACACTTATATCTTGATGACTGGCCACTTGGTAGAGATTAGGGAATTTAACACACAAAGGGCAATCTAGAATCCACACATCCACCCAGAATCTAGTTTGTTGGCCACTGACTACCTCTATTGTTCTACCCCACTGAAACCATTCTCTAGTATCAAGCAAAGCTCTCCAGAATTGAGACCCCTTTCTCTGTTTTATCTGAAAGATACTCCTGTTTCCCAGGTATTTCTTCTTTAGAATTGAACAACACAAGCTGTCTTCATCTCTTTCTAACCTATCTATCCATTTGGCCAAAAGACATGTATTCATAACTCTAATGTCAAGAAAACCCAATCCCCCATATTCTTTTGGGCTTGCCATGTCTTCCCACTTAATCATGTGATACTTTCTCTTCTGCCCAGTCCCTTGCCAAAAAAATCTAGCTCTTTGAGTATCCACTACTTGGCAGTTTCCTTCATATAGTTGATAAACCCCCATAGTGTACATTGGTATGCTTGATAGGCAAGATTCTAGTAGCATAGCTTTACCTCCAGATGTCAGATAATCACATTGCCATGTTCCTAATCTTTTTGCTATTTTATCACTAACATAACTCAACTGCATCTTAGTAATTCTGCGATCACTCACAGGTAGTCCAAGGTACTTCATTGGAAAAGATGCTAATTTACAGTTGAATATCTCTAGAGCCATTTGCTGTTGAGTCTCATTCAGACCTATACTGAAAATCTCACTCTTTTCAAAGTTTATTTTCATACCAGACATGGCTTCAAAACAGGTCAATATCAATTTTGCTCTTTGCAGATTTTCTGGATCATATGTAAGAAATATTACAGTGTCATCTGCGTATTGAAGGTGGGTTAAACTCCCATCCACCAGATGTGGTACCAAACCCTTTATTACCTCTGCTTCACTAGCTCTTGTTAACATAGTAGATAATGCATCTACCACTAAATTGAACAGTAATGGAGATAGTGGGTCTCCTTGTCTAAGGCCCTTAAAACTTCTGAAATACTCCCCTCTGTCACCATTAATATCTATGCATATCCTTCCTCCTCTTACTGCTTTGTTAATCCACTGAATCCACTTTTCATTGAATCCTTTCCTGTTCATTACCTCCTCTAAAAAGTCCCAATTCACTTTATCATATGCCTTTTCGAAGTCCAGCTTAAGAATAACTCCAGATTGTTTACTAACTCTGATTTCGTGTAGCACTTCTTGAATAACAATAACCCCTTCTAAAATATTTCTCTTGGGGATGAAAGCTGTCTGAAACTTGCTGATCAGTTTATCAATCACTCCTGTTAATCTGATGGTAAGCACTTTTGTGATTATTTTATAGATTACATTCAGCAAACAGATAGGCCTAAATTGCTTGACATTGGTAGCTGGTTTGACTTTTGGCAATAAAATAATGACACCATAATTCAGCCTCCATAAGTCCAAATCACCGAGTGTAATTTGTCAAGCATCTCTTTAACATCTAGTCTAAGCTCACTCCAAAAAGTTTGGAAAAATACCACACTGAATCCATCAGGTCCAGGAGCTGTATTGCTCTTCATTTCCTTTAATGCATGGTCTAATTCCTCTAGAGAAAATGGCCTTGTGAGTCTCTCATTTTCTGCTGCAGTTAACTTCTGGTCTTCATTCCACATATCATTAGCTAAGTGAACATCGGCAATAGTAGCTCTCCCAAATAACTCTTTGTAGTACTCTGTGATATGCTTTCTTAGCTCAACTTCGTATTGAAAATTAATCCATCCTTCTCCAGATTTGAAATTCTCATTTTTCTTTTCCTTCCATTGGCACATTTGTGAAAATAGCTTGTATTGGAATCACCTTCCAAAGATCCACTTTGTTCACCCCCCTTTCTCTTGCCATTGAATTTCCTCATCTCGCTTGAATTTTGCCCAAGTCTTGTTCCAATTTGTATCTTGTTTCCCACTCATCATATGATAGGTCCCTAATTTCACTATTTTCATCTAAGATTGCAATGGCTTTCATTAACTCTCATTTTTACGTTTTTTTTTGTTGGCTATCAATATTCTCGTCCCTCACCTTTAATTGCCCTCCTCTCGGCTTACTTGATGTAATATGCCAGTGGTCCATAATATCATACTTGAATCTACATGGCCATTTTGATCTCACCCATTCACAGAAACCTTCCTGTCTCACCCAATGTGGACTGAATCTAAAGTAATATGTTTTTATAACTCTATCATCTCATTTGTGTCCACAATCGGTGGGTTGTGGTCGATCCCCTTTTGGGGCGAGTAAGCACTGAAGCTAAATTGTATTTGTCCTCCCAAGCATTAGAAACTAACACTCTGTCCAAAACACAAAAATTGGTGGATTTTGTTTGTTAGTCCGTAAATCTACTTCCAGATCTGTGCAACTCTCTTAATGCTGTGTACTCTATCATCTCATTAAAAGCCTCCATCAAATGAAAATCCACGTTTCCTGTGGATTTTTCTGATACATTCCTCACTAGATTGAAATCTCCCCCTACTATGGTGGGAACTTCAGAACTCATTATTTTATTCTGTATTTCCTCTAAAAATTCAATTTTCCTTTCATCATGAGCTGGCCCATAGATATTGATCAACCTCCACTCAAAACTGTCTTCTATCATTCTAATTGTCATGCTTTGAAAGAAGGAGCCCTGATCCTCTTCTATTACCTGGGCCAGGTTTTGGTCTACCCCCATCAGCATTCCTCCAGAATGTCCCTCACATGGAACCCAGCTCCAAACCATATCTCTATGACCAGCAAATCTATCCAGTTCCCTTTGTTTAAAACTTGTCTTAATTGTCTCTTGGATGCATAAACAGTCAAAATCATGTACTGCAATTAGCTCTAGGAATTGCTTTCTTCTAGCAGCATTACCCAACCCCCTTATGTTTCAAAAAAGAATCCTCATTTAATAACTGACTGTGGTTTGTTTATCTCCTCTAAAGATCCCTGTATCTCTATGTTGTGGCTCCTATTTTCACATATCTCATTTCTATCTCTAATTTGGCTATCAGTCATATCTCTATCTGAAGAATGATGCTCCTCTTGTATATTGACCTGTAACTCTGTATTTCTATCTTTTGATGTATCTCCACCATCTTGAACCATCTTTGTTTTTGTTAATAACTCTACTTTATTTTTTGCTTTGTTAATAGCTTCAGTGGCATTTTTATCAGCTTGAGAAAAGGAAATATTACCTATAGAATTTAAGTCACTTTTGTCTACATCTATACCACATACTTTTGCAATATCAACAATGGAAGAAAACTTGTTCTTGGCTGTTGGTATAGAAGTAGTACCTTGTATCATGCTTGTCTTCTTCTTCAATACTGCTTTCTCTTCTACCAGAACTCCAGCATCTTTGATTCTTGTGCTATGCCTTGTTGGAACAGCCTGTTGAGTTGGCTTTGATAACTCTTTTTCCTCTATCTTCTCTTCAGTGCTGACAGCATTTGTTGTGGCATTACTAGGATTGTGAATAGTAAATGTATCTCCCTGGTTCAGCTCCAACTCACTTAGCTTTGTTATTCCTTCCCCAGTCTCAGTAAACCCCAGATTTGCTAGAAATTGATAAGTTTCCTGAGCATCTTCCAATTCTGCCTCTCCCAAATGTCCTTCTTTGAACTCATGGGTGCTATCTGCAGGTTCTGTATGCTCTTGACTTTGAACAACCCCTAACTCTTGTTCCAACATTTCCATGAAGGTAACTGCCACTTTCTTGCCATTGTTTGTGTTACCAGAACCTTTAGCTTCTTCAGTTTTTGGGGGAGACTTATTAGAGGCTATCCATTTGAATTCTTGTGAATCTGGCTCCTCCTCATCAGTAGCTTCATCTTCTTCAAAATCATCATCATCATCATTTGGATGAGATGGTGGTAGCTGGGACATTTTCTCAGAATAAAACCAGTGTATTTTCTTGCCCTTCTTGTTAATAAACACCTCAGAAGCTCCCTTGATTTCATATGGGTCTTTGCAAGACACTTGTACCCAGACTGTCTTCCATTTTAGGGATGGTAAATGAACCTTCTCTGGATATCCCACCAGCTTTGCCAGTTCTAAGACTGCATATTCTGTTCTTGCATTATCAGGAATTCCCTTGGCTTTAATCCAAACTGTTTGAAGGGTCAGAAAAGAATCAATATCTCTGTCAGATTCTTCTATCACAGCAACCATATCTGATGTTATGAATTTGATTTTGCCCATCTTGGTCATCAAATTCAGTACCATCTTAGAAGGCATTGTGACCATAAATTCACTTCCAGAAATCCTCTTGACCTCCCAGTCCCAAACAGAGATCTCTATTCTGATTCTCCTTTTGGCATTCTAACTTCATTTCTTCCTCTATTCTGATTCTCAGGGCAATTGTTAGATTTATGACCTGTTCCTTTGCAGCTATAGCAGTATGGCTCGTTTGTGCAATCAGAATAGTGGTGTCCTTCTAAGTTGCAATTGTAACACTTCATAGGACCACTAGTGTACTGACCTTGGTAGTACTTGGATTGGCTTTGATAATCATACTGAGAATTGCCCTTCTTTCGATCTTCTAGCTTGTGTCGCAGGTCTTCCTCTGTCATCTGACGAACCTCTCTTTCCTCTTGACTGTCACCTACCCTCTTTCTGACTTGTTGGTCCTCATAGCCTCTTCCTTGATAGTTCTGACGTGGACGACGCTCCTCATAGTTGTAGCTGTATCTTGGCGGATCTCGATCATACCCACCAGTTCTGGATTGATCTTGATTCCCTCCTCTTATATGTCACCCTTCCTGGTACCTCTCCCTATCTTGCCTCCCTTGAGTATTTTCCTTGCCCTGCCTGCCCTCATAATCTCTTTCCTCTTCTCGATAACTCTTGCCCTGACCTTGTTTCCTTTCCATCTCCCCTGTTACCTCAGCGAACGATCTCTCGTTTGTCTTCTTGGGCACCACTCGTCGGATGCGCTTAGCTTGGTGCCCAAATTTCTGGATCTCACTATGTCTTGCTCTGTACCGCGGCGCCTCAGGGTCAAGAACCCTAGCCGCTGGAATCCAAAACCACCCAGCAGATGTAGTTGGTATCTTGGCTTGTTTGGGCTTTGTGGGCCTCGGTGGGTAGTATGAGTGTTGCACAAGGTCCTCAATTGAAGATATCTTGTGGGCCGGCCCAGACTCTCCTCTTTTCTTCTTCGAACCATTATCTCCAAGTACTCTGTTTTTGTTCTCCCTTGAATTACAGAGCTCTTCTATGACTTTCTGACATTGACTCTGCTTGACCTCCACCACAGATTCCTGCCCTTGTGATTCTTCATCTTCCCCTGGTATCTCTTGGCTCGAACTCCTAGTCGACCATGACAATTGGATTGGCATTTTTGCTATTATCAGAGAATCAGAGTTTGAGGTTTCAGAGTTTACTACTGCAAATGGAGGTTTTTGCGCATGCCTAAGCCTTTCCCGAGTAGTTTCCTCATCCGGTTGTGAATGTTTAGGCAAGCCAACTGCAACCGAGAAGCTCTTGGAGGGTGTGATTGGTGGGAATTCCATATTCATCCATTCCTCCATTGAAATTCTATTGTCTGGTTCAGATTTTGCTCTCTGACCTCTATTGATGTTCTTATCTCTGAATTGTGTCCCATTGGTGTTCCTGTTCATATCTCTGTTCATAACTCTAGAACGATTGTTCGCGTTCTCGCTTCCATACCTCCTGTTCTCTGTCGTTGGTGAGTTCTCATCACTTTCAATCACTATGAATGGCGGTTTTGCTATTGTTAGCCTGCGATTACCCATCGCAGCACTCTAACAACGGCAAAAACCCCACACCAACCAGCGGAATCGAAACAACCGAGAACCAAAACAATCCACTGCTCTACAAGCAAAAACTAGAGAAGCAAATCTAAACAAAATACTGGAAACCTAGCAACCAGACCAAATCAGGAGAAACGAGGACTGCTGCAACCTACAGACTGCTGCAACCTACAGAACTCTGAAGCGCGACTCACGCGAGCGCAGCGAAGAGGAAAGGGAAGGGAAAAATACCACGGTCAAACGAATCCGCGCAGTGATCCGCGTCGAATCCCCTACTTTGGAGTAAGGGGGGGGGCTCTAGATCGTCGACGGTGATCGCCGGAGTCCGGTTGTCGCCCTTCCGCCTTTGTCTCTCTTTTCCCCGGTCAGCTGCCTTTGATGATGCAGAATTGCCAAGGGCGTTTAGATATTGTTAGCTAACTAAAAATTCTGTTTAATCGGATCTAACAACGGTAATTGTTAGGCTCAGTCGTCCAGACGACGTAACAAATCCGGACGGCTATTCTTGGGGCCTGGCCCATCACCGTAACGAGCGACAGCACTCACCGAGGCAGGCAGGCAACAATAGGCGAGGCCGGCAGACATTGACAAGGCGAATGCACCGACACCCAAAAATAACTAGGCGTCCCCGCTCCACCACCTTCCCTCCCTCCCTCTCTCTCCAATCCTCCTCGCTCTGCTGTGCTTACGCTGGCCCTGGCCCTGAGATCCACGGTGCCTCCTCTTCAGCGCCCTACACTCGCCACCGGCGGCCCACGCTGTGCCTCCTCCTCGTGACCTCCACTCGCGCGGCTGCGACAGGCGGTTTTTGCTTCCCGGTCCAGGGAGCGGACACAGCACTAGGCTGGAAAGGCGCAACAGGCGCAAGCGTCCGAACACACGCATCTGTCCCGACGTCCGGGCGCTTAGCGTCCTCGATCTAATAAGCCGAAAAGTTCATATGATCTCTCGCCCCAATAGAAAATTGGACTTGTGACTTCGTAAAATTTTGAACAACCTTTTTTTATGAGAATTTTTTAAACCACCTGATTTACCTCTTGAGTGGTTTTACAAGTAACATTAAACCATATCAATTAAATTACATGGTACTTGCTTTAGCTAGGATAAAGGTAAAACACGTAGATCAAATAGAATTTATCCAAAAATTGTTAATTCTTTAAAGGTAACTAAAATATTTTTCTAGAAAATATAAAATAAAAAATTCTAAAATATAAACAAATGTTAGAAAATTAAGTAGTAAATTGTTTTACTTTAGGAAAAATATGAACATAGTTCAACATTTTGAGGCCCAATTGCTACCAATTAGAACTTTACTAGTTTGACTTGCAAGTGATCTTCATAGAGATCAAGGATTTGGGATTTGGCCCGAAAGGCCCAAAATTCGGTGAAATTCATCCATTTCGCACGGGCCCGAGAAACAAATGAATCGCACAAATGCCCAAGGTCCATACCAGGCTCCCAATACCCCATGTTACTATAAATTCACAGAACCTGCCCTAGAAACCCTAGGGTTTCATATTTCCTCCACTCTTCCTCTCTAGTTGACGGCGGTAGCTTAATGCTATAGATTGTTGAATCTCTTAACATGCCAAATACTAATTCACTATTTTAGTTACACATGTCCATTAGATTGTTGAATCTATGTTCTCTTTGTGGTTTCACTTCCATTCTCATTTTGGTAGCTGATTGGTGGTTCCAGTTTGGAGGAGAAGTGTTACTTTGTAGAAGTATGCATTACGTGTTGTTTCCAAATGTGAATCATCTAGTGGTTGTGAGAGAAATTGGAGCACTTTTTTGCACTAGTGCATACAAAAATTAGGAACAAGCTTGGTTATAACAAGTTGTATAAACTTATGTATGTGCATTATAACTTGAAGGTGTGTATCCAAGAGGACAAGATACCAACAAAAGGCAAGGAAGTTGATAGAATAGTCCAGCGGCGGTTATGGAATTTGGTGTGTACATAGTGATGATTGGATGTCTACCATGAAACACAAAGGTGTCAATGCCAATTGACATTGACAATATGCTTGCTGACATGTTTTTTTCGCGTTCCTTACTTGTGAGTGACTTGATTCTGTTAGTGTATTAGTGTATGTATGGCTGGCTAGACTGTAACCTAAGTTCTACTCTATTGGACTATTTGAGGAGTGATGAACTAGACTATATGTGGCCTGTGGTTTGGTCTATGTCTGTATTTAATATGGACTTTGAAATATTTATCGAGTTTTATAAGCAACTCCTTAGAAGTATTGTCTAAATATTGATTATGGGCTATTGTGAAATTGAATCCATGATGGTTGTAGCTTTTAAAGCCTTGATATAGATCATGATACATGTTTTAAGCATTTTTAATTGATTTATGTGTTGTTATGTACTTTATAAAAAAAAATTGGATACAATTTGTCAAAGTTCAGATCGAAATTTGGAAAAACATGAAAATTTTGACCAGTCAACCTACCTAAAACATGTCCGAAATATCCAAAAAAATCTGAATTTCGTCAAATTCGGTGGTCACCAAAATATTTTGCATTCTGAATCCCAAAAACTTGTAGAGGATACAATGAACAGCTGGATCTTGTGTTTGTTAAAAGATAATATCTCTTGTACACCTGGATATGCACATATGTGCACGCCGGTTTAGTTAGCATAGATTGTTAGTCAAGTTGTTAGGATAGATAGCATATCTTGCAACCCAAGGTTACTTGTATGTTAAGCCATCCATTCTTGTAATCATCGGTTGTAATCGTCTTGTTGTAAAAGCCACCACAAGGGCAGTTCCTATGCATATATAACACGTAACCGAGACCCTGAGAGGGGCAACTCATTCTAGCCATTATCACATGGTATTCGAGCTTCCTTCCACACGGAAATCTTTCATGGTGCTAAATCCATCATCCTCCGCAGCATCTGTTATTCAATCCCTCATCACTTTCCTCCCGGTGAGCGAGAAGCTCACCCATACCAATCATTCATCATGGAAGTTCCAGGTGCTCTCAGCAATAAGGGGAGCATGCAGGCTTAGCTTCATCAAGCCGGGGAGTTCTCCTCCCGATGAGTTCCCTACCGGCCAAGGAGAAGGCTGACACTACGGCCGACGACACTGACACCGTGAAGGAGCCACCGATGGTCAATCCCGACTACGAGATGTGGGTGGCCAAGGATGGGTTGGTACACAACTTCCTGCTTTCGACAATCTGTCCCAAGGAAATTCTTGGGCGGGGTAAACTCGAGGGACGGCCGCCAAGGCGTGGGCAGCCATTGAGGGCATGTTTGCCTCTCAATCTCGCGCGTGCATCATCAGCATGCTCATGGCCCCGCAACGACGTCCAAGGGATCATCCACGTGAGCGAGTACTTCAACAAGATGAAGGGGCCGGCGGACGAGATGGCATTTGTCGATTTGGAAGCTAGAAGATGAGGAACTTATTTCCTACATCTTAACCGAGTTAGATCTTGAATTTGATCTGGTTGTATCTCCTGTCACCGCAAGGGTCGAACCTATTACGGTGGGGGAGCTCTTCACCCAGCTGTCTACCTTCGAGCAGGGTCAAGATATCAAAGGTGGTGGCAACAAGTTTCAGTCCTCCGCGAATCTCGTGGCCAAAGGAGGACATGGAGGTGGCCAAGCCAACAACAACCGCGGTGGCCGTGGCGGGTTCAACCGTGGTAGAGCCAGCCGTGGTGGTAGCCGTCCCTAAGGTGGTAGCCGCGGTGGTGGTCGCCAAGGAGGCAACATGTTCTAGGCTTGCCTCATTTGCCAGTTGTGCGGCTAGGAAGGGCACCCGGTGGTCCGCTACTACAAAAGGTTTGATCAGAACTTCACCGGCCCTCCATAGAAGTCTGTCTTGTGTGCGCAATCTCGTCCTATGGAGTGGACACCAACCGGTATATGAATACCGATGCTACGGATCACATTCTAGATCTCAAGAGGCCGACGACTAGCAACAAGTACAACGGCGTTGATCAGATCCATGCGGCAAATGATTTAGGTATGGAGATTGCTCATATTGGTCATAACACAATTCGTTCCCCTACTAGTAACATTCATATGCACAACGTTCTTCATGTTTTTTAATCCAATAAGCATATTGTTTTTGTTCAATGCCTTACACACGATAACAATCTTTTTGTTGAATTTCACCCTCGTCATTTTGATATAACGGAGGTGGAGACGAGGAGAACAGTTCTTGGAGGTTGAAGGAGGCCTCTATCCACTGTGATCATCATCTACCAATAAAACCCCATCAAGTAAACAAGCTCTTAGTGTTGCTCGACCAAGCTTTAGTGTGTGGCATGATAGGCTGGGGCATGCTTCGGCTCCTGTGGTGCAGCAAGTTCTAAGACATCATACTATTGTTTTTTCCAAGGACTCAAATAAAGATGGGCATGTGTGTAATGCATGTTGACAAGGCAAGGCTCATCAATTGTCTTACCCCCGGTCTAGCAGGGAGTCAGCTAAGCCTTTAGATCTTATTTTATTTGATGTATAGGGGCCGACACCTAGTTCAGTAGGGCGGCATAGCTACTATGTTAGCTTTATTGATGATCACAATCAATTCATTTGGATTTATCTCTTGCGTCATAAATCATGAGTTTTTTAGTGTTTTCTTGATTTTCAAAGCTTTGTTGAGAGACAATTTGATCATAAGATCCTAGAAGCTAGCTCAAACCCATTGGGGAGGGGAGTATCAAGCTTTGAACTCCTTTTTCCAGCGCATTGGCATCTCCCACCACGTTTTTTTCCTGCATGCACACCAACAGAATGGCTCCGCGGAAAGAAAACATTGACATATTGTCAAGGTTGGCCTCACCCTCTTAGCTCATGCATCCATGCCACTAAAGTTTTGGGACAAAGCGTTCCTTGCTCATCCTATTTGATAAATCGTCTTCCCTCTCGAGTCATCAATAATGAAACATCGTTCTATCATTTGTTTGGCCAAGAACCAGATTATAACCTACATAGACTTTTGAATGTGCTTGCTGGCCAAATTTGCGTCCTTATAATACAAAGAAGTTAGCCTTCTTCTCCAAACCTTGTGTGTTCATTGGATACACAAAGCTACTTCCCAGGAATACCCAACTTTTTTTGCACAACAATAAATATATATATAGGTATACATATGTATAATGTATATTTGGTGTTAATTTGATCATATTCGAGCACAAATTGAGTCCACAACTGATTCCCGCGGCCTCATTCTGTTTTCAGCTTCCAGGCTGGCCCGCAAGGGGCAAGGCCGCAAGGCCCGGTGGCCCAGTAAGCTAGAGCGTTTCCCTGAATCCCTGATTCCTTCTGACCTCTGCGGACGCGGAGACGCCCAACCCCGTGAGACGCGCGTGCTCTGCTCGGAGCTCCCTATTCCCGATTCCCCAATCCCTAATCTTGCTCACCTGCGCCTCTTCTCCGATCTTGAATCCGGGCGAGGCCGCGACGGTGAGCGGCCAGCGGCGGCGCTCGGCTCCAACTCACTCACGGCTAGCGGCAACAGCAGGCAGGGGGCAGGGCGGGCGCAGCGGAGCTGCGGAGGCCGGAGCGGGGCCTGCTAGCCTTGCGCGCAGCGGCCGGGAGGGCGGCAGGTGGGCGGGCGGCCGGCGGCGGCGTGCTAGAACGGCCACGGCCGGCTAGCCGGCTGGGCGTTCATGCTAGCTGGCTGACCCCTTAGGTATGAACAATTTGCAATTCCAGTACTGCACTATTTTTATGACTTTAATTATGCTAAAATACTACTACGAACTATACTTGAAATCTATGTTGCTATGCATTAGAATTTTTTTTTTGGTTGTGGGAATACCCAAGTTCAAAATCCTGGCTCCGCCACTGATTGGATATCAATATTCATAAAGGTCACAAATGCTTAGATCCAAACACAGGGCGAGTTTATATCTCTAGGGACGTAGTTTTTGATGAACATGTTTTCCCTTTCGCTTCTATGCATCCCAATGCTAGTGCACAACTTAGAGCCGAGCTCCAAGTTCTTCCTGATGTTCTTCGTCAGGGGCGGGCCTACAGTAATTCAAGGGTATTCAGTTGAATACCCAAATATTTTGGCAAAAGAAAATAATATATACAATATATACACGTAAATATATTGGAAAAGAAAAAGAAAATGTAGTCAAACTGAATATGTGGTGTTATAGTTGCTATATATTATACAATTGGAAGTATGTGGTGTTATACATGATAGATATTAGGATTTAGGAGTCTTGGTTGAAAATACTGACACTCTTCTACATTTTGAATACCCAAACCCAAAATTCTAGGCCCGCCACTGTTCTTCGTAATCCATCTTCTAGTTTGGGGAATGTACATGTGCCTAAGACTGATGCGAGCTCTCCATTGGAAACTAACCCCTCTTACAGTTCTATGTATGAGCCTGTGGTTGCAAAAAAAATTGGTGCAAAACAGTGCCGGAATTGGTGAAAACAAAGCTTCAAATGATCGTCATCGCATGTGTCCAACGGGGGCGGGGGGAGCAGCGCGACTCTCAAGTCGGATGCACCTGCACATTCTCTGCACACAGCAGGCGAATCCACCTCGGAATCAGGCGCTGGGTTGTCGGGATCATCCCGGCTCCACGCGGCTAGGTGCTGCCCCTTCCTGGATCTTCTACGCCCATCTCGGCTCAACCCTGTCGTCGTCCACCTCGCCATAGAGTTCATCACCACATCCGGATCCCAACTCTATCCCGCGCACGCGGGCGCTTACTCCGTTCGAGGATGATACGCCATGCGGATCCCCTGCGGCTATCCACGGTGTGATCAACATGGTGGCTTCGGCTAACACCCGCCTGGTTAGTCATCTTCAGCAAGGGATTTCTAAACCTAAAACTTACACTGATGATACAGTGAGGTGGTGTATGTTTTCTGCAGCAGCAGGTGAACCTCACACTGTTGATGATGCTTTACGTACGTGATCCCAAGTGGACAACAACCATGAATGCTAAACATCAAGCTTTGCTTCGCAACAAGACTTGGAGACTTGTTCCTAAACCTCATCGTGCAAATGTTGTTGGATGTAAGTGGGTCTATAAGGTTAAAACAAAGTCTGATGGTTCTGTTGACAGGTATAAAGCACGTCATGTAGCCAAGGGGTATAAGCAGCATTATGGAATTGACTACGAAGACACCTTCAGTCCTGTAATCAAGGCGGCTGCAATCCGACTTATTTTGTCCATTATCGTCTACAAGGGATGGTCTTTGCGGCAACTTGATATATCCAATGCATTCTTGCATGGTGTGCTTGACGAGGAGGTGTATATGCAACAACCGCCCGAGTATATTGATCCTATTCATCCCACTTATGTTTGAAAGCTTGACAAGGCGATCTATGGTTTCAAATAGGCTCCTCGAGCATGGAATGCTAGACTCAGTGGGAAACTTCGGTCATTAGGGTTTGTGCCATCTAAGGCGGACACGTCACTGTTCTACTACCGGAGAGGTGATCATACTTTATTTGTACTTGTGTATGTTGATGATATTATTGTGGCAAGCTCCTCTCAAGAGGCCACCAATGCTCTCATCTCAGATTTGCAGAAAGATTTTTGCATTGAAAGATTTGGGGAACCTACACTACTTCTTGGGGATAGAAGTCAAGCGTGATCCAGGTGGCCTCATTCTATCACAAGGCAAGTATGCTGAAGATATACTTATTCGATCAGGTATGGATAAGTGTAAACCTAGAGTTTAGAAAAACTGAGTGTTCATAATGGAAACAAGCTCGGAACATAGATGCTACACAGTACAGGAGTCTTGTAGGAGCATTGCAGTACCATACTTTGACTAGACCCGATATTGCTTTTGTTGTAAACAAAGTTTGTCAGTTTTTGCATGCTCCAACAACTACTCACATGAGCGCCATGAAACAAATCCTGAGGTATGTTCGTGGGACTACTTCGTTGGGACTTCGATTCATAAAGTCTAAATCTATGATGGTGAGTGTGTTTTTAGGTGTAGACTGGGTAGTTTGTGTCGATGATCGAAGATCTACCGGGGGTTTTGTTGTATATCTTGGCGATAATTTGATTTCATGGAATGCCAAGAATCAAGCAACGGTGTCAAGATCCAGTACAGAAGCAGAATATAAGTCATTAGCTAATGATACGGCAGAAATGATGTGGGTGCAAAAGTTATTGAATGAACTAAAGATTCCTCATATTCCAACTGCTCGGTTTTGGTGGATATGCACATACGTACGCGCCGGTTTAGTTAGCATAGATTGTTAGTCAAATTGTTAGGATAGATAGCATATCTTGTAACCCAAGTTTACTTGTATGTTAAGCCGTCCATTCGTCCAATTCGGTTGTAATCATCTTGTTATAAAAGCCACCGCAGTGGCAGTTCTGTGCATATATAACACGTAACCGAGACCCTGAGAGGGGCAACTTGTTATAGCCATTTTCACATTGGTCACTACATATGCCTTCCACTCCAGGACCAATAAGAACCACAAATCTAATACAATTATAAACTGCTCACTAGAGTCCACAACTCACTAAATAAAAAGAAGCTAGCATTAATGACTGCAGGAACTGGCCAAATACCTTAGTAGCAATGCTTGGTTGCTTGAGAATTTTCTTTCTTTAAACGAATAGAAAAATGATGTAGAGCTTGGTGACTTGCATTTTTCCTGATCAGTGCGTTGAAACTTCAGGATACTATATTAGCCAAGAAACTGTATCCTGAATGTTACCCAATTGAAGGTAATTAATTATAGATCGGTTTGCAGCGGCAACAGGTCTCAACATCAACTATAGCAAAAGCAGGGTCGTGCCCATTCGCATTGATGAGTTTACTTTGAGTCAGTGCATCCAGGTCCTTGGATGCAGGAGGGAAGGATTCCCCCAGACTTACCTGGGCCTTCCTCTTTCTGCAAACAAGTTATCAGTTTCAGCGTTTGCTCCATACCTTGCAAAAACTGACAGGTACCTTGCCTCTTGGAAAGCAGCTCTACTGAATACAATGGGTTGTGCTCAATCTCCCTTCCTGTGGCTGTGATAGCCAGCATCAACAAGCGCCGCAGAAATTCCTATGGTGTGGTTCTCAGGATGGGTTGGCGTCCAAGTGCCTTGTGGCCTGGGATCGCGTATGCTCCCCAAAAGAACTTGGTGAGCTGGGGACAGAGGATGTTGATTATTCAAACGCTTGTCTCCTGTTGGAACTCATACATCGCATTCACAATGTTGATTGCTTGGCATGGGCACAATGGGTCAGGCAGCGAGCGTGCATCTCAATGCCAAGAGACGATCTACAAGGAAATCACTAGGAAGTATCGCACGCCTTGCTACCTCTTTATCAAACAATCGCCACGGTACAGCTCGGAAATGGCAAGAGCTCCTCATTTTGGAATAATGTCTGGCATGGAGATGATGCCTTTGTGATCGTTTTGCAGCCCTGTTTACACACTACAAAGATAGGGATATCAGTTATCACAGTGGCTCAAGTAATGGAGGACGACTTGCAAGGGAACTTTGTTAGGCGTGCGCCTGTCGCAGCTGGCCAGCAACACGGGGAAGCCAACTGGATGCAAGCTCACACTTCATCCAGAATTCAGCAGCACCTCCGAGGGTCGGTCTATGGACGTATCCAGTGCAACATAAATTTTCTTCGAAAACGGATTGTTGATTCTGCAACCTTGTCTAGTGGATACCCCATTGCAATATTCTTTTGGGAATCCGTTGCTATAGACATCTCTCCATCGAGGCCAAACTCACAACTCACAACTATAGATATCCCGAAGGATCAGTTAGGTATGTTCCTTGCACTGTGCTTCTGGTAGCTGTGGAAGCGACGAAATGGCGTCGTCTTCAGGAACGAAGCTACGCCATTAAGACAACTGTTCGCTGAATGCAAAGATACCATACTGCAATTGACTCATGGCTAAGCCTTTGTGTATTTTTATTCATTTTCTTTGTTTCCTTTTTTGTGTCTTAAGACTCTTGTACAGCCATTTTCGTTCTTGATAATCAAAGCACAGTAGGGGAAAACTCCTGTATTTCCGTTTCATGAAATGGAAATGGGCCTTGCCTCGCGTGGAAAAAAAAAAGCACAGTAGGGGGTCAAACCCCTCCTGTTTCCATAAAAAAAAAAAAAAAAAAACTGTTTGCTGAATGCAAGAAGGAAGCACAACGGCGCTGTAGACTGAAGCCTGCCAAAAAAAACCAATGCCGACGCTTTGTGTGCAATATTTGACTCATCAATGTAACACTATGCCTTCTTACAGTCCCCAATATATAGTATCCTGAAAAATAAGACGGTTACTTGTTTTAATCATGCTGAACAAGGTTCATATGTGGATGCTTATTTTTGAATGTTAATTACCTAGCAACGGCACCTTGCTAAACAAGTGTGTTTCAATTTTGTTGTGCAGCACAGGTGCACCCCAAGCAGTATTCAGATTGTATTTGGAAGTCTGACAGTGGTGATAGATATATGTTACCACGGTAATTTCAAACTGGGTGGCTACTTAGCCTTTTGTTTAAACATTTTCATGCCGTTTAATTTGTAGGTAAGAACCTTTTTAATTGTCTTACTTATTTCTATAGAGCGAACATGTATGGAATTCCTGTGTAAATTTAACTAGCAACTATATATGTACACATCTTAAAATCACCTTGGGCAGCCCGTGGGATTGTAGTGGCAAAATCACTATCATTGCGGAATGTTCGTGAGAGCACGACCACTTGCTATTCTATATCTCCCATTGCAACGCACGACATTCAATCTAATCTATGAAAGCCTAACAAGGATGTATTGAACCTATGATTTCTCCCAGTATACTCATTCATTAGGTTGTATGCCAGAATGTAATAAATCTGAACACAAACTCCTTACTACACAATAAAACCTTAGATTGCGTCTGAAAGTCAATTTTGACAAATCTTTCATGGCTTCTATCAATGTGACTGTAGATAGACTTGACATTTTAGGCAATACTCTGAATTGCTCTAAAGGTACCTTACCTTTTACCTATTTGGGTCTACCTCTCAGCATAACTAGACCTTCAGTAGCAAACTTTTGGCCTCTAGTATCAAAGGCCATGGCCAACGCAGGCAGCACGGAACATTAGCCCTAGATTGAAGTGGCAGGGCACGTAGACTTGGTTGGAACGTGACCTTCATTTCTCCCAATGGTGGCAGTAGTTCTCTGTTTTAACCAACATGCAAAAGTTGTCAGCACAAGGACAGAACAAGGACGGGAAAGCTCAGACATTGGAGTGGTTCAGAGGGAGGGGCAGCTGCCCCGATGCTACACTGCACGCTCCATTGTTTGCCTGCAGCTTTTGTCAGATGAAACCAACGCCTCTTCTGACAAGGTATAGAGCTACAATCTGATATGACATGGACATGGGATGAGGACATGGAGGATGGGGCAGCATGCCATGGTGTAGCGTTGGGGAAGCCCTTAGTAAAGCAGAAAGGAAGAGAATGCTACACAATTGCAGGAGACTAAGGGCAAGTACATTGGTGTTGTCTTATAACTAGTCTCATATAGTGCCACGTAATTTAAGACGACTTAATAGACTACGTGTACAATGGTTGTCTTTCTAAGTTGTCTCGTAGCAATGCGCATTTCCTTAATTTATGGGGAGAGTAAAAATAGGATTGTGAGGTGCATGACGACGACAACTCATACAATGGTAAAATAGTTGTCTCATAGTCCTAAATTCTAGCTCATGAGGTCGTTGTTTCGCGAAGCAACTACCTCATTCTCTCTCACCTCTCTCTTTCCTCCACATCATCAAAAATCCTACGTGGCGATGCATGAGACGACCTATGAGACCGCTTACGTGTAGCAGTGTACCTGCCCTAATGATATCTTGTGGGACATCACTCTGTGCACAAGGCTTATACTGTAGGTGGTTATGGAAATGTACTTGCTAAAATAAAAGAAAACGTTTTTTTTTTCTGGCTAGTGTTGAAGGATCGTTTGAGCACCAGATCAGTCCTCAACATTCAGCATACAAAACACACCATACGCCAAATGACTACAAAATAAGATATTTTTAGAGATGGTCAAAATTGATATTGGAGAGCGAATTTTGAAACCACGAATACGCCAAATGACTACAGAGTAAGATATTTTTAGAGATGGTTTTAGAAGCGCTCCTAACACAAAAGCCAACCTAATTTTCAACGAGGCAAGCAGTTCCCCGTGGGCAGATCACACATACCCGATTTTCACTGACCATGGCTTGCCGTTGCTTTCCACCCCATCATATCTTGGCTCCTACAGTGCTATATAAGAAGGCGGCAGGAGCTCAAAGTGGAACACCAACAGCATAGGCAAAACCACCAATTCTAGCAAAGCCTTGGTGGACCTTGGAGTGGTAGCCACCAGCCCACCAGCAGTAGCTAGAGCCATCATGGGGTCGCTGCCGACGTCAGTGGGGAGAGGCGCCAGCCGCCGCCGCACGTGGTGATGGTCCCGTACCCGGCGCAGGGCCATATCACGCCGATGCTGCAGCTGGCCAAGCTACTCCACACACGCGGCTTCCACGTCACCTTCGTCAACAACGAGTTCAACCACCGGCGCCACCTGCGCGCGCGGGGCCCGACGCGCTCGACGGCGCGCCGGGGTTCCGCTTCGCCGCCATCGACGATGGGCTTCCACGCTCCGACGCCGACGCCACCCAGGACGTGCCCGCGCTCTGCTACTCCACCATGACCACCTGCCTGCCCCGGTTCAGGGACCTCGTGGCCAGGACCAATGCCGAGGCCGACGCCGAGGGCCGCCCCGCCGTGACGTGCGTCGTCGCCGACAGCATCATGACCTTCGCGCTCCGCGGCGCGCGGGAGCTCGGCCTCCGCTGCGCCACGTTCTGGACCGCCAGCGCATGCGGCTTCATCGGCTACTACTACTACCGCCACCTCGTCGAGCGGCGCGTCGTCCCGCTCCAGAACGAGGCCCAGCTCACCGACGGGTACCTGGACACCGTGGTCGTCGACTGGATCCCCGCCGGCGCGCCCAAGGACCTGCGGCTCCGGGACTTCCCGAGCTTCGTGCGCACCACAGACCCGGACGACATCATGCTCAACTTCTTCATCCACGAGGTGGCCGGGATGTCACAGGCGTCGGCGGTGGTCATCAACACCTTCGACGAGCTCGACGCCACGCTGCTCCACGCCATGGCGGAGCTCCTGTCACGGCCCGTCTACACGGTCGGGCCGCTCCCGCTGACGGTGCGAAACAACGTCCCCTCGGACAGCCCCGTCGCGGCCATCGGGTCCAACCTGTGGAAGGAGCAGGACGCGCCGCTCCGGTGGCTCGACGGCCGCGCGCCGCGCTCGGTCGTGTACATCAACTTCGGGAGTATCACGGTGATGTCCAACGAGCAGCTGGTCGAGTTCGCGTGGGGCTCGCCAACACCGGCTACGCCTTCCTGTGGAACGTGCGCCCGGACCTCGTCAAGGGCAGCGGCGACGACACTGCTGGCGCCACCGGGCTGCCGCCGGAGTTCCTGGCCGCGACGGAGGGCCGGAGCATGCTGTCGACGTGGTGCCCGCAGGCGGCGGTGCTGGAGCACGAGGCTGTGGGGGTGTTCTTGACGCACTCTGGGTGGAACTCCACGCTGGAGAGCATCTGCGGCGGCGTGCCCATGGTGTGCTGGCCCTTCTTCGCCGAGCAACAGACCAACTGCCGGTACAAGTGCACCGAGTGGGGCATCGGGATGGAGATCGGCAATGACGTCCGGCGGGGCGACGTGGAGGCGCTCATACGGGAGGCCATGGATGGGGAGAAAGGGCGGGAGATGCGCCGGCGCGTGACGGAGCTCAAGAAGAGCGCTGTGGCCGCGGCGAGGACCGACGGACGGTCTATGCGCAATGTGGACAGGCTCATCGACGAGGTGCTCCTAGCTTGAGCATACAACATGCATCCTCCTGTGCCTTGATGATATTAAATTAAAATCCTTGTTGTTAATGTGAGAGTGGCAACGCTTTCGTTACACACATGGGAGTATCTCTCGTAGTAGGTCATTGGCATGAGATCAATTTGGTTAGAGATCATTAGTATGTAATAAGGTCTATATCATAAAATTAAGGACATGACGCTCTTGTTTAGTTTAGACCATGTTTAGATACAATAGATTGCTAAAAGTAGTTCTAGTACGTGCATCTAAACATGGGAGCTACTCCTATGAACAGAGTCTTAACACGCATGCACACTCACCCTATGAACACACATACACAAACTCTACCCCTGTGAGCGCCTTCGAAGAAATGTGCCGACAGATCTTGACATTCACAAAGTCACCACAGACGTCTCGTAGTCGACAGGACATCGTCTACCAATAAATGCATAGCGCCAAAAAATCCTAGAATAAATCCAAAAATGTGACCACCAGTGACAACTCGATGACTTGAACCTTGGTGGGTAAGTTGTATGCTAATTTTTAGCCTAGTCTTAAATAACTACTCCCTCCATACCCAAAAAACTTGACATTTAGGACAAGGTTTGGGTCAAACATTGGGAATATAAATCATCAATAACTTTTACGTTATTGAGTTTGCAAATGTGAAACCTATATGAATAGATTTGTCTTAAAAAATACTTCCATAAAAGTATACATATATCACTCTTTGATAAATATTTTTATAATAATAAGAGGTTAAAGTTGTGTTTTGGAGACCGTGTGTCGCTGACCTAAACGTCAACTTTTTTAAGGTATGGAGGGAGTACTCTCTATGTTCAAAATTTATACCAAAATTTTCTAGTTCTTTAGGTCCTTTCTATCCTTTGTCTTTATTAAACGAACACCTCTTTTCTTCTAAGTATGCCATGACACTCCACTTTGATTCATGGCAGGAAATAATAGCATGTAAAAGTTCCTTTTAGACTACAAATCAATAAACGAACTCCTCACTCCCTTCTAATTGGTGTGGAGTAATGCAGTATTTTACCGAGCTCCTTATTCCATATGAAGATCCCTTCGATTCCTTATATTTAAAAATATAGAGCTAGAGAATAGTTATTATCCAACTAGTTAGCCAACCATAACTAATTTATGCTAAATTTTAGCCCCCAACCAGTAACTAGCCAAATGTTGCCTTTAGTATGGGTTCACTTATAATGCAATGGTTCTTGTTTCTCCGATGGAAAATTGTGTTCTATTAATTTGTTGTTAATGTCGAATCAAGTCGCACACCAGCAAGGGCTAGCATGTCTAAGGGCGCCCATAACTTAGCTCGTAGTATAAGAATGTAATAAATCAGTGAGGGCGACAACATGTCAATCAAGCTGATTTTATGCTCGTTCTTCACCTGGTAGACACCTAAGACCCGTCAAGGAGGGTTACAACGAGGTTGCTTTAGGATCGGTAAGGCAATCTAGAACACCACCAAATCTCATTGAAAAATTGAATTATCGGAGAAGACTCTCCTATAACTTTAAAAATAATGAGGTGCCAAGTTTCGAACCTGGGTCGGACAGGGGAGTCCCGGAGCTCATTGCTCTAACCGGTCAAACCGCGAGAAGCTTGGCCACTAAATCTGATGAGGACATCCTCCACTATTACCCGCTGGCAAAGATGCAACAAAAAATGGGCCAAGTGGCCCAATTGTAGTCGGGCGGCGACCGTGTGAGCCTCTGAATAATCCGACATTGCTTAACTTGGGAGGAGGAAGCCACCTTAAAAGGAAGAGCCACCCTTCCCCTATCAGACTAGTCTTTTAGGTTGATTGGACATTTCCCTAAGTGGGGGCACCGGAGTGCGGTACTAAGATGGCCGAGGCGCAACAAGAGACCCTAGTGGCGTTGTAGCCGGATCGGTGCGTCGAATTTCGGGCTGTCGGTGCTAAGATTGCGGGATTCGGGGAATCTAGATTGGTGTGTCGGACTTTTCATCCAATCCTACCTGGGCCGGACTCATCAAAATCTCATTGAGAGACGTGACACCAAATAAAGTTTGGAAGAGTTACAGTAAAAGGAGTAGTAGACGCGTTCTCTTACAAATGGAAGTTAGTTTCCTCAATCGATCATCATCTTCTCCTTTATATAGAGGGAGTGGTCTTATTCTAGTAGAAAACACCTCCAAGATGCAATCTTTAAGTTTGTTGTGACCAAAAATAGGTTAGACCGAGTTGGACTCAACCCGGACTCGGAACAAGAAAATAGCCTAACTAGTTTTGAATATTGGGCCTAAAACCGTCTTCTTATATTTGAACTGCGATTTTGTTTTCCAAATATCCTTCTTTATCATCTTAATGCTAGGAATTTGATGTTGGAGTCCAATACTTTTGCGGGTTGGTAATGTTTTTCAGTGGTAGATGACATACCCGTCGACAGTAAGGTGCTTATAATGACTTTGTAAATCCACAAAAAAAGATACCTATCTGAAAATGAAGTACCACGATGACAAGTAGGCACAAAAGCCCTTTCAGCCAGATTTTGCTGGTCCACCATATCCATTGTGTGGAACTTGAGCCTGCCCCCACTTGACATGGTCATTGAGGCTAGAACCAGCTTTAGTCATGCAATTTTCATAGAAGTCTTTTATCACATCCTGCTGGATTATTTGGACAACGAGAAATGCAAAGTTTTCGATAATGCTCAAGTGGATATCAATACTTGTAAAATACACTTCTCAAAGGAGCTTGGACAAGTGTGTACTAAGACCAAGACAAGTAGAAGTACTGCACTTAGTTTATGGAGAGATAGCTATCATGTATAGCCTTTGGGCTTGTAAACCTGTAATTATATGTATTTACATTCTTTCATTTAATGAAAAAGAAAAGATGGGTAGGGACTCCCATGATGTTTTCCTCCAAAATGACAAGTAGGCACCTGTTCAGTGCACCCTCTGATTTCTTATTTAGTTGGGGCCCTATAATTGTATTGACGGTGAAGAATAACAAAAACACTATAAGCCGTGCATATCCAGGGCCTTTGCTATTTACATATACGAGAGTGATTTCAAGATAATTGTATTACTGATGTATTTTTTGATACTCCCTCCGTCCTTTTGAGAGTGTCGTTCGGGAAGCGTGTTTGTGAGAAGGACCCGGTTTTCCAACGACACTTTTAAAGGGACGGAAGAGTATATCAATAAAACTTTTATCTAAAAACACGATCGATTAGGGACTGTGTTTGTCATCGTGGACAAATATTGACAAGTACGTATATACATGCACGTGGTGGCATCAAAATTGCAGCTTTCTGAACATGAACGCGACAATTGCTAAATTCCAAGTCTCTTGGGCGTACCCTACAAGCCAAGCTGGTGTGAATAATTGACGAATCCGGTGGTCTGAAAACTGTCGATTAGGCAGGAGAGTGTGTCTGTTATCGAACAATACAAAGAGGTCCCAATCATGTCAGCAGTGTTGGACAATACAAAGCAGGCACCGGCGACACTGCCGACACTGCATCCGGCACCAGCAGTGGATGGGACGGGGCGGCGGCGATCGGCTGAATCCGATCGAGATCATATCAGAGCAAATCCGAGAGATATCAGAGCAAATCCGATAGAATGCATGCATCCTCGATCGACTTGCTTGATTGGTTGCATGCCACCGCCACTACTACCTAAACGATTTTAGGTGGCGGACAAATTTGATTTTAGGTGGCGGTTTTTGTGACCGCCACCTACATAGGGTCACGGAAAATCAGTTATTTTAGGTGGCGGTCAAAATGCCCGCCATGGATAATAAAAAAAAAAAAAGCCGGTCGAGCCCGTCGCCGTGGATCCGGGCGGGCTCGAGATCGGGTATCGCCGGGCGGCGCCGCCGCGGGCGGATCTGCCTCCCCGCCCGGCGGATCCGGGAGGCGGGGCGGCGGATTTGGAGGAGCTTCGAGGTGCCGCCGCCCGGACCTCCGCGCACGCCGGATCCAGCGGCCGCGGCGTGGATCCGCCCGCCGGAGGAGGAGGGCGGCCGGATCCCGCGCTGACCTCGCCGCCGAGGAGGGCAGCCCCCCCCTCCGTCCCGCCGCCGCGTCGTGGAGGCGCGTTGGAGGCCGCCGACCCGCTCCTCGTCCCGCCGCCGGAAGCCGGGCCGCCCGCCGGGAAAGGCGCCATCGTCGGGGGAGGCCGCCGGGGGGGGCCGTCGGGAGGCCGCCGTGTTGGTGTGTGTGAGAGAGAGAGGAAGAGAACGGGATGCGAGAGGGAAGAAGTGGACGGGAGTGGGAAACCCTAAGGCATCGTTATATATTTGGAGCCGCGATATTGGGCCGAGTGGGCTTTTCTGGCCGGGCTTTACTTCCGTGACGGGCCTGTTAAGAAAACCGCTACGGTTAATTAATTTACCGTAACGGTTATTTTAACCGCCACAGTAAATCTTAAAAAACCGCCACGGTTAATTAGGTGATTTACCGTGGCGGTTTTTTTAAAAGCCCGCCACGAAAAATGAAATCCAAACACCACGTAAAAATCGAATCTGTAGTAGTGTGCTTGGAGCCAAAGGGGATTCGTGACATTCGTCTCGGATGCCATCGCGGCGGAAACTCGTCGTCCGCCGGCGGGGGCACACGGCAGCATGCAGCCAGCAGGTCAATGCGTGCGGCCTGACCATGCCGGGCACAATAGTATGCAAGCCAGTTTAACCAAGAAAACTAATTTATAGGAAAGATAATATACGTACTATGCAGAAAAGAGGACTGTTTGGAAGGCTGAAATGTTTCAGATTCTTGCCTGGAACCCAAGCGTGTTCGGCTGACCTGATTTCGACAGATTTTCAGCTTATTCAATAGTAATCTGTTAGGGAGAAACTAGTTCCAAGCGATCCTGGTTTTTCTGTCTCAGAATGTGAATACGTGAAAATGTTCTCTCGCAACAGGCAAACATGTACATTGATTCCCCAAGAGAATTTGAATTTGAATCGTTTCTGCGAGAAACTAGATCCCTACCAAACGGACCCTTATATTATATTATTATATTTAATGTACATCTAAACTCGTATAATTAGTTATTTTTTTTTACGTATAATAGATTTAATGCAATTTAATAAAAAGGCAAACATGTAAAAACGAGGCGCCCTTTTTATAATAAAATGAACTAAAATAATAAAATGAACTTATTTTTGTTTATAGATAATCAGAATGGCCAATACCAACTTCTTGTTCTAAAACTAATTAGCAGAGGTATCCATAAATTACAAAGGAGCATAAGACGTCTTAGAATTAGTTCATTTAAATTTATCAGCCACGGTACAATGTTCTTCTCTGACAATAGAACAGCATTAGCCGACTTATCAACCAAAAATCATCATCCAAACAGCCAGAAACTCAAAGCTATCATTAGAAGTGAGTTGATTTAGCTTGAATAAGTATAGATCATAAGTTCAGACCCGAAGAACAATACAACATTTTAGTGACTAAAAGAGACAAATAGAAGAATAACCAAACAAATATATAGTAGGCAGGAGGTTTTTTATTTGGTTTGAGTTCAAGTTAATTCCAAGTTTTTTCTAGATTTATATTAGGATTCAACAACGTTATTTTTTTTCTAGTAACATGCTACTTGTCAACAACAAGACGTCTATAGTAACTTTACCAACCAATCTGAAATCTAATGACTTGAATTCAGTTAGGGACGAAAATGAGCAGGAAATGTTTCTGTTTCTATGATTTTTGCAGAAACAGGACCGAGCTTCTAGAAAATTAGGTTCGAAAATTATATATAGAAACAACCAAAACATGTTGAAATTCAACAGAAACGGACGGAAGATTGGTCACTAAACATGCCTGAATACCACACGCCTGCACTTCATGTCTGCATCTAGTGTCTGCACTGTACAGTTGCACTGCACGGGCTTGCATGCAGTATGCAGATGCGACAGCACACACACCAAGCAGCAGGAAGCCTGCAAGCAAGCGGCAAGCCTACAAGTCAACAACCATCAAGCACCAAGCAAGGAAGCAACAGCAATCCGGTGGAAGTTCATTTGAAAGCTAGCTTGAGGCTGAGTAATCCTGTGAAAGTAAATTCATAATGAAAGCTAGCTTGACAGGGTTGAGAGAATCAATATTGTTCTAATTAAGTCATTTTGTCTTTCCTAACTACATAGTTTTTACTATGTATGTAGACATAGCATGTATTTAGATACATACCAAAAGTATGTACCTAGAAAAAACAAAATAACTTATAATTTAGAATGAAGGGAGGAAGAAATAAGTTCACTGAGTGGCTGTTGCCGTAGTCATGGATGGAACAAATAAACAAACTCAACGCAGTATTTTTTGTTGTCAAAAAGATCTCAATGCAAATACTGAGATTGAACCAAAACTGAAATCGCACTGAAACGGCAGCACTACTCCCCGAATCCTGAGTTTGGATGACAATAGAAACAGCCAGTATGCAGGATTAGCAACCAGAAAAATCAGAGACCTTAGGTAGTCAAACTTACTCGAGTACCCCTACAGTTAGCAGCTTAAGATGGTTTCTATTAACAAGAGATTACAGCATCTGGAAACCACAGGTCTAATGTCTCTTCATGTACATTGATATCAGCAGTGGAGCAGCGACATAAAAGTGTACCAGAGGTTTGAATAACTAGTTTTTTTCTGAATTATTTGGCGAGCCATCAAAATCTGTTTATGCAAATTTCCATTGGTGCTCAACAGGTTTATCAATGTACATAAAGAGGCAACAAGGTTCCTCATTTGTTGTTAGATATGCTACTATGCGGAGTCTGTTACCAGAAGTATGAAAAATGGATCCAGCCTCAGTTTTAAGTTGTAAAGGTTTAATCACCTCAATAAGAAACAATCATTGAACAAAGTTGGGAAATGGAGGCCAACACAAAGCTATCTAGCAAAATCCTAATGCAACAAAGTGTTCCCCTTCTAAGAATAGTAGATGCATTCCTCTTGTCAGAATCCTATAGTTTAAGAAGGGGCATACATCATGGATTTACAGGGAGATTCTAGGGTTCTCAGTGCTGCTATGAATGTTGATCCTGCAGAGTAAATTACCCAGAAATCGAGGCTAAGTATTTGCTCCAACCACATACAATGCAATGTTCTTCAATTATGACTACCTAGATAAGAGGTTGGTTTCTAACAGACACAGCCCACAGATACAGCACCGAAGGGCAAGACAATTATTGTAATATTCCGTGGGACAATCATCATAAAATATTAGGCCAGAATCATGTGAAAGGCTTTCATAACTCAACCTTTTGTTGGAGATCAGCTGGTGGACACAATAATCTTTTCTTTTACGAAATTACAAAGAAATAGCCATCCAAAATGCGGACAGAAAAGAAACTAAGTTTCTTCAATCGATTTCGTGCAAATATATAAATATGAAGAAATACTATAGCGATCATACTGTGGAAGGCCGCATACACATCACAGTCAGGATTTCCTTTATATACTATACTAAAGAGCACAATCTTCATCACAGTATGAGGCAGAAAGCTAAGAGGCTTAAACATATAGCTAAAGCACCAAAACCAATGTACCTATGTGATTGAGACCTATCATGGATCACCCTGCATCTGAAATGATCATGACAACTTATAACACATAACTTACCCAATTGAGGTATCAGCCTATCTGGTAACTAGTAAGCTCGTCCAGATCAAGGTAATAGAATGAATACAATAGTACAAACATGGGTCTTTCCATGTTGAAGGTTTAACAGAAGTGAATAAACTCTGGGAGAATAACTGACTTCATTTCAATCAACTCAATGCCTATGTCACTAACAAGCATTTAGATCATAGTACATTGCACATAGTTTTGTGCATTTGCCAAGTCAATGAGCAATAAATTGATGTATTCTCCCTCATAATAATATCTCCGCCCCCACTCCCAAACAAAACTAAATTAATTAATTCTACCATGTGCACCAAATTCAGCAATTATCGCATGCAGAAATCATATAAGCAATATTTGAAAGTTTTGCTCACTGCCAGATCCAGCCATACGTACCACAAAGGCAACAACAAGAGGTAGAATCATATCCCCTAATCCTACCAAGGTAATTACAGTTACTAAGCTTCAGGACAGGAATTACTTTTAAATACATAAATTTACTGAAACAAAGACAAATTTATCAATGGTAATAAGACGAAGGGGTTAAATTATATCACCAAATCCTCACAACTGTTCGACAGAATACCAAATTCACTCAGCAAAGACCATTCGTGCTTGGATGTTGGATCAACTGAAGCTAAGATGGGGTAAGTAGAGATAGAGGACCAAGAATTGCTGCAAGAGTGGCGGAGTGGATTGGAGCTAAATCTCACTATAGTTTGATGTGCTTCAAAAGACTCAAATTAAAAGGATGGCCACATGCCAATACCACAAAGACCAGGTGGATCAAATTCATTTCCACGGATTTCTATGTACTTCCTAAGCTAGACCCTGTTTGATTTAGCTTGCACATTTTAGATTGTTACAATCTGAAAGCTGGGGGAAAGCAAATTGTTGGATTGTAACAATCTGGACTATGGATTGTTGCAATATGAGACCTATTTATTTCAACTTGTAAGTTGCACTCACAAGATAAAACACACAGGACTTTAGTAAGCACAGATAAATTTATGTATGCTCTCTAATACCACTATCTATCTACCTCACATGAGATTCTTAATGATTAATGTGCACCGAATTCACATGCAGAGGACACCACGTAAATCCTGATACAAAGATCGTCCTATAAGTTTTTTGTTTTATGAAAACGCCTTATAAGATATAACAAACAAACAAACATTGAAATCTTCCCCGACAGACAGCCAATGAGGCACGATCCCCAATATTGACAAGCTAAGATGCACAAACGACCACACAACAAAAAACAAGTTCAGAGCAGAAATCACTTTAATATTTCATAAATTCACCGAAATGGCGATGAAATTCTCACCAAACAACATCAAGAGGAGGTGAATTGTATCATCGAATCCTCATAACTGTGCAACAGCATACAGTGTTTATTCAACCAAGGCCACAGAGTGCCCAGATCAAGTAGTGAAGCTAACACGAGGTCAGGAAAGGAAAAGGCGCAACGGTTGCGGAAAGAGAGACGGAGTGGAGGTGGATCCTCACTACAGCTTGTACTTGTAGCGCGCGACCTCGGCGTCGTTGGGGAAGAACCCCATTAGGCGGCCGGCGGAGTTCTGGTAGGCGTACATGAACCCTCCCATGACCCCGATGAGCCCGCCCGTGACCATCGACGGGCCCCGGATCCCCGGCTTGATCCCTGCACGACAAGCGCCGGTCTGAGCTACCGATTTGGGGTGTGAAGTGAGAGATAGGTTTGGGATGGGAGGGAGGCGAACCGGAGAGGTAGCCAACGGTGACGGAGACGGCGGAGATGGTGGAGAGGCGCATGTAGTCGAGCACGGAGAAGTTGCCGACCACCTTGGTGAAGGCCGGGTTCCGATCCACCACCGGGTACTCCGGCTTTGTCGACGCGGTGATGTCCGTGTTCATCGCGTGGAGCAGGGCGGCGCGCAGATCCCTCCGGTGATGCTGACAGCGGCGACGGCGGAGACGGCAGGCAGATTTGGTCGCGAGCAGGAGCTGTGGATGGGAGCGTTGTGGCCTACGCGTAATCAGTGGTGGAAGTGTGGGCCTAACGAAATCAGCCGGAACAGGCCCATCAATTCAGTAAATGGGCCATAACTGGTCTGGACTGGTCTGGCCTCGCAACTTCCGTCGATGGGCCCTTGGTAATTACGTAAGAGGTCCACAGTAAGATAAGGCCCGGCCCATTGCAGGACCATCGGAGTTTCCAAAGCCATCGTCGCCTCGCTTTCTCCGCCCTCCTCACTGCTTTCCACTCCCATATACCCAAGGCCAACCAGCCAAAGCCCCCTCTCATCGCCTCCGCCTCCGACCTCGAGCACTCCTCTCCTCCAATGGCGACGGCCCCGCACCCCTCTCGCTCTCCGCCTCCACCCTGCCCGCCCGGCTGCGTGCCGGGCGGTGCCGGCGTGGAGGCAGCCGCGGCGCGGGCGGATGGTGGTGCGCGCCAAGATCCGGGAGATCTTCATGCCGGCGCTCAGCTCCACCATGACGGAGGGCAAGATCGTGTCCTGGTCCGCGGGCGAGGGCGACCGCGTCTCCAAGGGCGACGCCGTCGTGGTCGTCGAGTCCGACAAGGCCGACATGGACGTCGAGACCTTCCACGACGGCATCGTGGCGGCGGTCCTCGTCCAGGCCGGCGAGTCCGCGCCGGTGGGCGCCCCCATCGCGCTGCTCGCGGAGTCCGAGGAGGAGGTTCCGCTCGCGATCGCCAAGGCTCAGGAGCTCTCCAACGGGCAGCCGCAGCAGGCGCCTCCTGCTCCGGCGGAGGATGCCGCAGCGCCGCCGCCGCCTCCTCCTCCTCCGGCTCCGGCGGCTGCTCCCGCCCCGGTGGCCGCGGGGACCAAGGGCATCGCCAGCCCGTACGCTAAGAAGCTGGCTAAGCAGCACAGGGTGGACCTTGCCAAGGTGACTGGCACCGGGCCGTACGGTCGAATTACGCCGGAAGATGTTGAGGCGGCCGCCGGAATCCAGCCGAAGTCAAAGCCCGCTCCTGCTGCTGCTGCGCCGTCACCTGTGGCTGCGCCTTCAGTGGGTGCGGTGCCTCAGGCGGCAGTGCTACCGCCGGTTCCTGGCGCCACTGTTGTTCCATTCACTACCATGCAGGCTGCAGTGAGCAAGAACATGGTTGAGAGCCTGGCAGTGCCAGCATTCCGTGTCGGCTACCCCATTGTGACCGATAAGCTGGATGAGCTGTATGAAAAGGTGAGGACTCGAAGCAGGGCCTGATTGCACTTGAAGCTCCTTTGTTTTTCTTAGCCTGCTTCCTGATCACTATTAGACTGATTTGATTTTAACAGGTTAAGCCAAAGGGAGTGACAATGACAGTGCTGCTGGCGAAGGCTGCAGCCATGGCTCTTGCACAGCACCCTGTTATCTATGCTAGCTGCAGGGATGGAAAGAGCTTCACATACAACAGTAACATCAACATTGCAGTGGCCGTGGCAATCGATGGTGGCCTTATTACACCTGTCCTTCAGGATGCTGACAAGGTATAACCTATCTTTTGTGATAAATTCAGCTTCATTCGGAGTTTAAGCAGATCACCAAACAGCTTGTTGAATGTTACACTGTAGCTGGATATATATTTGCTCTCACAAAATTGGAAGGATCTAGTCAAGAAAGCACGCGCAAAAAAACAGCTCCAACCAAATGAGTACAGCTCTGGTATGGAATTCATGGCATTGCATAGTGTATTATATTGCTTTTGCAAATTTTATGTGGACATGCTTACCTGAAGATTTTGTTATTTGCAGGGACTTTTACACTGTCCAACCTGGGTATGTTTGGTGTAGATCGGTTTGATGCGATCCTTCCGCCTGGCCAGGTGGGCTTAAGTCCTTTTCTTCCTACAAGTTCCTACTCTATATAAATATGTATGTTTCACATATGTATGAGGGTTAATATTTGAGTTCAAATGAATACAGGGAGCTATTATGGCGGTTGGAGCCTCCAAACCTACAGTCGTGGCTGATAAGGATGGCTTCTTTAGCGTCAAGAGCAAAATGCTGGTTAGTTATGCACCTGATTGTTTAAGAGATCTGTTTTTTGCATATAGTGTTTCAGTATGGTGAAATGTGAATAGTTCTACATCCTACTAGTTTTAAAATGTATTCATGACATGTAGTTGTTATGTTGAAGAGTTTGTCAGATATATCATGTGAAGTGTGTTTCATGGTTTAATTCCATGAGTTAATTACGATAATAAGATGCCCAATAATATTGCATAATTACAGTTATTGTCTGTATAACTACTCATTCTGTTTCAGAGTGTAGGTAGTTCTAGTTTTGCCTTCTGTGAAACTGAAACTTCTCAACCTTTGACCCAAATTTGTATATTTATATTGTACTAATATCTACAACATCAATTTAATTTCATTAATCCACCATGGAATATGTATGTAGATGTTAATACATTTTTTTTTTCTGTAAGCTCGGTCATAGTTGGAGAAGTTTGACATAAGACAATACTAGGGAGTAGATGTTATTCTATGGTTCTGTCTGAATCGTAGAAATACATTTGCTGACCTAAAATGATTAATTTGCAAGGGAAAATATACAATTCATCAGTACCTACCAACCAAGCACCACAACTTATACCTCACTAGTCATCAAAGTCCGTTTGCTGGTGCTGCCAGTAGAAACTGGTTATGGCATAGTGACATAGAGTATGAAATTATAGCCTCAGGGGATTTTGTATTTCACTAAGCTGTTTCAACATTTATTTTTGTAGGTCAATGTCACTGCTGACCACAGGATTGTATATGGTGCTGATTTGGCGGCATTCCTGCAAACTTTTGCAAAGATTGTTGAGGATCCTGAGAGCTTAACTTTGTAAGATCTCTTGAAGAGTTATGATCTTATCTATATAAGTAGTCTCATTGCAGTTGGAGTTCTATTGTCGGATCTCCAATTTTTGTATCTTTGAGCATTCAACAGATTTGTCTGATCTTTTTGTACCGGTTCCTATCTCTCAATGTTGTGGGTCTTGTTGGAGAAATTATACTGTTGATATGGAATTGTTGGAGAGCAATAAGTTATAAAACTGTAGAATAGTTCTGCAGATTTTATCTCTAAAATATGGTTTATATTCCATTTTCATTTATCTTCTAGGGAAGTATATTTTCTTGAAATTTGTAAAATGGTAGAGATCCCATCTTCCCTGAATATATCTTGGGAAAATTCCTCATTGCCCTTAGACTGGCATGTTAATGGACATGTACTATTTTGACGTGTGCTGGCACAGTGACCGGACATGCTGTCTTTGGAGTTTGGAATTTTTAAAGCTTATATTAGCAAAACAAAAACATATAAGAGTACATGTTTGGCAGTTACCGGTGACTACAGGAGTATAAAGAATCCTCCAAAACAATAACATGGTAAGCATTAAGTTGTGACTTGTGAGTGTATTCAACAAATTGAACACCATGCAATCTAAACACACCCACCCCAATTCTATACAATTTTGCACGAATACAAACTCTCTGTAACTGATACAAACCCATCTCATCTCAAGCCAATAACTATACACATTCACACAAAAAGTTAATTTGTTAATGTCCAACTGGTAAATGTAAAGTCTGATCATTGAACATATTCACCTGAGCGGAAGGACTATGTTCAGAGGTTGGATGTGCTTTGAACCCCTCATGTCTCGGCACACCCTATCTAGCAAACCAAGAAAATCTCTCATGATGACAAATATATGGAGGAGGTTACACTCATTCTTGCCGACCTCTCCGTGATAATACTCTGTGAGTTCTCTGACCTGCTGTAGGGCCTCGGCTTCATCAACCTTGAGTTCCTGCATGGTATTCTCTGCATGAGTTTGGAATGATCTCATGCACTGCAGGAAGTTCTGGTTCCTGTCATTGCAGGTAAGCTCCTCCCCCGACAAGCCTTATCAGTTGAGCCAGTCCATGTGATAGATTTGAGATTGAGCTTTTCAAAGTATCTAAATCTATACTTGCTACCTTCTTCACATTGCCAAGCTCATTACTTAACTCTGAAACGAATTCTGTACCTATTTCCGGATACTCTTCTCTTTCTGCCATTGTGGCTTGACAAGATCCAGAAGTTCCACTAGGCTTATCTGAAGCCTTTGATCTTTGTAATCGCTCCATCTCTTGGACGACAAAATGCAGGAGGGTTGTCTTCCCATCAGCTCCACGTATATCTGACAGTTTGAGCAGTGTGTCAAGTCTGAAAGCACTTGCTCCTCCTCTTATAGTTCCAACATTCATTCTGTTTCCAGTCTTGAGTACCGCTTCAAGTAATCTTAAAAACAATTTGCTGGACCTTAGTTCACCGCTGGCTTCCTAGTAAAGAAAGAAATAGTTGTAGCTTCCACAGAATGTTTCTATCTTCTAAATTAATAGAATAGCTCTACTTACTTTAATCAGTGCAAAGGACATCCTGAGATGAGCAACTTCATCATCAAAAGCTTCCTTATACAGCATTGCCTCAATTCTTGAAAATGACATTGGTATTGTCAGTAGCACCTTGACAAAGTTCTCTGCTGGATCCAACATGTAGATGTCCCCATCATAATCAAGTAGCTTTTTCTCCTCCTCTTCGGATGGTTTCATCTTGACCAGCGCTTCTAGTTGTTGTGTGGACAGTCCAGTGCCTGTGATTGTCAAGATAGGACAGTAGGTTCATGTGGCCATCATTTACTTGGTAACTTTAAATACAAATGCAGCAAAGTATACCTTCCGTTATAGATCTGCAGACTTGTTCAGTGCTAGCATTTAAGGTCTTCAAGAGTATAGTAGTATTTTGAAGTTTGTGGTGCTCAATGACATGTTTGCTGGTAGCTGGAGTCTTGCTCTTGGGGTCCTCATTTTTTGTTGGCCCTTGAAAGTTGTATGCAAACAATGACTTGATCATCTGTTCATCAAATCTGCATAATGTATGCTGTCGTAAGATGTAATAATAGGAAATGAAATGAAAATCTAGTAATGGGAATCATCTTTTGGCTTACTCAAATTCAAAGGAACTTGACTGAATGTCATTCCACACCATTGAGCGGTTTGGAGCTGCCCTTACTTTGTCCCAGTGCAGAGGTTTCAACCTTGGAAGTGGTAACCCATCTTTGCCAACTTGTGACTGGATTGGTAATGGAGGTGGCAATGGAGGCTGGACAGAGTTCTGCCCTTTAAGACTGGAAGTATGTTTGATTGGTTGTTTGATTGGCGGTGGAGGGGGTGGTGGTGTTTTCGGTGTACTTGTTGCTCCGGATGCTTTGAACTTTGCTTCTTCAGTTGGGTTCCGTCTTGATTCCTTTGGATCCAAATCATTGTTTGTATTTGACTCCCTGAGTGATGATTTTGTTTCGGAGGGTGTGGTCTCTCTAGCACAGGAATTATAATTGCATCCTGACGATAGATACCTAATCTTTGCATTGACCTTCTCTACTTTTGGAGCTTCAGGGTGCCCCATGGATCCTGAATTGTTAGTACCTGTTGCAGTTTTTTGGTGGCTTACTTCAGTTTTCTCCTCCTTTGGGTTTTCTGGAAGATGGCAAATGGCACTAGGCACATGGGTGTGATCGGGAGCTGTGAAAGTAGTCTTTGGGCAGAAAGGAGATGTACAATGTGGTGATAGTGATTGATATGACGAACTAGAAGGTGAACCATCCCTATGCCGAGAAGATGGAGAAGGATATGCAAAAGATTTATCACAATTTTGCAGTGGCGACTCTGTAATGGAGCCACCTGATGAACGAGAACAGGGCAATGAACGGAAAGAGTCAACTTCATCAGACTGCAAGCTGGTGCTGGTTTTCACAGCATAATTGTTTATGATCAACTCTGCACTTTTTGATGGAGTGGGAAGAACAGATAAGCTCTTGGACTCTGAAGATTCTTTGAGGATCGCATAGTCCTCCACCTCGTGGCATTGCACATCAGAACCCGCGTAAAGCAGATCTTCGCCGGGATGCGAACTAACCTTGATGGTAGCACAAGTTGACCTGTGAGCTCTTGATCCATGAGAGAAGAGCCTGAGAGGTTTTTTCTGAAGCTTCCTTGATCTCCTTAGTGACGCTGCTGCCACTGCAACTCCAAGAAGAAGCAGGCATGCTCCGGCCACAGCCAGGGCGACAATGGCGGCTGTCGGGAGTTTGGAGTGACCTCCACCTCCCAGTCTGCGCGCCACACTCCTCGCTGGAGCATTGCGGCTGTGGTTTCTGAGTGGCATCCTTCTGTTACTCTCATGGGGAAGAGGAGCAGGAGCAGGAGCAGGAGTGGGAGTGGGAGCAGCTTGAGCTTCATGAACCTGTACCGGCGCTGGTGCCGGTGCTAGAGCTGGAGCTGCAGAGCTCTTTTGCTGGCTCCAGTGTGGGTGTCGCGGCGGCTGGTGATGATGATGATCCAAGCTTACCAGCATCCTGAACCTGGAGAGGAAACAAGAACCGGCATCATGTGTCACTGCCGCGACATTGACCTTACCGCCGCCGCGTTGTCTCACACTGCGGAGAGGGAGAGCCCCCTCCAGGACCTTGAAGCTAAGCAGGAGGAGCACAAGGCAGGAGGCGATGAGGAGCAAGACGCAGACGCGCTTCACCGCCACGCCCATTTTTCGCTGCTGATCATGAGTCAGCAGCAGCTAGAGAGGGAGCGGTGAAGCTCTCCTTGTCGCACGGCACGACGAGCTCTCAATGGCTGTGGCAAAAGGAGCAAAACAGGACGTGTGTGTGGACGGACACATTTGCTGCTGTCCGGGCGGCCGATGGTACCGGCCTCGTTCGTCCTCCGCTGCCCATCCACCTCTTCTGGCTTTAACGCCACTCCAAGGAAACCCTGGCTTTACCATGCGTGGCTTGGCTGGTGCTTGCCAAGAGCTACTTCTCGCCAGGGTATGTACAGCCAGTTAGTTGCCTTCTTTTCAGCTTCTTTTGCATCCGCCGGCTCACTTACCACCGCCGGCTTTTTCAGTCCGGTGGTATGGTTTGGTGGGCAGTAGTAGGCAACAATCTTTGCTTTGGTGCGTGCCCGCGACACAAATGTTTTGAGAGATTGTGACAATGCTTCTCTTGCAACCACGCTGTGATTGTCAGGATATCATCGTCAGCATCACTAGGGAATCCGCTATCACGTGTGTCTTGTTCATAATCTGTATAGTGGTATCTCGTTGAAGCAAGTAGGTGAGGGACGATGGATCCTTCTGTTTTTGTATGGTTGAGGCACTAGAAGGAAGTCCTGCATACTCTTCTACGTTTGCAGGGGTTACCTTCTTTGGACTGGATGCCTTAGAAGGCTGGGCACCATGCATGTGCAGCTTCAGAGACTACCATGGTTGCTGCAGAGTGCAGACCGGTGTTTGTGAAACCATGAGGAGGAGGCCAGTCCATATAAGTCCTATCTTGCCCGATCTAACAGTGGTCATCGCCTGTTCTGTGTCTGATTTCGTCCTCTTGGTTAGTTATTAGTTAGTTGAGACTTGAGAACACTGGTAGCGTTCTTGGTACCCGATTTTTGCTTTAAAACACTTGTAAATTACAGGTACATAAAATTTTCCAACCCAACTTGAAATTAGTTGTTTGGATGATCGGTGACCATACTAATTTTACATTAGGATTGGACCAAAACCAGTGTAAAAATAAACAGACCTACCCTGCTCTGGATTAGAAACGCGATCATTACGGTCTCCCCCTTGGTGTGGTCAGTGCACTTCTGGACTAGGCTGCTACTAGATCACTGACCGGTTGGTAGTGGCAGTGGAGATCGATCGACACTGACACTGCAGCAAATGAGATTATTGGAAACCGACCTGAAGATCTATACATGGCGTTTTGAGCGCCGAGTCACTGCACAAGCAGTCGACCTATCGAAGATCTGGCACTACAAAAATGGTCCAGATTGTCGTATACTGACCGTTGTGTTTGAGTTGCAAGGATGATATGCTAATTCAGGCATCCATTTGTTCGATTTGCTTTTCTGATTCTCTTGCGGAGGACCCAATTACCACTGTGCTTCCAAATAGCATTTTTACAAGTGGATAATTGTTGCCTGGTTTTCTTGTGCACAAGAAAATACAGGTGTAAACAAGTTACAAATTTAAGTAACATCCAAATTAACAGGGCCTAATGAGGTTTCAATTCTGCTCTTTGCCCCCGGTATAGTAGGATGGGGAAGGAAGAAATCAAGAAAGGGACGGTGAACCACCCAACTTAAGAGGGGCGTGAACAAAGTTGAACACCATCATCAAACCGACCCAAACACTTGCTGCCCCCACCGTGTCTACTCAAGGTTAGCTTTTTATTAAGACTTTTGATAAACCATATATCTTTTCCGCGCAGTGCTCTGCATGCTTCATCGTTCCAACTACAAACAGGGAGTAAAGCCTCAACTGTGTGCCCGTGTCCTACGGCGACTCGGCGACTCCCTTCCCTTTTCAGGACGGCTGCTGGCCGGCGCCGTCGTCGCCGTCGGCCCCGCCGGTGGTTGGCCCCGTCGTCGACCTCCTTGATCTCGAGGATCTCGACGCGGCGGTTGGTCCTATTGCGGAGCTTGATGGCCACGTCCTGCGGCACGAAGGCGCCGCGGACGCTCACTCGGTGCTGCTTCCGATCGATCAGGTGGCTCTCCAGGTCCTGCATATGGAGGAGCGCTCTCCTGATCCTCTGGTAGCACCCGTTGCAGTCGATGTTCATCCTCACCGTCATGCAGTAGAGCTGCTGCATCGCATGCACCCACGTCACCAAACACACCAGCAAAGAACCCCACGGTAGGTTAGGTGCTTACCTTGCCGCTCATCAATCAATCTTCTCTCTGATCCTCAACCACGACCACCGGCGGCGATCGGCCGGATCCGGTCGGCTTTAACGACGGCAAAGGAGGTGGACCTGCCTGATCCACAAGGGCAAGGAGATGCAGAGGTGGGGCTACGAGGAAGGATTGATACCTTAGCCTTTGTGGTGTGTACAGGCCAGGCATCGTCTTCTCTTCGATCGAGTCGAATCAGATTCTGGTCCAACCACGCAGGCGCAGGCTGCCTGGATGCCTTGCACGTATGGGAATGAATGGCCTTTCTTTTCCTCTACCCTATGCTTTGGACACAGGCAGGCTCTTCGAGATGGACACTTGCAATGGCTTTACCAGACAACACATGTAAACGTGATGTGAACATCAATCAGCACATGCACAGCGGGAGAACACGAGAAGTTCCTAATTTGTCATGCGTGATTGCGTGTCAATAAGGTAGGCAGGAGTAGGCACCAGGAATACCAGCAAAGCCAAACCTGTCAAAGCCTATCATTGCCATATATCCAAATGTAGAGTTTGATTCTCCAAACCAGCCCATCATCACAATTTTTCAACGTTAGGCATTCTTCACACCAACCAATTACCCCATTTTCCAACAGGCAACAACAGCATGCCAAATGCTGCCGCTCAATTCACATTTCACAAACAATTACGTAAGATCCACCAAGGTGAGAAAGCAGAATCCAACAAGTAGCCTAACTGGATTTAAAAGATAACAGAAATAGACAACAAGCAACTATCTTGTGTTGAAGATAACTTTATGTAAGAGGGGCGTCACAGCTACATGACTGGATGACAAATGAACAACAAAGACTGGATTGCCAAAAACTGAAAGCTCTTAAAACTAGACGGTGTTAACAAAGCTATCAACCCTAGAAATTATAGGTACTAGATAAAAAAAAAAAAAAAAAACTTATCTAGGTCAGTCGCACATACAAAATGTATAGTCGTTCTTGATAACACATCTAACTGACTGAAGTTGATGAGCCTTCAAAAACTGTCAAAACCTGGATCTGGGTTGTACTGGCAAAAATAACCTGGGGATGCATAAAAACCTACATCTCGCCAGGGCCGGTGTAACAACAGAAAGTAAGAAACTAACATGCTAACCCCTTCAACCGGCGCTGAATTGGCTTTCACCTGGACATCACAAGATTGGGAACCTGCACAGGAACACCTATAAAAGGCTGCTCTCCACTGCTCTTGCATGCCTCATCGTCAGGCACTAGATTAAGTTGACCAAAGCTTCCACTGGGGCTGGACATGTCCATGTCCCCACTGCTGCTTCCGCTGCTAGTGTCCGACTGCTTCCTTGAGCCAGATCTTCTACTCCTCTTTCTTGGCCTCCACCTCAAGTTATCTAACTTCAGATCATTAGTCAGGTCGGCAAGGACTCGTTTCTGATCTCGTGAGATAGTGCAGACTGAAGATTTCTCAATACCCCTCTTGTCATATCGAAGTCCCTCTGGTTGAGCTTCTGGTTTTGGAGGCACATTCGGTGAAACTTGTTTTCCTATCAAATGTTCACTTCCACAGTCTGCAGTGGAGGTCAGCTTGCTTGCGATATCTTTTCTTTCCTTCAGAGGATTCCATTTGTCACCAACCCACTCAAGGGAACACCTCAGCTCATCTTCACCAAATTCAGCGATTAAACTTTCTCCTGTGATGAATAACAGAAAAAAAAAAAAAGAGGTAAGGTACTGTGTTTTCATTAATACACTATGTGCTCACAAAAGACACAGCAAGAAGAATTGGCCATAATCATAGGAAGTGAAGTTACCTGGAAAATAAACTTGTAGACGCCCACTGCCTCCATGTCCCAACACGATTCCCTCCCACCAGCCATCATGCCACCACGCATCAACAATGGCTCCAGCATCAAAGCACGAGGCCTTGCTTTCTTCCACGTGCTGTGGACGAACCATTGGCCTTCCAAGGAAACGTATACCCAGTTGATCAGGTTTGGCAACTCGTGTAAGCATAACCCACTCCTGCAAGCATCACATTAGGTCAAACTCCAGTTCTAAAATCCAATGACATGAAACAAAAAGGAAATAAATTATAGTGAACTGTACGTAACACACCTCCAAGTTTCCATTCTCGTCAGCATCCTGAAGTTCTTGGTAGCGCACCTTGATTTTATCTTTATGCCTCTTCAGAATCAAACATCTAAACCAACATCCTCTTATACCACTATCTTGAGATAGTACTTCCACATGGCAACCAGGACAGAAGTGTTTGATGTTCTCCCCACAAAACCTAGAAGTAGAAGCACCAGAACCAACCTTTTGCTGATTAGCATCATCGTTGAATGCATCACGCTTCCTCTTCAGCCCTCCATCTGAACTGGGTCCAGATTTAGGGACCTTGAAACGCACCTTCAGAGAGGCAGTTGCATTGAACATGGTCCTAAGTACTTCCTGGCTCCAGTAGCCTTGCAGCTGTGTGACATCAAAAGGTTTGACTTCACCATTATCAATCTGCCGACAGCAGAAATAAGGATGCCACAAGCTGGATCTGGTATCACTCTTGAACTTCTCATAGTGCTGGGCACTCAGGACTGCAGCCAATCCATCAATGCATTCTACATTGAGATCTTGACGACCCAGAGAAAAGAAAATCTCTGTGTCATCGACATCCATGGGCAACGAAACACCAACCTCGTCAACTTTGTCGAACCATTGTACCTTGACCATGTTGCATGAATTTGTATCCTCATAGAGATCTTCCACATAAGCAATAAGTCTCTTCATGTCTTCACTCATGATGTATACAAAACTATGCACCTATAAGTACAAGTAGGAATGTATCAGCTAAGGTTCAACTTCAACCTTCAAAAGTTTACTACACGAAAATAATACTGGCACTCAATCTTCATCTACTTTTAACTATGTATTTCTATGAAGCCAAAAGGTTCCTTAATATCATCTCAAAGTAGAAGTAATGAAAAAAAAATGTCAAAGTAATATTCAGGACACAGGCATTTTTTTTTTTTTGGGGCTCAGATTCATGTCTGCCTAGGTATGGTGTTTGAAATGTAAGTGTTATATTTGATTGACAAAAAGCAAGGAATAGGAACATATCTAAAAAGGTGGAAGTGGGGGAATACCGAGATAGTAATTCCTCTGCGGCAGAAAGATTTGTAGTGCTTCAATCGTTGTTGGCAATGCCAGGGAGCTCCCAGCCATGTGAAATCATTTGAAGCTTCCTAGAAGAAACATCCTGAACAGGCGTAATAGAAAATGTTAGAGGAGAATTATCGATGGTGCTTCCAAGACATAAGAAACACAAGATGATATATCAAAACATTTCTGTACCTTCGAAGCAGTAACTTGAGTGCAGCTAATAACACTGTCATCATATGAATTCCCATTGCACCTATTAGCCATTGAGGAGGAACCATAATTATAACCTGCAAATGAACCATCAACAATAAGTAAATCACCAAGGAAACCTTTAAATTTCTGCCGTAGCATGGAATGATGATGTAGACAATTCTACAACTAGGCAGAAGCAACACAGCAAAAACCAAACGGAGAACTAAAAGAAACGAAACAGAAGAGAAGGAATGATGATAATCACAAATCACAACTGCAAACAGCAAACAAGTTGGAAAACACATTTACTTGAGAATAACTTCTCGTGATTTGGGTAATCTGATCCTATTTATTTACATATCCAAATATCGGATAGATTTCCCATTTCATTACATTATTATGTTAAAGCTTTGAGCACAAAGCCAGACAAATCATTTTCACTAGAATATGTTGGTTTATTTGCACTAGAATCTGTTGCTTTTCGAAGAAATCAAGGCTTTCTTTTGCACGAATTCAGTGTACAGTCATCGTACACACTATATATGGACTTGTGGATCTGCTCCATAGAGGATCCAGGGGAGGCCACAACAAGGGAAGATCAAAACAGCACCTGATTGAGCATACATTCATGCTGCTGCTTCGTTTATCTCTATTCCCAAATGTCAAGGTTACGCAATTGGCCCAAAGGAAGCCAGCAGCTGCTTCCACTGAGACACACCTGTATTTCTCCATATTCCTATGGAAAAGGAGAAGGCATGAGTTTCGTAGGTAACCAAATTATATTACTGAACAAACCAGGTGAGGTCCTAGTCATTCCTAGAAGAACCGTAAAGCAACTTAAAACCAGTTTGTCTAAACAAAAACTCAGTCAATGAACAGCTAACCAAACACACGGAAATCCCAACTCAGATTTACGTCCTGGTGAGGTGTATTCAAGATGCAGTCTTCCTGAACATCAGAAAGAGAGGGCTAAATGCCCTAACTCAGTTGCCGAACAAATTTGGTGAAGCAGAAGACCTTAGTGGAGGAAACCTCTAATGGTCTAACCGCAAACGGGAAAATACGATGAGGACGATTTTTTTTTCTCTCTTGCCAATCAGGCTAGGCACGGCAGAAATGGAAGTGCTGCGGCTCCCTCCAACAGCCAAATGGAAAAATACGAGGAAGAAAACACCTCTTCTTACCAAATATGGCTAGACACGGTGACTCTTCTGGACAAATAAGGCTAGACACAGCAGGACATGGAAGTAAAGCATCAGTGTCTCCAACCGCCCCATATAGCAGAATCCCCAAACAGCGAGATAGAAAAATACGAGGAAGATTACGGTTTTTCCTTGCCCAAATCAGGCTAGACACATCAGGAAATGAAAGCAAAGCATCCGCGTTCCTTAACCGAAACCTAATCCTAAGCTGCAAGCGCCTAAAGATGAGAAAACGTATAGTTCCGTGTAGATATCGGGTCCGTAGAACAGCAGATTCGATCAGCGTGTCATCAAGATTGCATAAACAGAAACCATCCCTCCGGCATCGGGTACAAACGAGCAGATATGCAAGAAAAACGCGGATTGCAGCGGGAAGGAAGACAATCCCCGAATCCAGAAGAACAAATCAGGCGACGGTCCGCCAAGGAATCCCAGAAATGGGCTTCTAACAAACGCAGCACGCAAATCAGCCGAAGAAAACCTTGTAAATCCCATAAACTCTGATGTTTCACGGCATGAAACGCATCCAAACATGCAGAGAAGCGGGCCAAAACATGAACGGCCTCCAATCGGACTAAAAACACGCAATTTCAACGCAAAACACAGCACCAAATCGAGCGAAAAAAAATAGGGGGCCAGACGCGCCGAAGGCCGCGCAGAATCATCCAAATCTACAACCAAATCTCCAACAAGCACAGCCCTTCTTTTTTTGTGACAATCCAACAAGCACGGTCCGGGCACAGAAATCTTACCGGAAACGAGGGAGGACAGCCAGTCCACGACCTCCCGCCTGGACCGCCACCTCCTCGGGGCGCCGCCGTCCGCGCCAGCAGCCGCCAGGGGCGACCGTGACGGCGAGGGCGCGACGGCGACCGCCCCCGCGGCGGCCGCGAGGGCGCGGAGGAACCGCCCCTGCACGGCGTACGACATGTGGCGCGGGCTCCGCTCCCGCCCCACCACCGCCAGCTCCTTCGCCTCGCCGTTGCCGCGGAGGTAGTAGTGCACGAGGCGGCTGCCGCGGTCGTTGGACACCACCACCTCCTCCCACTGCGTCCACCGCCCCCTCGCCACCGCCAGGGCCGCCGCCGTCGCTGCCTCGTCCATGGCCGCCGCCGCCGCCGCCGTGGAACGCTAACCCTAGATGGGGCTCGGCTTGGGCTCGCGTGTGCGTCTCGCGTCGCGTCAGGGAGAAGGTGAGACCTCGCACGAGGGGAGGGAGGGTCAGATTTGGGGAGAGAATAATGTGGGGGCGAGGGAAGAGAGGACGCGGATGGGGGATTTGGTCTTATTCGGGGAGTGAACATGTGTACATTCATGGATTCTCATCTCAAGGGGAAAAAAAATTTTACCGTAGCCCCAAGGAAGAAGGATGGCTCTAGGTTTTCATCAAAAGATGGTGATATTTACTGGAAGTTTTCCATTTTCTAGGTAAGTTGGGGGATTAGTTTTGACCTTAGGTTTTTAAAACACTTACTTTTGGCGATATCTTTAGCTAAACGTTTATTACGAGACATTTTTACAAAACCCTAGTCGACTTGTCCATAAATTATGAGTCTATATTACCTTCAGTGATTCAAACTTTTAATCGTGTGTTTCTCGAGCTCAGCACTCGATTTCTTCTTGTTAGTTAGATCCGCAACAAACGCCTGCAGATTTGGCCTCTCATGTTTGTCTTCTCCAAGTCCGATAGGCATAGAAGAGGGTTTGTGGGAGGGCGAAGGGTGGTCGTGCGGTTATGGGGGGTTTAGAGGCGACTGAGGCGGTCGGAGGCGAAGCTCGCCACAGAAGACGGAGATCAGGAGGGGAAGCAGGAGGCCTCCGTGGTCTTGGAGGTACGTTGAAACCTTAGTGAAGCCGAGACTGGGTGGTGGGTGGTAACAAGAGCGAGGAGGCCAGGCAATGGGCAGTTTGCATCTTTGTAGTGTATCCTTTGTTTGACTGATTAATTTGTGTAAGAGTAGTGAAAATAGAGAAGGTGAAAGATAGGGATGTGGTGGGAGAGCAAGCTAGGGTTATAATTGCTATGGCCTCTAAGATTGGCATGGTCATATGTGGTGCAAATGGTGGTGATAGCCATGGCGACAACAGGGACGATGAAAAGAAGAGAAACAGTGAAGTGCATCATGGCAATAATATTAAAGACAAGAATATAAAGGAAGCCAATGATGGTGGGATCGTTGTGTCTTCCAAGATTATGTGGCCATGTCAGGTGCCAATGGCAATTGGAACCATAACATTGAGGATGATGCCAAGGCAAGCATTGGTGCTAGTCATGGTAGCAAGGTTGAGAAGGGGCATAATGTGATTAATGGTAGAACCGTAACATCAAGAATCGACGATCGTCAACTCGAAGGTCTTCACGCCTTCATCGGAAGGTCACAAAGACCTCAAGCACTAAGAATCACCCAAAATAGAAGGACAAAACCTCAAAGCACCGAAATCTCTCTCAAGCTCCAAGATCTAGAATCATAACGATAATAATGCACTATAGTGTCAACTTTTATATGTTCTTAAAGGACTTGAAAGGATGGACGGAGTGTGGAAACACTTGCTCTAATTTGTACAATCTCAGGGTACTTAAGTGGTGCCCTCTTACATATATAGCCACGTCCCCTTTAAAGAGCCGTTGCAAAAAGTCTTCAATTTCTAGTCAAAACTCAAACACCATATCAAAACAAATCCTTCCATTTAACATGGCTCAAACCAGAATCCCTTCTCTTTGAAAATTAGCAAACAACAAATTCCATTTTGTCTAAAATCTAGTTAGCCCTAGATCCACTAAAAAAAAATCACATCCGAGTTCAACGTAGAGCTAACCATGACTAATGATCATGGGAATTGGAAAAATCGTAATTTACACACTGGAAAAATATATATACTACTCCGTACTTGGATCACATCATTACCAGATTAATTATTAGTATTATATCAGTAAATTAAAGATGGACCTCATACAATGAATGGCTGCATTACGATTGAACGCCATCAACTTGATAAAGACGACGATGTCACGGGCGATTAATTAAGATCCTACTCCACGAGTCTAGTGGCGTGGCACGATCTCCTCACTACCACGCCTGCATTAGCACACAGCCCACCATTTTTCTTTTTTTTTTTTCTTTTTTTTCCTTCAGAGAATGCTAGGACGAGTGATCTCGTGCGTGTCGAAACCAGTGGACCATCTAGCGGCAGGTCATGCTTCCAAGTGTCACCCACGGGCTCACCACAGGCCACAGGTCATGGCAGCAGAGTGGCGCGCCGCATTAGATCCTGCTGCTATTTTTTTTAAACAAAAACGTAAAATGGCCGCACGTCGATAGAAGCCGAAAATAAAAAAGAAAAGAAAACGGGATCCGCCGGGCCGGGCCGGGCGTAATGATCACCCAGCGACAAAGTCGCCGCCATCGGAGCTGGATCCAGCTCACCCACCCCACCACCGCCTTCCCATCCCACAACGGCCAAAAGAGAAAAACCCCACGCCCACTTCGCACACGCAGCACGCCCACCCGATGTAACCGCCAGGTGGGGCCAGAGGTACCGGGCCCCGTCGGTCAGCCGGTGGGCGCTGGTGGAGAGGAACGGACGGACGGAGGCCGCGATGCGATGCGATGCGAGAACCGATGAGGAGGAATCAATCAGGCGGCGGCGGCGGCGGCCGTGTTCTGACCCGGCTTTCGTCTCGGGGAACGCCGGAGAGCGGACGCGGCGCGGCGAGGCTTCTGGTTGAGGCTGATCCGTTTGTTGTTTGACCGGGTGGGTGGGTGGGTGGGGTGGGGGTTAACTGCGCCGCACGTGACGTATTATATCGTGTCCAGTCTAGTTGAACCAAACGTCGTGCTTTTGGATTTCGCCGGTTGATCCCAGTCGTTGGGCTTTTGAATCTGACGGCAAAAATCCCGAGCTCGAGACCGGGAACTGGATTTACCGTTTGGGCCTTGTAACTTTTTTTCAAACTTCAATTCAAATTTTTTTATACCAAAGCGAACTCAAATTTGAAAAAAAATGTTGCAACAGTGACTTCTATAAAAAACTATTTTACCCACGATTTTTTTTCAATTTTTAGATTTTGAATTTCAAATCTTTTTTTAAACGGTGGACGGACCGAGACAGCTAACGTAGGCAGGCGCCCGGAAAAAAACCGCTCGGCCCGGCTCATTCTTCGTGGCCTCGCATCGGGGCGGGGTGTGGTGGGCCGTTGCCTTCGGCCCTTGTCTGCGGGCCGCAGCTTCGCGTCTCCTTCCTCCCTCCGCTTCTCCGTTCCGTGTCGCTCACTCCGTGTGTGGTGTGCCGTTGAGCAGTCCTGTACAGTAACTGTTACCGTCACGGCCTCGAGGCGAAGCAAGCAACATGGCACGGATCAGGAATTCAGGATTGCCTGCCGTCTTGCCGGCAACGACACGGGCTACCCTACACTACACACACCGGCGGCAGAGGCGGTGAGGCCCGAGGCCGAGGCTGGGCACAGGCACCGGCCGCCTGCCCGCGGCTGACGCGCCGACGCCGTGCCCTACCCCTACCCTACGTGATGACTGACGCCCATGTGGTGTGTCCGTCCGGCTCCGGGCCGGCGATATCCGGGACCCGGAGGAGCCGCCGAGCAGAGACGAGACCACAGGAATGGTCCGAGTCACCTGCACTGCATCTACTCCAGGCTAAAAGATTTGAAATTCAAAATCAAAAATTGAAAAAAATCGTGGAAAAAATCATCAGCAAAATGGTTTGCGATTTAAAAGCCAACTGCCTGCAATGCTTTTCAAATTTGAGTTCACCTGGTATAAAAAATTTCAAATCTAAGTTTGAAAAAAAAAAAAAAAAAAACGTTACCAACCCATTAAGGCCCATTAAATCAAAGCTCTAAAAACATACTAAACACACGAAATTTGAGTAATTTTGACATCATTGGATTCAACAAATCATGAAGTATTTTTAGAATTTTTTTTCTTCATTTTATAAAAAAATTAAATTTTGAATTTTGAAAAACAAACAAACCTCTCAAACCGTTTCAAGTTTAAAATCACCCGCAGCTGAGCTGAAACCAACAGACAGGTAAAAAGATTTTTACCCATTTTTTGGTTTGAATTCATTTGAATTCCAAACCAAACCGCTCCAGACTCCTATGTTTACCGTCCGAACCTGATAAACCGCCAATCCAGTTTTACAACGAAACAAAAAAAAAAAGCACTCCGGGCCGGCGATATCCGGGACCCGGAGGAGCCGCCGAGCAGAGACGAGACCACAGGAATGGTCCGAGTCACCTGCACTGCATCTACTCCAGGCTACAGGAGCATTAATTTACCTGTTCCTGAGACAATTTCAGGCATCATCAGCACTCGTGCGATGAAACCCCAACGCCTCTTGCTCTTTCCTCACCTGGCACGCGTGCACGAGCACGACGGCAGCTGTTTTTTTCCTTCAAAAACGTTACCAGCCCAATCATGAGAAGATAGACAACGCTCTAACTGTCCAACACCGAACCCTGTTAAGTCGTCGCCCAAGTCAACAAGTGTGCTTATCCCAGATCTTTTTTTTCTTTACAAAGGACGGCTTTGCCACGCCGGAACACAAACAAGGGGTTTGCGTTTCAAAATTGTTCAACAATCACCTGCAGGCTGCAGCTGAGCTGAAACCAACAGACAGGGCTGAGCTGAAACAATCCCGCCCACGCGCCCACGCACGCTGCAGACTCCTATGTCGAGTCCGAACCTGATAAGCAAGCCAAGCCAAGCCAGCCACAACGAAACAAAACGGCAAGCAGACCGGTCCGGAGATATTTCTTCGTTTTTCCGACGCGTCAGAATCAAGACGAAAACGAGAAGATACTCCTCCCGCTCTGCTCTACTACTGGAGACGACGTACAGACGCCAAAAATGCGAAAAAGATGTTTCACACATGGAGCACGAGCAACAAGTCAGTCAATCGTTTGGCGCCTGGCAGGATGAATGAAAATGACGGATCTGTTTCATTTCATTTCATCTCGGCCAACGCCATTGCCTTCCTTCTCATAGCCTTGGTACCGGCGGCCCGGCCCCTTATCCTCGCCGGCCGCCCAGGCTTCAGCCCCTTCGCTGGTTGACCATCCATTCAGTTCTCGTCTTGAGAATGCTCCAGGTGCCTGATACCTTCTTCGATCTGATCGATGCCGCCCGAGATAATTATGTGTGCGGGCGTATCCGTAAGATGGGTAGATGGCGAAAACACGGAAAAATGAGGGAGGCAGCGCCGCGTCCAGGAAGCGCTCACTAGTCCTAACTACAAGATTCTTAATTAGCGATTACATGGCGGTAAATTGCCGCGACCAAATCAAACAAGCAACAGAAAGCGTCTCGAACCCTGCCTGAACCCGATCTTCCGCCTCGCGAACAACCCTCTGGTCCTGGATGGCTAGGCATGCGCTCTTATCCAGGCGTAGATGTTGGCCCAGCCACCACGCAGAATGGCATCACCATGCACCAGAGCCAGTGGCCGGAACTTGGGACTCTTGCCGGCCCATATCTGCAACTTGAATACATAAGCATATACTACAACTATAGGAGAATAATAAGCATATACTCCACTATATATACTAAGTATAGTGCCCGTGCTAACGCAACGGCATAACTTTATTTTAGGGATACACGTAAAAACAACCGAACGACGATGTTATATTCCTAGTTTTACATAATTTTTCGAGGACAAGTTTCATGCAAGTGTAGATAACAAGGACCGAGCTAACCGCTACGGTGTGATTCAAAAACACAATTGAACCAACCAAAAGATCATATATATTGATGTATGTTATCTTCCACTTTCAGATAAGGAATGTGCCACATAAATAAATAAATAAATAAAGATACAACACATATATATACGTCACTACTACAACATACAAATATGGCCACAGTGACAGCACGACACAATGGAAAATTTGTCCTTAATTCTAGCACAGAACAACACAAAGCAGGGCAGGTAAGTCCTCAGTTTCTCCTTCCATTGTTCATGGCAAAAAATAATTGTTTACTAAGCCTAATACCTATTAGGATCAAAACACTGACAGTGACATATATTAGTAGTAACATACTACTAACCAAGTTCACCTTGTTCTCCAAAGAATTGTCAACTTCTCCCGCAGCCACCGATCCGTGCGACGGCGCGCCTCCTCCATTGCCCTCGGTCGTGCCAAATCTCCTCTCTCTGTCGTCCTCCTTCACCACCTGCTGCAGCGAAACAAATGAACATGCACAGCCATCAGAACCACCGAACGGAAAAAATTAATTTCAGCAGAATGCATCAATATAGCAAAAAGATGTGTGTGTGGACCTCGATAGGATTGTTGCCTGAATTTTTATCAAAAGCATAAATGATTGTACTCCCTAATGAAACCAATTAAATAATCACAGTGCATGAAAAACACAATAATGATGTATATGATTCGAGCCAAGTTAATACGGTAATTATGCATACTGAGTAGCAGCACTAACCAAACTACCAGAACCAATATCTGTGTTGCCCGGGGCTCAATTCCTCATCAGACTGATCAAGCTTTTGCGCAAATGAACCACTTGAACCTGCAAATTCGAAACCAATTTGCATGTAAAATTTCACCAGAAAATTAAAGGGAAGAACCAAGGAACTCCAATTCTGATCAATGAATGTGATAGATGACTACAGGAAGCAAGCATTGAAAGACCAATAATTCAGCCTATCTTCAGATTACTTTACACAGCTCCACGTTCAGGCAACGTTCCCAGGTTATCAAAATGCACAACGTTCAAGATCCCATCTCCCTGAGTCAGAATGGACGAATGTCTACTATTTAGAAAAAAAATACAGGGACAGCCTTGCTCCGGCAATGCAGGATCGGAGGCAGGAACAAGTCGCATTCTCAGCACGGGTGGATTACAGACACGCCAGATGTGAATGTGATAAGAAACCTCACCTCCGCAATGCTGAACAACATACATTCAAATGTAACTGAACATGCAGTGATCCACGGCAGAAAGCGACTGAGGCAAGTGGCAGGCAGCCCTGAACAGATTGTAACTGAATAATGATCAAATAAATTGTGCAAATTGAGAAGAATTCAGAATACGTCACAAGAAGCAAGCAACGACATTCTAACTGAATATTGATCAATCAAATAAATTGAAAATTGAGAAAGCGAAGCACAATATTCAAATCACCATGGTCAAGGATTGTGTGTACCAGGCTGGCAAGCGGCAGCCAGCCCCGAACGGATCTTGTTCAGGGAACTCCTACCACGATGATCCCCTTAGCCCTGGGCCCCTCCACTGCCCCGTCCATGTGCTTCTGCAACACCACCAATCGATCCACAGGTACCCGACCGTGAGAACTGATCCAAGAGAAGGATGGGATCAGGAGCGGCTGGACCTGCTTGCGTGAGGAGACAAGGACGGCAGCGCCCTCCAGATCGTTGCGCTCGTCGACGTCGAGTTCCGGTTCGGGAGCGAGGTAGAACCACCGGCGCAGGAGCAGCGAGCGACGATGGGGATTAGCTCGTGGGAGGGGGGGCTCACCATCGCGGTAGGAGCAGGGAGCGAGGAGGGGGATTAACGCGGGGAGGGGGATTTTTGGGAAGGCTCCTATTTTTCTGGTGCGTGATTCGCGGTGACGTCCGGCGGGGCGTGGGAGGTGGATTAGCGCGTGGGAGGGAGATTACCTTGACACAACGAATCATGACCCTTGATTATGAGTGAAGTAAAGAGAGAGAAAGGTGAGGTTAAATCTGGAGTGTCCGTTTTGAAATATTTTGAATTTTTTGTTTCTATTTGTAGAAATTTAAGTTGGTGCGTTAGTAGGGTAGATAGATAGGAGAATGACATAATAATAAGAAGTGATAAAACGGTAATATTTCTTATCGACACACCAGTGTTGGGTTGGTGGCCCACTCAAATGGATTGTGCGGCAAAGGCCGGGCCTGTCTTTCTAGTGTTAATTCTAGTGTTAACAGAAAAGGCAACGCTTTGTATCATTGAAATCTTGATACATGCAACTTCATTAGAACAAGCAACAAGTTTAGGGACCTAAGCGGCCGTTTTGAAAGGTTAGAGACTGGGATGATACAAAGCAACAAGTTTAGGGACTATTAGCGTACTTTACTTATAAATAAATAAATAAATGTCGTTTTGGCCAGTAAGTTCACTGCATATATATATTACAACAAATAAAAAAATATTGGCTCATTCAAAAAACAAATACAAATATGTGAACCAACAAGACTTTTTTCCTAAACACAATAAATAAATAAATAAATGCATGATATACTAAACAACCATTAGGAAATGGAGAAAGTGAAAAGAGAATGACCACTTGGGCGTGATTGGTTTGCTCTCCTCGTCATGAGTAGGATGCAAGCGGGCCCGTCTGCCGGCGCCCACCCACGTTCCTGCGACAACTGCATGCAAGAATTGGTCATTTGCAGGAGCCCGCAAGCATGAATTTGCTACCTGCGTTTACCTACCAGGCTTTGCAGGAGAAGCTAGCCGGAGAAGCAGACGCCCGCAGGAGCCCGCTGAATCGCATCCCCCAAGTTCGGCGAGGGGACCTTGCTACATACGAGGCATTCCGCCAAGGCCAGCGTCCATGACGAGGCTCTATTCGGAGCGATGCTCGTTGTTTGCATGCTACGCTTGATGCTGGTGCTCCGGCTGCGCCGCCGCCGCACCTCGTCCGGCGTCGCGCACCACGCAAGTGGCTGGATGCGCAGGGGATGCAGGCGATGTGGACACCTGCAGACTTTGCAGGTTCACCTGCAAACGTCCAGTGGGCTTTGCAGGCTAATCAGATTAGGCCCGTAACACAAATGACAGGTGTCTGCAGGGGTCTATTAAGTCTTATTCAGCAGGCGGGCCTAGCAGGCTAGCAGGCCGGCCCGCGCCTGCTTGCATCCCTAGTCATGACCTGCTTGGCTAGAAACCGAGCCTGGGGGCACCAACAATGAAGGCTATCACTCTTAATGGTTCTAATACAAATAAAGTGATCAAGATATATGATAAAATATTGAGATTACTATTCACACAATACAAACTATCATTACTTGTGATTTACACGTAAAACCTTTTGCTTTCATCATGCCTCACCTTTATTTCCTCTTCCTCTTTTTTGTTAGCATGGATCTTATAAAAAAAAACATGAACAACCTTCTTGCTCCCAAGCATATGTAGCCCTGTACAAGTCATTATGATAAGAGTAGAGCACCTACCCTTTTTTATATGATCATACATGGCACTTAAGGCTACAAGAAAAAAACATAGCAATGGGAAGGCCTACAAATAATAGTAAGCACTAAAAAAGTTGGTGGAATATCATTTTGATCCCCTGCCGGGCGAAAATAATCGGCCCACGAACATTTCGGCCCAAGAAGGGCGATGCGGCCCATAGACCCTAGAAGGGATCCGCCCAAAACCAACACCGCCAAATGACCCGGTCATGTCCCAGTCGCAAGCCGGTAGGAAAGGGAAGAACAAACCACTGGCCACCGATCTACAAGCTTGGAGGAATCAATAGGCATATCGCCTTTCAGCCCACTAAGCGGCCCATGACGGCCCGTCTACAAACGCTCGATTAATGGACTCAACACACCTAACTGTATGCGAGCTGGTAACCCACAGTTTGGCCCATGGTGGTCCAGGGAAACATAGAGGTAGCCCAATACGGTGCCGTTGGAGTCATCAAGAGCGTGGAGAAGAAGGAGCAAAAGTGACCACCATGCCGGGCTTGATGAAATCAATCACCAACACGACCAGGTCCAACCTCCACCCGAGGGGTTCTTACTTAAACAACCCAACTCTCACCTCGGCTCATTCCTCGCCCGAGGACGAGACCCCCCGACACGATCTCGCCTCGCGAGGGGCGGGAGGTCTCGGGTGCACCACCTGCCTCGCCCGAGGGCGGGAGCCTCGGTACAACATCTTCGTCTCACCCGAGGGCATACGACCGGGCAATCGATCAACTTTGCATACGACCTCGGGCGCACCTTGGAAACGCCGGCCGAGTAGTGGGGGGGCAGCCGCATTAAATGCCTCTCGCTTCCACGGGCCACGATGACGGCAATCGACACCTCTGTCGATTCGCCCGCTCCGTTATCTCCTCGCATCCCCCATTGATGGGACGTAAAGGGAGCGGTTACTTAACACGCCACCGCGCACGGGAAACCATGACTGCACTGTTCATCTCCCAAACGCTCCACCTCCCTGCCACGTACTCAACGGCCCTCAGGGTCTTGACACGCTGCCGCAGCACTACCAAGAGAAGTCCATCGACCGGCCAGGTTCAGGGGACCCCCCTCGGGCTCTCAGTGCTCCTCCTCCGGTTGAAGGACACGTACTCAGACGACCCAAGGACGCGTCCACCACCACGAGGCCAACACTCCAACGAGGGACGCCCGAGCCCTAGCCTCGAGCATGCATCCACTTGAAGGCACGGGCGTGGAGACACCTTAGCATATGCATACGACACATATTGTACACATTATCTCTCTTTTCTACTATAAAAGGGGGAGTAATGACACAGAAGACAAATCGACTCTTTAGGTATTCATACTTAGTCATTTCAAATCCCGGGGTTGAAGCTCTCCTTCATCCCCAAATCGCCTTGTAACCGCTTTGGTTCCCGTGCACATTGGTGCGAGGTAATACGAGAAGTCGCAATCGCCGGACGTAGGGCCCCATGGCTGAACCGGGATAAACCCTTTGCCTTCATCTCGCACACGCCATTTGGTGGGGAGCGCACAACCTATAAATTATTGTCGGTCCTTGGGATAACCGGTTCTCAAAACACCGACAATCCCCAAACTATTACTTGATGAGGCTCAATTTCATCCTTGAACTTTTAAAATGACCATTTTAGTTATCAAACTCTACTTTTAGGCTTATTTTCATCCTAGAATTACAAAGACAATCATTTCAATCATCAAACTTTGCATTTTGAGCTCAACTTTATTCTAGAACTATAAAAATGATCATTTCAATTCTCAAACTTTGCCGGTCTTTAAACCTTTATTTTTAAACTCAACTTTGTATATAGTTCTATGTGGAAGTTGTGCTACTGCACCTTATAATGGTACCATTTATATATCTCTCGACTATAAATGATTTTTGTGGGACTTCAAACAGTATTTATTCCCGGATATATTGAAACAATAATAGATCTATTAGTTATTCATTAGCTACTTCTAGTGTTAAGCTCAACTAATAAACATTTGTAGATAAAATAATATTTTTATCCATTAGCTAAAAATAATCCATATTTAAGAATATTTAGATCTCTATTTATATTCATATTCATATTAGAATATATGAATACAAATGCTGAAAAGTGTGCTATCTCGATTTGGTAGTTAGAACGATGCTAGTGACAATAGTATCTAACGATGACTTGTCCATCTTAAATCGGGGTTGATGCTAGACAAAGGATAAAGTTATGCTAAAATGCATTTAAATAATTCATTCATGGGTGAAATTCTACCTATTTTTTTCTTTTTTGATACACAAATTAAGTTGAAAATAAATTTTTAATGACCGAAATGCACTTTGGTAGTTTATCAATCGAATTGAGCTCAAATTACAAAATTTGAGGACTTAAACGATCATCTTCATAGTTTAGGGATGAAACTGATCCTAAAAGTAGAGTTTGAGGACTAAAATGACCGCTTGAAATTTCAAGGATGAAACCGAGCCTTGAATAATGGTTCATGACTAGTAAAAGGTTATTTATTCTGCCAAAACAGTTCTTCTCATCTTGATCACACCGTAGTGGAGCCCATGTCATCTCCTCCATCACGGGCAGCCAGTAGCAGCACTACTGACAAGAATCTTTGCAGTCACTAGTGCCGAGCTGGTCACTTGCAAGTGACTCATCGAGACGTGGGTGGACCGGTGGACTCCACCTCAGGATGCCACAGATAAAAAGAAAAACCTATTGCGCCGTGCACAAAAAACCCACGACCACAGGTCAGGTCAGGTCACGCCGCAGCGGACCGGACCGGACACCCGCCCAGAAAGATAGGCCTGCCCACTGCCGCCACACCCATCTTTTCCCTGCACAAATCACGCACGCGGCAGCCCAAATCACGCACGGCCACAAAAGCCAGCCACGCACGCGGTCGCGGTGTCGTCCTGCGCGGCGCACGGAAACCCACCTCGCTCCACCGCCGCGTGCGTCGGGGTCGGCTGCCTGCCCCTGTCTGCCGACACCGAGCGCCGCCGCCGCCACTCCCACCGACGCCATGGCGGCCCCGCCCCGCGCCACCGCGGTCCTCGCGTGGTGCGTGCGTGCCTGCGCGCACTCTCCCGCCTTCTCTTCTCTCTCTCCTCTCTCGCGCGCGCGCGGCCGCGCGGCGAGGGGACACTCCGTTCCTCCTCGCGGCGCCGACGTGGGGAGGCGGCCGCTGATTGATGCTCTCCTTCTCATTCTGTGCAGGGGGTCCGGGGAGGACGGGCAGCTGGGCATGGGCGGGAACGAGGAGAAGGACTGGGCCCACTGCGTGGAGGCGCTGGGGCCCTACGCCGTCACCGCCGTCGTCGCCGGCAGCCGCAACTCCCTCGCCATCTGTGACGACGGCCGCGTGCGTCCCCTTCCCCGACCCGCTGCCTGTTGTTCATTTCCTAGCGAGCGAGCTTCTCTTCTGTTCTGACACGGTTGCTTTTGCTTGGTTTGCCGTGCGTGCGCAGCTCTTCACTTGGGGGGTGGAACCAGCGTGGCACGCTCGGGCACCCGCCGGAGACCAAGACGGAAAGCTCTCCGGGCCCCGTCGACGCCCTCGCGGGTGTCAAGATCGTCCAGGTGCGCCTCACTTCCGCTTTAGTACTTACCTGCTAGGCGAGGTCGTGCCTGCTGTGTGTGCTCGCTGACGAAACAAGCTCTGCCTATGGTTTCCTTGGTTCATTCAGGCGGCGATTGGCGGGTGGCATTGCCTCGCAGTAGACGATAAGGGGCGCGCCTACGCCTGGGGTAGGGACACCCGCTTCACCGTGATTTCACCGTGATTCCCGTGACAGGTTTCTAGTTGCTTTGGTTGATGCAATGTGCGTGGATTGTGTGCAGGGGGGAACGAGTACGGGCAGTGCGGTGAGGAGCCCCAGAGGACGGAGGACGGGACGAGGGCGCTCTGGAGGGACATCCCGACCCCGCGGCGGTGCGCGCCCAAGCTCAAAGTCCGGCAAGTGAGTGGAATTGGATTCCTGCCTCGTGCGAGTGGGAATCTTCACGGAACTTTAGCAATTTTGGTTCGGTGCGTCGGTTGCAGGGAATCCAACAATTTTCGGATAGTGTTGTCACTTTGGCATATGCTTTGTTGCCAAACAAGTAGTCTGATCACAAACCGCATATAGGATAATTCATATGATGGAACTGGAGCAGTTATAAGTTACAAGTAGTGTCTATCGCTCAAAGGAATTGTTCCTGTCGTGAAAGGATGCTGCAACTTTTGTCTGCTGCACTCATGATTTCGGTTCGCTAGCTTTGGCTTAGCTTATTCGTTTGCTAATTCTAGGTAGCTGCTGGAGGGACACATTCAGTGGTTTTGACTCAAGAAGGTCACGTCTGGTCATGGGGACAGCCATGGCCTCCTGGCGATATGTATGGTGCCTTATGATGAAATATATGTATAGTATTTTTTGGTTTGTTCTTCTATTATCTCCATGATTCTAATGTTGAGCATGGGTCTTCTTTCAGCAAGCAAATATCTAAACCAGTACGTGTGCAAGGCCTTGAGAAAGTGAGGGTCATTGCTGTAGGAGCATTTCATAATTTGGCACTAACAGAGGATGGAATTTTGTGGGCATGGGGTAGTAATGAGTATGGTCAGCTGGGGACTGGAGATACCCAACCAAGATCACATCCGATACTTGTCGAAAGGACTATCTGATCTCTCACTGGTGAGTCAGATTTTTTTTTTTTAATTTTCTGATACATTTTCAAATTAGTTTGTTATGAGTGAGTTTCTCAAGCCTTTTCCAAATGAGCTTATCTAAGGACGACAGACCAAGATTAAAAAAATAAAATAAAATCCAAACTTTGTTGTTTTCCCCAAGTTCGATTTCTCATTGGTTTAGCTTTCATTCATCTAACAAGCTTCATCCTTTTCGGACTTCCAATTATAGTCATTGCACACTGGGAATACTATGTTTGAATGTTTGATGTTGCTTATGCAAAGAATCACATCCTGATTCTTTATTGAGGACACTACTGCATGGGCATAAATCGATAATTTATCTACATATTGTTTTCCTGATTTCTCACTTGTTGCATATACTCCAATATCTTACATTTGCAGGTTGACATTGCTGCTGGAGGCTGGCATTCAACTGCACTAACTATAGAGGGAGAGGTATTTCCATTATCTTGATTTTTTGAATTCAGGGTTACCATCTTATTATACGCTATTTTATCCTGCCAGGTCACCAGATGACACAAACATATTGAGGGACAGACTATTTTTTTGTGCTTAGGAAATTAACTTCATGAAAACTGTTGACATATTATGTTGGGCTGCAGATAAATTCACTTGCTTTCTATTTATTCAGGGAATGCTTTAAAGTTGTCTAGATTAGAGAGCACCAAAAATATACATACTATATGATATATGATGAAAGTAACCTAGAGGAGTGTGTTGACCATGTTGAGCTCATAACTAAATATAGAGTCAACAGTTGTTCCACCAAAAAAAAAGGCTACAGACTAAGTTTGGCTCGAGTTCCATTGATTCAGGTCAATCTTATTCTGCATTTTTCTAAAAAACAAATATCAATGCCATGGAAATATGTAATTTAACATAGTAAGACTGGCATTGATCACAATAAATGGCAAACAGAGAAATGTTAGGCACTGCAGGCTAGATATTGTATTGCATAAAAGGGGGGGGGGTGGGGTAGACAGTGATTGTGAGCATAGTGAGGGTGTATGTTGAGATCTGAAATTAACTAGGATTGTTTACAGGGTTTCCCTTACATAGACGATACTGAGGGCTTCTGGTTGTTTATTTAGAAAGATGGATCATGTGACAAACATGTATGCTGTACTGGGCAAAGCAGATATGCACTTAGGTGTGTCTGCTATGTATATGTCAAACCGATCGAAGCTGCTGTGCTGCAGTAAGCGTTCTATGGCTGCTGCTGTACCAAGCCTGCCTACATCTACTATTCTTTGTAGTAGAAAATAAGCAGCAGCAACTGCTGAGCTGCTTCAAAAGCACAGCTGAGCAGGCCCCATGAGCACTACTGCCCATGAGTTGCACAAATCAACCTGATCCAGTCTCAATGCATTGTAAAATCTTCTTTTTTTTTTTTTGGTACTCATCATTTTGTACTTGAGCACAAATATTTTGTTTTTTGATTCTCTTAACCTGCACCAACTTTATTAGGACTAAAAGGCTTTGTTGCTGTTTGGTCTCTCTAGGTGTATGCTTGGGGGAGAGGAGAGCACGGGAGGCTTGGATTTGGAGATGATAAGAGTAGTCGCATGGTGCCCCTAAAGGTTGAGCTTCTAGCTGGAGAAAATATTGTTCAGGTAATAGACCTTGGTATTACTGGATTACTGGGATGTTGTTTCCTTCAGTTGCATTAGCCTTTCTGTGTACTGTGGTCCTGAAGTGGTTGGACAATTTTCTTCTCCAAACTGAGTAGCAGAGATCATTTTGCATGTTTGCAGGTAGCATGTGGAGGAACACATTCAGTTGCGCTTAACTCAAGATGGCCGGATGTTTTCTGTAAGTAGAAGTTGTCTTCTACTACTTACAATCCTACCATGTGCCTTGTCATTATCTTTTCTAGCTCAGGGCTGTAACATATAAAATGAAAATCCTGGCCACTTGACCATTTTTACGGCCTTTGCAGTAGAATACTACAGATAGAAAGTTAAAAGTTTTGCAAAAACCTAAAATGCGGTTCCAAGGATGTCTGAAGCCATATAAGCGCGATCAAATATATATTCTGGTCAGTAGCCAAGCTGTACAGCATTCTTCCTGAGGGAGAAAAACATGCCCATAGTTGAGACAAGGATGAACAGATCGTGTTTTCTTACATAATGAAATACTTGGAAGATTTTGAAAATTTGCAAAGTTGTGGTTGTGGATGTGCGCTTTAAACAACTACAATGCATTTGCAGACTAAAGAAATGTCAATGTTCTAAGAATGACTGATATCTACTGTATGTATTTTACTCAAGTTTCACTAACCCCAGTTTAGGCATTATTGATATGTACCACGTTCTCTGCATTGCACATAGTTTTATCGACTTTCGCCATGCATATTAATGGCGAGTCTCTTTTCTGTTGGCAGTATGGGAGGGGCGACCATGGCCGTCTGGGCTATGGCAGGAAGGTGACAACGGGGCAACCCATGGAAGTGCCCATCGACCTGCCGCCGCCCAAGACCAGCAGCAATCCCGACGGGCAGTGGCAGGCGAAGTACGTGGCTTGTGGCGGCCGGCACACCCTGGCTATTGCGGAGTGGACAGAGGCCACCGACTGATCACGGAGTGCTTGACTTCCTGAATCCTGATGATATGCGTGGAAATCTGAGGTTTTTTTTTGAAGGCATTGCAAATCTGAGGTTGAGAAGCCTACTATACAATTATTATAGTGTTCGTGGAATAAGCATTGAGTTATGCAATATTAGCCATCATAAGATTCTGTATGAGCTTCATTTGGCATGGAACAAAATAGTCGGAAGCAGACTTTGTGCAGACATAGTAGATGAGAGACGTTCATATTTCTGCAGTATTTTTGATGGACAAATTTGTGCTGTATCCCGTGCTTTCTATTTTTGACTCCTCTGTCCTTCGCTCGCTGCACGGCTACACATGAAACTGTCAAGGGTGATAAAATGGACCAAGCACTAGTGCGTCTCGAGATCACCATGCTTCAATTAGGGGCTGCACAAGAATTAAAGAACATAGACAAATTATCTCTGACTCTCCTAGGCGAGGAGACTCCTCAGTACGCGTGTGGGCTTGGCAACCACTGTAGAAGCGAAACAAGAATCTGGGAGCACTCTCGTCTCACGCACAATTCTGGGAACGCGAACACCATTTTTTTTTTTTTTTTTTTGCCGTTGTTGCTAGCGGCGCTCGTCCAGTTGCCCTCATTAATTTGGTACTAACTTATTTGCCACCTGAGTTTAAATTGTATTACCTCCATTCCAAATTATAACACGCGTTTTGCTGCAACTGTTGGGACACGGATCCCAGCGGCACGAGCGGAGGTGTTGACAGCAGAAGAGGACACGTGCGGAGGCTTGCGCTAACGATTGAGTTTGTGTTGAAATGACCTTTCGGTAAGACAAGTGACCTACAGACACCTCCCGCCACCGTGGCGGAGGTCCTTACCTTCGCTAAATGGAGCCCCCCTCCCCCGACCGACGACCTCATACGCCACGGCGTCGGGCAAATGGAGGTCGCCATCTCCGCCGGTCCACGACAAAGCGCCCCGAGGAGGAAGCCAAAGAGCCAAGCTCGTCGCGGGTCCCCCGACAAGCAACGACGGAGGGGTCGGGCGGAGGTCCCCCGAACAGATCACGGGCGGCGGCCGAAGGCCCCACGGTGGGCCCCGAAATGGGCTGTCCCTAACTCGGAGGGAGGAGGAAGGCGGCGCGGAATGTACAAGTACACGAAGAGCCAGCGCCGTGCTTAAATATAGAGGAATATGCCGAGAATATTAGAGGACAAACTTGTAATCTCATGTTCTTTGGCAATTGTAAAACTATAAATAGGGAGGAGTCCTCCCCCATTCAGGAGGTTGGTGAGTACCATTATGGGCAGTTACTATTCATCTTAGCACTTTTGTACTTTATCTTTGCCAGCCCCCTTCAGGGCACCGCCTGAGCGGAGGTGCCACTCCGTGTGGCGGAGGTGCCACTCCGTGTTGAGAACCACGAGCTCAACATTGGGCCCCACCGTGGGGGCCCGAACAGAAAAAACCATGGCTCCACGTAAAAGAAAGAGAACGACCACGAAAAACAAAGGCCCCAAAAAAAACACCCGACCCAAGCGTAGCACAAGGAGTACCTACGCGACTTGGGGGGGGGGGGGGAGGACCCTCCCATCGATGAGGAACAACAAGAGGAAGAGGTAGCAGGCGGAGGTGAAGAAACGGCGGGACCCGAGGGCGGAACCTCCGCCCCAGTGCGTGAACTCCGGCGCCAACTACAAGCCTCGCTTCAGAGGTTACAACAGAAAGGGACAAGCGGCCGCCGCCACGCTGAAGTCTTCAAAGCACAACAGTATCCGGCAGCGGCCGAGATCGACAAATAGATAGCGCCCCCGCAAGCGGAGATTCGAGCATGCAGTTCATCAACCAACCCCCGCCAACCCATCCGCCCCGATCATCCCATCCATCCCCATATCGAGTCACATGGCGATGAACGTCAACCCGTAAATTACGCCAACCCACTGACGTCCATGATGTCCCACAGATCGAAGACCTTTCGATCCCAAGTCGCCGTTGTCGGAAGAATACAACGGACACCATGGCCGACCGGATACAAGCCCACCCAGCTCCCAAGGTTTAACGGAAGACACCCACATCGCTTCATAATGAGTTATGAGGCAACAAAGAGCCTCGGCTGGTGGCAACGACGCCGGGTGTCGGGGCGAAGGCTTTCATAATTGCCGCCCGAAGGAGACGCTTTAGCTTGGTACTCCATGCTGAAGCCCAGCACCATATATTCATGGGAAAACCTCTGCGACAAGATATTGGAAAATTTCAAAGGGCTGGTTGTATAGTCACTCACCTCCATGGACCTATTCCAGTGCAAGCAAGGCCATAACGAGCCACCGAAAGACTATTTCCGAGGTTCCTGCAACTCAAAGCGAAGGCCCCCGACGCCCCTCGATCAAGTGGCGATAAACGCAGCCATCGAGAGGGCTCGCGCCGGGGCCATTCGGCCCGAGAACCGGCACGAAACAAACCAAGAACAATGCAGAGCTCTGCGAACGGTTTTTGAAATTTGGATCGCCTCGGACGAAGACTTCCGAAAAAGGTTGGAAGAACAAAACCAAGATAGGCAACAAGCTAAAGGGGCAAGAGGAACCAACAAAGAAGAACCTCCGCCGCAAGCACCCAAAGCGTAATCGGGGGCAACACGTCATGGCTCGACCAGCCCAATTGAGCCTAATCGCCAGCCGAAACAACCAGGGGGTGCGAGGCCCCCCGATAACCAAAAATCAAACCAAGATAGAGGGCCGCAGAAAAACCGAATAGGAAACAAAGAAAGCGATCTTCGCGCCATACATGGCGAAGAGAAAGGGCACTTCACCGGGGATTGCCCAAGAATCCTACAAGAAAAGGATAAAGTGCTCAAAGGAGCTAACGGGCAGCCCCCCGCTAAACCCAAATCCGCAACCCACAAGAGAGGTTAACAACGTCTACTCATACACGCGCTCGGAACCTCCGCCTGCCTAGAGCCAACACCAACAATATTGCCCCATTTATCCATCCCTCAGCTCAAGCCAAGCGCACCCATCCACGATAGCAAATGCTTACTATCCCAATTTCCTACCATCCCGAGGCCTTCGCCACCACCACCAACACCAAACTACTCATCCGAATCCAAAGATGTCTTACACAAACCCAAGGCAAAGATCTAACTTATGTTGAAGCAGACACCAAGCAAAGACGCTAGCAGGCAACCCATCAATCAGGCCCCCAACTCGCAACTACCACCACCTCCGCTAGGACCCCCTCCCAGCGCCTCCATGAAAAGTGAGCCGAGTTCAGAAAATCAATACAACCCCCATACTCCGCTACCATCTATAGGCACCATAATGCCTATCGCGGGGGGCTCATCAATAGAGTACGAAACCAAAAACAAAAAGAGACCACCTCCGCCGCCTGGTCAACAATGTAGCGGTCCAGCCCAAGCAATGATTCGGGGAGTGGTCAAAGACACCTATAACCTTCTCAGAAGCGGATCTCAAACTGGAAAGTTACCCACATGTTGCGCCATGGTAATAGAAACAAATGTAACAACTTGGGAGATGAAGAGAGTACTGGTGAATACAGGGAGCTCAGCGGACATCATCTTCGCCAATGCCTTCGATAAAATGCAGTTCAATAGAAATCAGTTACAGCCATCAGACTCACCACTCATAGGATTTGGCGAAAGACAGGTGCAAGCATTGGGAAAGATAACCTTGCCAGTGTCCTTCGCCAAATGAAAAGAGTGCAAGAACGAGAGCACATAACCTTCGACATCGTGGATGTCTATTCCCATACAATGCAATATTTGGAAGGGGGTTCACGAACAAGTTCAATGCAGCGATCCATATGGGCTACTTGTGCATGAAAATCCCAGCGTTGCATGGAATCATTACCGTGCATGGCAGCCAGAAAGAGGCCAAAAACATAGAAAAGGCCATATACAGGGCACACAGAAATGTCAACTCAGTAGAAATGGAAAAAGAAGACCCTGAACCTCCAGACATGAAGAAAGAGCAGACAAGTGTCAAAGGACAAGAGAAGGTAAAAAAGATCAGGATAGATGAAGATCCGTGATCACAATTGCATACAATCGGCGCCAACCTCTCGCCAGAAGAAGAAAAAGAGTCATGGCGGAGCTCCCGACCAAAAGCAAGGACATATTTCGCTTGGTCGGAAAGCAGACCTCCGCGGAGTAGACAGAGACACCATCGAACATGTCCTAGACATTAACCCTAAACCGAGGCCAAAGAAGCAACGACAGAGGAAAAATGTCGAGGACGGACAGAATACTAGCGGCCCAAAGCGGAGGTCCGTGAGGCGCTCGACGCCAAAGTCATCAGAGAGGTCAAATACACCGACTGGTTGGCGAATGTCGTTCTTGTCCCAAAGAAAACTTCAGGAAAAATGAGGATGTGCATAGATTTTACAGACCTCAACAAAGCAACTAAGAAGGATAACTACCCCTTACCAAGAATAGACACCTCTCAAGGACAAGGTGGCGGGGTGTCGGCTGTTCTCACCGCTTGATCGCTACTCGGGATATCACCAAATCTGGGCCGAAAAGGAAGACGAAGAAAAGACCAGCTTCACCACACCATTTGGAACATATTGTTTCGTCGAGAATGCCGAAGGCTTGAAAAACGCCGGGCGCGACCTTCGCGCCGAATGACAGCAAAGTCTTGGTGGGGCAACCGCCAAAAACATGATTGCATATGTAGACGACCTTATAGTCATGAGCAAGAGAGAGCAAGACCACATCTCCGACTTACAAGAAACCTTCGCAAAACTTGAAAAAGTCGGGCTCAAGTTGAACCCCGAGAAATGCGCCTTCGGGGTAACCAAAGCGAAGGTCCCTGATACATCGTCGGGCCCGAGGGGTCAAAGCCAACCCAAAAAAAACAAAGGCAATCGAGATATGGCGGAGCCAAAGACAAAGAGAGAAAGTGCAAAAGCTAACGGGCGTAATCGCAGCTCTAAACGATTCATCTCCAAGTCACCAGAAAAAAGGCTCCCATTCTTCCAAGCCCTCCCCGGGGAGGACACATTAAATGGGGGAAGAGCAAGCGGAGGCATTCGCAAAGCTCAAAGAGTATCTGCAAGAACAGCTAACGAATGATGCATTCGACAAAGAAAAACCTCTACTCTTGTACCTTGCAAAAGATCGACTATGCCATCAAATAAGAAGATAGCGGTGCAAGAGAAGGTCGAAAACAACCATCTCACCCACCTCCCCGTATACTATGTCTCCACCACTCACAGAGCCAAAGTCAATTACACGAAGTTGAAAAAAATAGCTTATGCCCTCTTGATAGCTTCCAAAAACTCAAGCACTACTTCCACTCATACAAGGTAATAGTGCCCACCTCACGACCATCGGGCGAGGTCCCGAGAAACAAAGAAACAAAGACGACAGATCGGCAAATGGGCAAATGGAGCTCTCTCGGTTTGAAATAACGTTCGTTCACGCGGATCCACAATACGATCCCGTGTCCTAGCGTGACTTTGTAGCGGAATGGACACCACACAAGCAAAAACAACAAGAGGATCGGTTGGACCTATGGACGGTCTACACGCACGGGAGCTTGGGGCGACTTCGGGCAGGGGCCTCCGGCTGCAAGATGTCGCCTCTAGGCATAAAATCGTATTTCGCCACAACACTAGAGTGCACCCAAACAAACAATACAGCCGAATATGAAGGGCTAATATTGGGACTCTCAAAGGCAAAAGCCTACGGGGGCAAAATTAGTCGAAGTCGAATGATTCATTGCTAGTAGCAAAGCCAAGTAGAAAAAGAATGCATGGCCGAGAGAACCGAACTCATAAACTACCTTGCGGTGGTTAGAGCGATGGAGCGGAGATTCCAGGGCTTCACAGTCAAGTTCATACCACGAGAGCAAAACAGCGAAGCAGACGCCCTAGCCAAAGCAGCAGCAAATAACCTCCGTATGCCCCAGAACACCGCCTATAATGTGGCATACAAACCGTAATCAAACGCTGAACAAATCATTCAAGACAGTCATGCTGGTAGAAGGCGAAGACTGGAGACAGGCAATAATTGACAACCTCAACAACACCAGTTACCCAGAAGAGGAGGCAGAGGCAACCAAAACTGAGGCGCGAGCAAGAAGCTACACCCTCATTGACGGCCACTGCTCAAAAAAGGGGTGGTCCAAACAATGCTCAAATGCATCTCTCGTGAGCGAAGGACAAGACCTACTCAAGGAAATACATGACGGAGCCCTCGTGGATCCCACATTGGACCAAGGGCTCTATCGGCTAAAGCCATCCGCCAAGGGTTCTAATTGCCTACGATATAAAAGACGCACAACAAATTGTCAAGACTTGCGAAGCCAGCCGAACTTCGCGCCACACCCGAAAACCCCGTCGGCGAAACACAGCTTGATACCTCCGACCGCCGCCGCAAAAGGTGGGGATCAACCCGGTCGGACCACTACCAACCGCACAAGGAGGAAACAAATTCGCAGTAGTAGCCGTTGAATACTTCACCAGATGGATAGAGGCCAAACCACTAGCGAAGATCACCTCGGACTCCATCATCAAATTCTATTGGCAGAACATAATCTGCAGATTTGGGGTACCAAGAATGATAACAAAGTGGATAATGGCAAAAACTTGATTCGACAAATTTAAAAGAATTTTGCTCTCGATGGGCACAAAAATAGCCTTCGCATCAGTCTACCACCCGAAATCCAACAGAGCGGTAGAAAGGGCAAATGGGATAATATTCTCGGCTATATCCAAGACCCTGTTTAACCTTCGCAGAAGGGCAAATAGGTAGACGAGCTACCAAGAGTAGTTTGGTCACACAACACTACATCTTCGCGAGCAACCGGCTTCACCCGTTTAAACTCATGTACGGAGAGAAGAAGCAATGCTCCCGCAGGAGTCTGAAACAAGAAAGCCTAAGGGTCATGAAGCACAAGTTGGCGGAGGACGAAGACTACGCCAAAAGAAACAATAGAGCAAACAAGGCTCGAAGCGGTAGAAAACATACGCAAATATCGGGCCTGCACCAAAAAATGGAGAGACAAAGAAAGTGCACAAGAAAAGCATTGAGGACGGGGATCCGGTTCTCGTGAGAAAACCTAATGCCTCAAACGTGGGGGAAGCTACAAGCAAAATGGGAAGGCCCGTTCATTGCAAAAGCCGCAGCAAGGCAAGGAGCATTTCGCCTCGGGTCGACAACGAGGGCAATACATCCGACCACACATGGAACGCCGATAACCTTCGCAAGTACTATGTGTAAAACCACCTCACGTGAGCTATAAGCGCGAGGTCGCCCAAGATCTTACTTTTTCAAGAGTAGTAGAATTTATCGCCTTCAAAAAAAAAGACTTGCACTCTTTTCCTCACGGGGAACTCCTAGAGGAGGTGAGGTTTTTAACGAGGCAAGCCTTATGTAAACTCCTCTATGATATGAAGAGGAAACTTCCCCAACACGACAAATATTCAACGTCGAAAGTGACTAGCAACGCAGTCACGTAATTCGATAGGGTAAACATATACTCGCGAGGACATCTCGAGGGCACGAACGCGGAAGTTCAAAACCCGTGAGATGACCTCCAAAAAGACCAACAATAGGTCTCGAAAACCCTCGAAACAAATCCTACCCAAAGCGTAGGCATCGAGGTGGCGCGACGTCATGCGTCGAAAAATAAAAAGCTGAAAAAGACACATGCCGACTTCGGGCATCAAATAAAACCTCCGCCAACAAAGGCAATGAGGAAAATAAATATTACAATAAGAAAGTATCAAGCATTTGTTTATTTCGCTATATCACATACAAATTACACAGGTGCTCGACATTGTACTGTCGAAGGTACAAACATCTTCGCAGAAGATGGTACAGTGGTAGTACAGACACAGCAAGACAAAGGATATGAGCTACACCACCACGCTAGGCAACAGCTTCACTCCGTGCGCACAACGGAGCCTCCGCTAGCGCCAACGCGTCCTCTCGTACAGCCACCGACCGCCACAGACCCCTTCACACGAGTCGACCTCCGACAGGTGGGCACAAAATAGACACAAGTCGCCCTAGCGGAGGTCCGACTCGAAAGCAAAGAAAGTCCAAGAACGTACCAAGTAGCTATCAAAACTATCAAAACTCACCGCCAAGAATTGATAGCACATTGGCAAGAGTTAATAGCTCCATGCCCGTCCTAGTCCGAGCTTCCAGCCAACGAATAGGAGGACAACCAAGTACACAGCCTAGACCATCAAATACGAATCCTTACGCGGTATCAATACTCTTGATACTAAGCCACTGCTAGACTGACCCATCGTACCTGAGATAACCAAAGGGGGGGAAAAACAATGAGTTATATACTAACCTAGTCCACCTAACACACCTACCAAAGGACGACATCAATAAGTCCCCTTAATGGTCCAAGCCCTATAAAACAAGCCTAGCCTCCCCATACGGCATACCACCATTCCAAAAAGAAAATTACACGAGGGAATCTGAAACAACAGATGAGTGCGGATGTCAACCTCCGCCAATACAAGCGCTAAATAAGAAGAAACCGTGTAAGAACTCGTAATGATCCCGGCACTTGGACAATTTCGGGGGGAGACCGCGTAAGAATTCGTAACATCCCCCCTAACTTCAAAATCCTATAAAGCATCCAAATGCGAGATCCTTGCCAAGACCCGTGAAGCGAAGCGAAAGAAACGCTTCCCACACGGGTAGCGGAGGTCCAACGCAACACGTGGCGCCGCTCCACGCGGGTACTTCGCGGCGAAGGGATCGAATTGGCGCCGCAAACGGGTGACTAATCACCGCTATCAAATCCACAAGCGGAGGTCCACAAAGAAATTTCACAAATAAGCAATGTAAATCAAGCAATCAATTGAAAGCAGTTGTCTTTATTGATAAAGCGTCTGTATCGTTACAAAATTTGTTCTAACAAACAAAAACCTATTGAGATCCCAAAATAGGCCCCTCCCAAGCTACGTCATTGGTAAAAGCCATCCGAGCATCGCCTAAGTCAAATAGAACGTCCTCAAACATGTCGCTCTACCCTAGGAACGTCAAAGGTATCCTTCCAAAATAACCGAGACCTCCGTCAACATAAACACCATCTCGATAAAAGCACAAGGGAGCCACCTCCCAAGCAGGCTCCTCAAATAGGGACTGCAGCAGGAGTCATTCATACGCAAAGGCAAAATATTAGACTCCTTAAACAAAACACCAACATCATAGATTTATACATGCGGAGGTAAGCATCCGCACAAAACATTCAGACACTGGACTATCTAAAGATTACAAAAGAAAACCTAAAAGCCTAGACCTCCATATCGCGAACTCCTGGGGAAGGCGTATGGTCCGCGTCCTGAGTAAACGGCGGAGGCACAACCCTCGGAACTCCATCTTCAGCCGCCGCTGGCTCCGCAGGAATCTCCGGTTGAGGAGCAGCCTCCGCTTGACGAGCAACCTACCCAAAACACAACCATCAGTGTCAGCCCTCAAATATGACACAAAAAAACGAAAAAGAGAAAAGAGAAACGGCAAACCAACCGGGAGAAGGGATCGCGGCGAGAGCCGAAGTCTCCGCCGCCCATGGGACGCGCCGTAATCTCTTTATGAACGAGCCCACGAACTTCAACGCGCCCTCGCCAAGCTCCGCCAACCTTGAAGGCCGGTGCGAATCCTTCACGCGAACCCGCCCAACGTGATCACACCCCTCGGCGAGAGAATACGGGCGACGCTCGTCGTAGCGACCTCCCGGGAGCACGTCCGGGAGCTTGGCGAAGTTCCTTGACATCCAACAAAGAACTCCAGCACTGCCGCCATCCGTGGGGAAGGGAGTAATCACCGCCCCAAAAGACGTGATAGCCTGGACGTACGCATGAGCAGCGGAGGTGCAGGAAGTGTAGAGCACATCCAGTTTGCCTTTGCTTCTCCGAGGCCTGGATGCGCGACGAGTTGAGGCTCGAATTGGCCTCCCTCAAGCTTCGCCTCCAAATCCTCAACCGCCTTTTCAGCCTTCTCGGCGCGAGCAAGCAAAGCGGATCGTGCGCTTCCTTAGGCTGCCTGCAGCCTCCCGGGAGCGGAGCTCGCGTTCCTCGGTCGAGAACTTGTCGGGAGGTCTCCTTCCCATCCCTCCAAGAAAAGCCTTCGCCTCCAAATCCCCCAAGAGCTTGTCACGAGCCACAAGCTCCCCGGTGAACACGAAACGAACACATTCAAGGCTCGTGGTCATCTCGCAAAATATGCGAGGTTAGACCTCCGCAAAACGAAAACAAAGCAAACCAAAAGACGTAAAAAGATAACCATCTACGCACCGAGAGGCTCACGTCCACCGCCTTGTCAAGCACTTCATACATATCACCCTCCAAAAATATTTACGAATACCATCTAATCAAAAGAGTGAGCAAGCTCACATAAGAGCAAGCGCTAAGCACAAAATTTGAGAAGAGAAAGAACACTCACTCGAGATCACCTTCGAAAGCAAGCCGGGACAATTCACCACGAGGAGCGAGTGGCAGCACCTCCGCCATGATCTAAAAAGGACAAGCAATAAGTCACTTAAACAACCCAAGTTTATAATAAAGAAAAAAAAAAGGAGGAGGAGGCCACAATAAAAGCCGCAAACGAACCTCCGTCAAGAGCACGAGGCGTACGCCTTCGCCTCGGTGCGCATAACTTCCAAAACCCGCCGCCTTCACCACCTTCGCCCCGAGGCTCTCCGCCTCGGCGTCGATCGCCTTTAGACGCCGCGGTGAGTAGCTCGGAGCTCCTACATCCCGGGCGTAGGTGATATTCACACCAATCGGCGGGACAAAAGGAATCCTCGGGCGGAGGCAATACGTACCTCTCGCTCCGCATTCCCGACGGATTGGGCCCGGTGACCGGCTCTTCTCCGGCTCCCCGAGGCAACGAGCTATCACTAGACGACGGTAAGCCATCCAAGGGATTAGCGACGCCTTTGAGACCTCCGACTTCGGCCCGCCGTGAAGCGCCATCTTGCGGCGGCGGCGCGGTGGGCGAATCGACAACGGCCCTCATGACCAACAACCAGCCCCACCCCGCTAGCAAGAGCCGCGGCAACACCGGATGATTCGCACCGGAGTCCCCACCGACGCCGACTCCGTGTCGTAGCCGTGGGGGAGGGCACCCTCCGCATGGTCTGCATTTTAGGCCTGCCCGACAGCGAGCATCTTCTTCTTCTTGGCCTCTTCCTTGGCCGTAGCGGGGAGAGGGGGGGCGTATGAGGTCCCATCCTCCACTTGCTCTTCTTGGATTTCTCCCGAGTCCGGCGGCGCCTTCCTCTTCTCGGTGCGAGCAGGCACCGCGGAGGCCGCCTTTTCCGGCCTTAGCGGCCTCCTCGGCCTCCTGCCGCTCGATCTCCGCGAGAATTTTGCCGGAACCCTATGGGGGCCGTAAATGACCCCCATCTCTTCTAGAACACGATTCAAAGCGGGGCATGTTCCCCGCCCGAGACCTCCAGCGCAAGAAAAACTCCTTTGTAGTGATAGGACCGAAGATCTCCCGGGCCTCCATCTCCACCGTCGTCAAGAAGGCGTCCCGCTCGTGCCCTCGGGTAGCCGCAGGCCGAGGCGCGGGCACGGGACCATCTGTTGACACCTCTTAAGCTCTATTTTTATGTGTCAACTAAACATATAATAAGGTTATAAAATGAATAAAAACATAGAATAGGTGTTTTACTAACACGTTCCACGAAGTTTTGGTGATTTATATCTTTTCGGGACTTAACAGAAAAATACCGAAAACTTCGGAGAAAACCCCGAATAATAAGAAGATTTACCAATAGAGAATTTCGACCGAAAAGTGAACTAAAACATTCTAGAAGACACCGTAAGACACCGGAGAGAAGACCGACACCCCCGGGCCCACCATGGCTTTGGCGGCGCCGATCAAGAATAGGCCGGCCGCCAGGTGGGACCCACAGGTCAGCCTCATCTTCCTAGGTCGGTTCTAAACCGACTTTGGGGTTGTATCTACGCCGTTGTTGAAGGTCGATTTGATCCAAGGGTCGGCATTCATCGGCCAAGACTATATAAGGATGATCCTACCTCGGCCTTAGGCATGAAAATCATTATTCATCATACTCGGCTTTCATAGCTAGAGCCATACCTCTCTAATTAAAGAAGAGCTAAGATCAAGTTGAGAGAGAGATTAGTAGAAAGTTGAGAGAGAGAGATCAAAGAACTTGATTAGAGTTCTAGATCATTCTTGAGAGATAGAAAGTAGAGTTGAGGAGAAGTAAGGAGAAGTACCGGATCCGCTCGGTGACTCTCTACGCTTGTACCTCTCGGGATCAAAGGCTTCACTGCACTTGATCTTGAGACTTCTTTGGTGGATCAACCTTATATTTGAGTAAGTTCACTTATTTATATTTCTTTCGGTTTATGACTTATTAGAGTACTTTGATTCTTGTTGCTCTTGAATTGAAGTTGTTACCCCTAGTGCAAACGTGGTGTTTGGGCTAGATAACTCATAAATACACCCTACCTGCCGGAGCGTGGTAGATCGTGGTAGTGACTAGTACCATTGATTCCTTTGGATTCCACTTCCCGTAGGATAGGACACGTAGGGACATAGTTCTTTGGGGAATAGTAGGTTTTGCCCTTACTTTCCTTTGAGTACGTCCCCCATTAAGAAATATCTCTAAGCCTTACAAGGATATAAACTAGACAACCATAGAATTCTTCTCACCTTTTATCTGAACTCCCGTTCCTTCCTATTATCTCAGGGATTAGTTTTGTCTCATTATTCTCACACCATTCTCCATGTGGATTCGATATTTAAAACCCTCTCCCGGGTGAAGTGCTCATCGTTTCGCTTGCTTGCAGACTATACAAATTTATAAATAATTCTCAGTAGGATAACTTTTACCAACAAGCATTTAAAGCCGTTCTTCGGGAGAACGGTTTGTCGATTACGTGAGCTAAACTAAATCTTGTATCATATCATTAGTTTAGACTTTTTCTTTTTATCTTATCTTATCTTTTTCCAAATCATTATCCAAATGGATACTACCCCTCTTTACAAATACTTGGCACCCAACGGGCAAGCTTGTAGACCTGTGTTATCATCTCAAACCTATCAAAGCCGGATCTTATGAGTTTCGCCCAAGGTTGATAGAGATGGTCCAAAACCATACTTTCTCGGGAGAATTAGACGAAAATCCTTTCCTTCATCTCCAAATTTTTAAAGAGACATGTAAATGCCTCCATATTGCGGCATGTCTCCCTGAAACTATCCGTTGGACGCTCTTTCCATTCTCTTTGAAAGGAAAAGCTCGCCAAAGGTACAATAGAAATAAAGAAAGAATGGGTGGCAATTGGGAAACTTGTTTAAATGAATTTTTGTGCGATTTCTTTCCCATGTCCAAACTAGTTAACTTTAGGCTCTCAATCCTATCCTCTAAACAAAATAATAATGAATCCTTGAGCGCCTATTGGGAACGATATGATCTTCTTTCCAAATCGGACCTAATCTCGCCATACCGGACCATGTTCTAATTCAACACTTTTATATTGGTCCGAATAGAAAATCTAGAAAACATTTGAACACCTCTCGCGAATGGATCTTTCATTCATCTTTCAACCCCCTCAATGCATTGCTATCTTCAATAAAATAGTGGAAAACAAGGAGGATGATCCAACTGCAGGGGAAAAGATTAAAAATAGAAGAAATAATAGAAGAAGAGAGATTAGTCGAACCCAATTCTATTCCAAATTCTTTACAAATTTCAGCTAATCCGGAACCTTTAGAAGAACCGTGAGGTCACTTCGATCTCTCGACTTCTTACTTGATATCGAGGATGATCTCTTTACAGATTATAGAAATACCTCGAAATATCGATTAACATCTCGAGAAGGCTAGAACATCACAATCTTATCCTTTAGACCCTTCCGATTTGACACATTTAAAAGGAACTACGTAAGAATTTGTCTCAATCATAAGTAGCGAATGGACGTAAGAATCGAGCTTTCCTCCGATGTGATCCGTCTGGATTCACCTTCTATACCTATTCGTTGCCAAATTGATAAAGATCCTTTTGATGCTCTTTACAATCCTATAGTGGGGAATAAACATCATGGCATTATCTTTTGCTCATGAACTTCTCAAAACCATGCCATTAAGTCCCACTACAAAATTATTACTAAGCACTTCAGGGACAAATTATCCAAAGCTCGAATTCTTTACGCCTTACCAATCAAGGTTAATAACATCATGGTACATCTTAGCTTCTATATCTTTGATATCATGGAGTTTGACCTGCTGATAGGACAACCAATAGAAAGGCTTACTTTTAAAGGACAACCCTGGAGACTTAGATTTTCAGCTAGACAAAAATCTTCAATTTTCATTACCTATAGTCCAAGCCATTCATGCTAAATCCGAGTCTTGTCCGAACCAGATCCTATGGAGGAAGTTAAAGAGACCACTATAGAATATTTTGTGGAGTCTAATCAAGAGGACGATTCAGAATTTTTTATTGAAGAAGAGGATGAAAATCCTACAACTTCAGAACCTCTAGATGAATTTGAGAACCCACCTAGACCTCCTATTGAACTTAAACCTTTACCACCGGGCCTCACTTATGCTTTCCTAAATCAAGATCCAGAGTCTCCAAGTGATCATAAATGATAAACTTACTCCGCAAACAGACTCTCAGCCGATAACAATCGCCTTAGAAAAACATCGCCAAATTTTTAGGCTACGCACTCGATGACTTAAAAGGAATTAGTCCCGCTCTCTGCACTCATCGTATTCCTACAGATCCAGATATACCCCCATCTATAGAACCTCGGAGAAGACTCAATAATGCGATGAGAGATGTAGTTAAGAAGGAAGTTCGTAAGTTGTTACTTGTTGACGGTCACCAACGACATATTTTTAACGTCAACATTCTACCAATAAGGGGGTGAAACTATACCTTACTACACACATATACATTTATCACTAATAAATTCCACTTGTAGTGTCTTGTACTTTATTTTGCAGATTTATAATAAAAGCAAGTGGAAAATCGACCAAAGTACGCCATCCGGGGAAGCGCATTATTGCAAAACACAAGCCTAGGAGCAAATCGACCCAAAACATCATAATTGGGCCGAGCAAAGCCCGGCCCACAACTTTTCAAGACGAGGGAAGACACCCCACCGAAGCCGGGCGGGCCGAGCCTGGGGGTGCGCGCTGCACCACACTGGTGCGGCCGCACCTCCTCCCGAGGCGGTTTTTGGCCCAACCTCGGGGGGAGGCGGTTCGTGCACCTTCCAAACGGGGTTTCCGCCGTGGGATGGTCGGTTTAGCAAATTAGGCAGGTGTACCAAGGTCGGTTTTGTACCTTCCATGTGGGGATGGACATTTTCCAATGAGCCCCCTCTCCTCTACCTATAAAAGGAGGCCATCTCCCACCATTGTAACACACACCCTCACAAGAAGAGCCACTCTCTCCCTCTCTATTCTTCTCCTTCCTCCTCCTAGTAGGATTAGTAGTTTAGGATGTGGAGCTAGGCAAAGCTACCAAGGAGGGCTTGGCTCCTTGGAAGATGGATTCCGGGAATAAATCTTTCTATGGTATTCTTCCAAAGCCTTGCTCTTATCTTATCTTGGTTGTGCATTAGGATTAGAGTCTTCATGTTATTTCTATACCTCATGATTTATCTTATGATCTAACATGTTGTTCTTGACATGATCATCATGACACATGAACTAGTCTATAGTTTCTATGTTGTGATATCGTCATATAGAACTTTATGCTTAAACCATTCATGCAATATAATTGGGTAGTGTCGGGATTGTCTTTGAATGGCGGTTCGTTGTGTCCTTCGGGGCTTGCTCGTGTGTCCTATTCTGACCATCCGTAGGGTGGGGGCCATGGGGGACATGAGTAGTGTCCTAGTATGCGGGGCGTGGTGTCCTGGATGCCGGGTATCCTTCGAATATGAGTGCATGCCACGGTTGAGGGGGGTAGGCGGCTTGGTCGTGACAAGCCTTGACCGTCCCTTTGAAATCCCCCACGTTCGTGTGTGCTTTGTAGGAGTTCGTAAATGCCTTCCTTCAGGGCGGATGCTCCGGAGGTCTCCCCCGCCATTTCATTCTCGGCTCCGACCTCCCGCGCCCATGCGTGTTGCCCGACTATCAACCGGTTCTATGCACAACCATGACTAGAATCAGTATGCTCCACTTAGGTCTTTCTTTATTCCTTATTTATCTTTATCCTTGAGTTTGGCTTACGTGAGTGTGTCAAGTTATCCCTTTACCGTTCCTTTATATCCCTGTTATGAGCATTGGTCCATTACATAGTCATGTTATCCTATTCATGTCTCTATTAGATCCTTTTCCACCATGCCTTCCTTTGGGAAAATATAAATAACGATACCCTGAATACTTCGGGTGAAATGCTACAATGATAGATCCGTGCGCTTTGCGGATGAATATCTTCTTAGGCAAGATCTATCACCGTTGATGTGCCTAGTGTTATCACCGACACGGTGGTTTCACTTAGGAATGTCAACGGGCGCATTTCGCGCCGTTATTAGAGATGGGTTCTAAACCTGTTTCTAGTGATTGCGCTTAAGAAATGCAACATTACACGCTTGGGATTATATATCCTGTGCCACATAGTGAGTGGGTAAGCCCGTACAAGTCGTGCCTAAGAAAGGAGGCATGACAGTTGTTAAAAATGATAAAAATGAATTAATTCCTCAAAGAACTTTACGAGGATGGAGAATGTGCATAGATTATAGAAAACTAAATAAAGCCACAAGGAAAGATCATTTTCCATTGCCTTTCATTGATGAAATGTTAGAACGATTGGCAAAACATTCTTACTTTTGTTTCCTTGATGGATATTCGGATATCACCAAATCCCAATCCATCCTAGTGATCAAAAGCAAAACCACTTTTACATGCCCATATGGAACTTATGCTTATAGAAGAATGTCTTTTGGGTTATGTAATGCACCTGCTTCTTTTCAAAGATGTATGATGTCTATATTTTCTGAAATGATTGAAAAGATTATGGAAGTTTTTATGGATGATTTTTCTGTTTATGGAAAACTTTTGATGATTGTCTAGAAAACTTAGACAGGGTTTTGCAAAGATGTGAGGAAAAGCACTTAGTCCTTAATTGGGAAAAAATGTCATTTTATGGTTAGAGAAGGAATAGTGCTTGGTCATCTTATTTCAGAAAGGGAATAGAGGTAGATAAGGCAAAAATAGAAGTTATAGAACAGTTACCTCCCCTATGAATATTAAAGGGATACGAAGTTTTCTAGGCCATCTTGGTTTCTATCGTAGATTTATAAAAGATTTTTCACATATTGCTAGACCACTTACCAGCTTGTTAGCCAAGGATGCTGCCTTTGTTTTTGATGATGCTTGTCTTAAAGCTTTTGAAACTTTGAAAAAGGCTCTTGTTTCTCGCACCAATCATTCAACCCCCTGATTGGTCTTTGCCTTTTGAAATTATGTGTGATGCCGGTGATTATCTTTGTGGGAGCAGTGTTAGGGCAAACTAAAGACAAGAAACATCATGCTATTGCTTATGCTAGTAAAACTTTGACTAGACCACAACTTAATTATGCTACTACTGAAAAAGAGTTGCTAGCGATTGTTTATGCTATAGATAAGTTCAGATCTTACTTGGTAGGAGCTAAAGTAATTGTTTATACTTGATCATGCTGCTTTGAAATATTTGCTCACCAAGAAAGGTGCTAAACCACGTTTGATAAGATGGATTTTGTTACTCCAAGAGTTTGATTTAGAAATTAAAGATAAGAAAGGAGTAGAAAATTTCTGTTGCTTGATCATTTGTCTAGAATGAATTTTGAAAAATCAAATGAATTGCCTATTAATGACTCACTCAGGGGGCCCGATATGTTTTATCGGATAACCCTTTGTTGGTATACCTTATAGCATAAAATATAGAGGTTTTTTTTAAAATGAAAATAAGGGCTTTAAAAGAATAATAACATAGTATAGGGGCTTGACTAACATGATTCTACTAGTTTTGGTGATTTATATATTTTTTTTCGGGGATTAAAAAGAAAAATGCCCAAGAGTTTGCAAGCCTTACGACATAAAGACGTATCCGTGGCGTAACCCAACGTGGAACCTACACTAGAACATTCCGGAAGAGACCGGAGAGCACCGGAAGCAAGGTGGGGCCCACCGGCGAGCCAGCGGCGGCCGCCCTAGGGCATGGCGGCGGCCGCCACGGTGGGGCCCCCCGTCCCCTCCCATTCAAGGTCGGTTCACCACCGCCTATGAGGAGTAATCTAGTCCATCCATCAAGGTCGGTTTGATCCAAGGGCTGTGTCATGCATCCTCCGGGGCTATATAACAAGACCCCCGACCCCTGGTGAAACCCTAATTCATTCTCATTCATTCAAGTCATCCAACTCCAAGTCAAGACCCTAAGCCCTAGTTCTACCATAACCGAAAGCAATAGCTATCTAGGCTAGTTCTAGAGGAAGTCAAGTATTGTCTTGAATTCCTGATCGTCAAGAAGTAGCGGAAGCAAGAGCTTCTTGTGGCTTCTCTCTTGTATTCATCATTGTAAGTATTTAGTTAGAATACAATTGCTATGACTTTATTCTATTTAATGATTATATTCTTATTTATATGTTTCCATGCTTATTATGATTATATATTTAGTTTAGTATGTTCGTCTTTATATTCAAGCATGGAGTCGTATAGGGCTCATGTAGAAGGCTACTATGTGGGTGGTCGACATTGTGTAAACATGGTGTTTATACAACGTTTGCCTGCGACATCACCCTATATTCTGGGAAGTGTGGTAGATCGTGGATGTGATACTCCAATTGAGTCCTTCGGAGTCCACCCCCCGAATGTAGGGCTAGTTGAACTTTGTTACTATGGTAGGTTGGTTTTGTTCCTAATCTTCCTTAGTAATATTCACCATGTGTAGATATAATGCTTTCATACGATGATGACTAGATGTATTGCACTAATTGTAGTATGCATTGGCATGTAAGTAGGAGTAACTTAGGAATATTCCATCCTAGTCTACCTATACCATGATATTTAGCCAGTTATGACACCAACTAGTGGCATACCATTATCTTTGACTTGGAATGTTATTATTATTATCATTATTACTATTTATCATTATTTATCTTTACCTTGTGACTTACCTAGTTTGAGTTTAATATGATGCATATGGTTTACTCTACATTACACCACTACAAGTGAATCAATATTAAATCATCAACCTACCCATGGCCTACCCCTCTCCTTTTCGGTAGAATATAAATACGATACCGGATAGACTCTGGTGAAGTGCTACAATTGGGTAATTCTATCCGTGCGCTTGCGCATACGGAATTATATTATTATTGCAAGAGTTTCAAGTGTCATATAAAGAATATCCGTTCACGCATTTCTTTAGCGTTGTGAGCTAGGGTGACAGACTAGTTTCGTAGGCAATGCTAGAATGTGTGGTACGACTTTTTGTGCCTATCGTGGTGAGATTAACTCCACCATCGATAATGTTATGAAGTCATAAACCATAACTAATTCCGTCTAACTTTACTAACTCTCAATCGACTTTTATTGGAATGTGAGATTAACTCCACATCCAAGCTAACTTATTAGATCGATCTTGTTGGGGAGGATGAAAACGCCCACCCCCTATGGTCGGGCCGGTGAAACCACGACAAGTGATGACGCCAAGGGGAACAAGGTTCGGCCTTGAGGGTCGAATGTTCTAAAGATTCGGGTCCTAGCACACTACGAACCCAAGGGTGACGGGGGGTGAAACCCGAGTAGCCACGGGGTTTCAGCAAGACTTGGACGCGAAGGCTTTCGCCAACGCCAGCGAAGCCCGCGGACACCCGACGGTCGGGAGTTGACCTCGGGGGTAAGCGGTGAAGACGAAAAGCCGCGGCATTCGGCCAGGGGAGACCGAATGCTGCGGCTTTCGTCAAGCGGAGATCGTATGTGAAGGCACGCGACTTCCGAATGCACTGGCTTTCGGCCCGCCGTACCGAATGTTGAAGCATTCGGCGGCCGATAGCGGCGGGGAGATCGCGCGAGGCGCGGAGGCCGACGGCCGATCAAGTGTGGTGAGTGCTTTGGGTTTGTGCCCCATGGGCGGCGATCTGGAGCGGGCCCCCGAGCCCGTTGAGGAGAACCGAAGGTGGTCGCCTTCGCGAGGCTGAGGGTCCGGTTGGTTGACGAATGTCCATCAGCTTTGCCTTGCGGTGCTCGCGTTCCGGCCTCGGGTGGCCCCAAGAGTGTAGGTGGGATCGCGAGGCGGGAAAAAGACCACGCTGCCCCTAGTTCTGGCGGGGCGCATCGGGGGACTAGGATTGGTAGGAGGATATAATCGAATTGTAAAAGTCTACGGACTATAAATAGGCCCCCAAGAGGGCATTGTAAAGAGGAGAGAAGATTAATAGAAGAGGGTTCCAGCTCAGACATTCCTTCTGGAGTTTGCTTTGCCTTGTTGTGTGATCCGTCCAACCAGGGGGTAGCCTGTTTCGGGGCTACACCAACATTGGCGCCCACCGTGGTTGTGCAGGTAACCCATGGCTCCGAGGTGAGGTAGACCCGGGCGGCGCCCGGCACCGGCCGGTTCTCCTCCGGCCAGATCCCCGTCCGGATCCCCCGGCCCGAGACCGTCACTCCCGCAGGTCGGGGGCCGGGCGAACGAAGATGCGGGACACACGGCCCCCGGGCAATAACCGGTCGGGGCCCTTCCGACGCGAAGGGGGTGCGAATTCCAAGAAGATGAAGAAGACTCGGAAGAAGAGCAGCAACTCGAGAAAGAAACAGCAGGTAACGAGCAAGAGCAACGCTCTAAGTTAGTTCACGAATTGAGCCTTCGACGGGCCGAGCTCGGAGAGTTAAGGGCTCGAAAAGACGCGATGATGAAAGGCCAAGCAGCCAAGCGAGGGAAGATTCGGCTCGGGAGCGATTAGGGCTCACCCGAAATCGAGAAAGAGAATTTACTCCTCGAAATAGCTCGGATGGAGAAAACACTGCCCCATCCCATGGAGGGTTAACGATCGGTTCCGTTGCGAGATAGAGAAATCGATCCGGTCTCACCACTTGCGCCGGAATTACAGGTGAGCCCATGGCCAATAGGGTACAAGCCTAGATTACCATCATTCAACGGGAAGTCGATCAAGGAAGTTTATCGCAAACTCTGGCCGCGGTACATTCGGGGGGGGATTCGGTCACCCCGACGAAATCTCTCATAATGGCGAGTAGAAGACGTTGCGCATGAATGGTATATCGCCCTCCGCCGCTTTCAATAAGAAATTGGAAGCAGGCGGAAGGAGCGGTGATCATTACATTCGAAGGTTTTCGGCTCGCGAAAAAGGGAACCGAGAGACTTCCTAAAGCTCAAGCAAGAGGATGGAGAATCACTCACACAATACCTCGAAAAGATAGTACAACCGTGCTCGGACGCCAAATGTATCGGATGAAGTGGTCATAGCATCGGCAATTGAAGGCATGGCTATAGGCCGGTCTGCGCCGCACATTAACCGACGGGGAGGAACCCAAAACCTTGACTGAACTATACGATCGGATAAAAAGTTTGCGAAGTCGGAAGAAGGCCTGAAAAGAAGAAAGGCAGCAAGAAAGGAGGAAAAACAACAATCGCCACATCCAAACGCAAACAATAGCCAAAAAAGGCGGCAAGACTCCACGCCCGGTCAATAACGTGCAAGACGATTCGGCTCAAATAGCAGATCTCGATCAAGAGCCGGGACCCGGGGCGCTTCAAATTCAGACCAAATCAATCCAACCGAGGGCGGCCGAAGCTCAAGGGGCGGAGGTCGCGGAAGAGGCCGATGGTTCGAGAGTACCATACTTGTTTTGTCTGTGGGCGAAAAACATGGGTCATTTCGGTCGGGGCGTAAGTATGGGCGGATGGCCAAGGAACAATCAAGGGCGAAAGTTCACAAGGTAGCCAAGCTTCAAAGCACGTGTTCAACATGAGAGAAACAAAGAAGCGCCAAATTAGAATGCATACTTCGTTATCGGAATACTCGGTTGCCACCTCCACCTCCATTAGTGCGGCGAGGCCTCAATGCTCCCAGTTCACCATCATCGGTACTCGGAACTACCCTGTTACATCCCTCGGCCTCGGCCTCCATCAATGGCGGCATCCTCTCCGCAAACCCGAACGACCACATGTGAATGCACACACGAAGCCCGAAAGCGGTCGGGGAAAATAGGGATCAGAAACTCGGTACTTCCGTCTCGGGGCCACATCTATGCAATCACAAAGCGGATCCAACCTTGAGCACGAGAACAAACGAGCGGCCGAAGGGATTACGTGAGAAGAGTGCACACGGTAACACCCGGGTTGCCCTTGAACAAAGCCAGCATGGTCAATGGTCCCGATCACTTTCGACGAAAAGTGACTTCCGGCTAAGAGACTACCCGCACACGATGCATTCGTCGCGACCGCTAATGTGGATAAGTTCACACTTCACAACATCCTCGATAGACAATGGAAGTTTAGCGGACATTACTGTTTATCAAGGCTTTCCAAAGCATGAACATGGAGCGGAGGACACCGCATCCAAATGGGTAATGCATTGTTCGGTTTCGGAGGAAAAAGGATAGATGCGATTGGGAAAAAGGAAATCGCGGTGACTTTCGGTGAGGTGGGCCTATGCCGAACCGAAATCATCACATTCGACATAGTCAATATAGACTATCCTTACATAGCGATCTTCGGCGGAGGAGTCATAAGCAAATTTGATGCGATAATCAAGCAGAGTTTCTTGTGCATGAAGATCCCATCCCCCTTCGGCATCGTGGATCTGTGTGGGGAGATCGGGAAGCAGCTCGGAAGATAGATGCAAGGCCGATACCGGATATAGCATGATCAATGAGGTAATCGAGGCGGAAGAGAAGGTGACGAGAAAGAAGAGTCGGAACCCAAAGCTGAAAAGGTCAAAGAGCCGAAAGTAGAGTCAGCCGAATCCACAAAGAGGGTACCGATATCAACCACAGGTCCTGAAAGAGAGATCATAATCGGCTCAGAGCTCCAGCCGGATGAAGCAGCTCAGCTGTCCGCATTTCTTGACTCCAACTCATATGTGTTTGCATGGTTAGCTGAGGATCTGAAAGGAGTAAGCCGAAGTCTAGCTCAGCACAACTTAAGCGTAGCAGCAACAGTGAAGCCTAAGAAACAACGACTAAGAAAATTATCCGAGGAAAGAAGCGCTGCAGCAGCAGCCGAAGTCCAGAGACTTTCGGACGCAGGAGTAATCAGACCAGTCCAATATCCCGAATGGTTAGCTAACGTAGTCATGGTTCAGAAAAAGACATCCGACCCTGACGTCAAGAAATGGCGAATGTGCGTGGACTTCACCGATCTAAACAAGGCATGTCCGAAAGACCCATATCCTCTCCCCAGAATAGACACCCTGATTGACCTAGCCTCGGGCTACGAAAGAATGAGTCTACTCGATTGACCTGTTTCTCGGATATCACCGATACATCCGAACCCGGGAGGGACGAGGAGAAGACAAGTTTCATCACTCTGGGGGACCTATTGTTTCATACGAATGCGGAAAGGTCGAGGAATGCCGGATCTACCTTCTCTAGAATGTCGGACGAGGTGTATAGAGAAACGGAAGAAAAAGAAGAATCTTGTGACATACGTAAATGATATAGTAGTCATCGAGTAGCTCGAAAGGTTCGCACATCGGTGACCTAAAGGAAACCCGCCAAATCTAAGGCGGAGCGGGCTCGGGTTAAACCGGAAAAATGCATTTTCGGCATCACCAAAGGTAAGATGTTAGGTTGTTTAGTTTCGGCGGAGGCATAGAAGCAAATCCGGATAAGATCGCAGCAATCATAGACATGAAGCCTCCGGATAGCCGAAAGAAAGTCTAGAGGCTCACAGGCCGACTAGCAGCTCTTAGCGGTTTATCTCAAGATCAGGTGAAAAGGGCTTACCTTTCTTCAAGGTGCTAAAGGATAGCACGGATTTCGATTGGGGCCGGAACAACAAAAAAAGCCTTCCAAGACTTGAAAGATTACCTCACCAATCGATAACCATGACGAAGCTATCACCAAGGGCGATTATTGCTATATTTAGCAGTCGTCGCCGATTGCGGTAAGCACCGTCCTCGTTGAAGAGAAAGAGCGGGACAACAAGCTTAAGCGGTTTCGTATCTACTACGTATCCGAAGCCCTTTCAGCGACTAAGCAACTACTCGAACTAGAGAAGATAGCTTACACGGTCCTAATGGCAAGCCGAAAGGCGAGGCATTATTTTCAGCACACAAGATTCGGATTGTTTCCTCTCAGCCCTTGGAAGCTCGTTAAAAAACAAATAAGCCGTGGGCGGGGGTAGGCAAATGGGCGTAGAACTCAATGGTCGAATCGATTTCGAACATAGGTCGGCCATAAAGTCTCAAGCAATCGCGGATTTCATAGCAGATTGGACTCCGGCAATGAAGGGAACCCGGTAGTTTTTTAACGAACCGACTGGGCTGCGTATTGTGACGAGCCCGGTGCGACAAGGGGGCGGGTTTCGCCATACTCACACCTCAAGAAGGTCCATCCATCGATACGCGGCCAGACACAATTTACAAGCACCAACAATACGGCCGAATATGAAGCGGTATTGTTAGCACTTCGGAAGCTAAGAGCAATGGGCGTTAAGAGATGCATCATTAAATGCCGACTCGCGGGTAGTAAGTGGGCCCTGTGAAAAAGAGTACACAGCTAGGGAGCCAGTCCTAGTCAGATATCTATTGGCGGTAAGAGCAATGGAAAAGCATTTCGCAGGTTTCTCCATAAAGTACATACATACCGCAGGAAAACAAAGAGAAGGCGACGAAATGGCAAAAGCAAACCGCGACTTTGGCATTTCGACCCCTCGGATGTGTTCTTCCAACAGCTTTCGACCAAGGCAATCAGAGAAGAAGAGGAGGAACCAAGGGCCATTCACGTCATCGCAAGTCATGATTGGAGGAGCCCGATATTCGCATTCCTGACAGGAACATTCGAACCAGACTCCAAGCATGAACAACAGCGAATGGAGTCACGAACCAAACACTACTCCATCATAAGAGGTGAGCTCTACAAAGATGGCATTGTAGCACCAAAGCTCAAGTGCATCGGCCACGTAAGAAGGACGAAAGCTCTGGGACGAAATCTATGGAGGAATGTGCGGAGCACATTGGGGACCTCACGAAATAGCCCACAGAGCAATGAGACAAAGGATTTTACTGGCCATCGGTGACGATGTAAAGCAACCTGTGAAGACTTGCGAAAGCTGTCAAATGGCCATCTGGCTCGGCTCGTTTCGTACACAAATAGCCGATGTAAATGTAAATTCAAAGGTTTGTAGATGCTGACACATCTGAATTCCGAAAGTTGCAGGCGGCAAAGAACCTCGACAACTACCACAAGGAGACCCAAAGTCAAGCGGGACAAGAAAGTATTGGCGCAAGAAGATCTACCCGGGCGACCTCGTCCGATTCGGCATGCGAGACAAGCGAGGGCAAGCTGCAATCACAATGGTACGGACCTTTCGTCGTCGCAAGCATGGTCAAGCCCGGTGTGTTTCGGCTCGGGACGTAAGGCGGACGAAACCACACACACGTGGAACGCGGATAACCTCCGTAGGTTCTACGCATGATGAATGCTCCTCGAACAGGAGTTGTAATTTTCTTTTTCTTTATCATGGTTTGTAAGATTAAGGTACGAAACCACACTGGGTTGCGCTCTTTTTCCTCACAGGGGAAGCCCTCTCAAGGGTGTGAGGTTTTTTAACGAGGCAACTTGGAAGCACTAAGCCTTAAACCCCTTGTAAAGGTTTCTTTCCCCCAATCACTGCTGTTAAGACAAAAGAGCCGAAAGCAAGAAGTGACTAAGTCACACTTGACATATTCGGCAAACCCATGCCCAAAGAGGGTATATGCTGAAGAGATCAGCAAACCAAGGCATAGAAGCCGAAAGACTAAGGTCGAGGGGACCGAAAAGTCGGGAGGAAGTCCGTGACAACTTCCAAGTACTAAAAGCCGGGGCAAACAAGCCCGGGACATCCGAAAATTGACCAGAAAGTCAAAAACGGAAAATAAGCGGTGAGACCCGCAAAGGAGCAGCTTGGCCCCAAAACAAAGGGCATCCGTTAAAGTAACCGATCATTAAAAGTCCAAAAAAAGGACAAAGTAGGTGCCTTCATTTAATAAAGGATGCATCACAACACACCTCCTCGAGGCCATATCCTCGGGCAATCGGGGCAATAAAAGCCCAAGATATGACAAGGACAGCTAAAAACCACTATAAAACAGGACCCCAAGGTCACATACCCCTCAAAAAAACAGCCACAAGTTGTTAAGGGAGTATCCTTAGTTAGCCATCAAGAGCAATGCAAAGGACCATAGCCCAAGAAGAGCTCGAGGCTCATTAGGATTGAGGGGATCGGGGAAAGGATAGCCATTCGGCCATGTAGGGAGAAACAAATGAATAGTGAGTGGCCCCAGCGGACTACCTACAAGGCGTGTCATGAAAGAGCTTGTCGAAAGACAATTCCACCACGAGGAAACCCAAAGGCCTAGCTCGAGAAAAATCCCGCGAAGGCGTGTCGACCAATTCAGACGCATCTATGATTGCTCAAGGTGGCCGACAATATCGGGGTTTCAAATAAATACCACTCATCCCACCGAACATCGAAATCTGAAGCACCGAATGCTCTGTTAAACCTGGGACAGCATTCTCCATTGCTCGAGTTCATCCCCATAGGCATGACGGGGGCAATATCGGACCGCTCGAGTATACAAGAAGGTGGGCGGTCAAATGCGAAAACACGAAGCATTCGCCCAAACCCCGCCACGCAACAATGTCGATTTGTCGGTCCGATCCCAAACACCGGGATTCGGTGGCCTACTCCTGGTCGAGCGTGTCGCTTAGCTAGGAGAAAAAAGAAAGTCTGTAGCCTCAAGATGGCCAAATGTACAAGATATGTAAGATCGGGTCTACATGCCCAACACGCGACATGTACGGTGTTTAAGTTAAAAAGTAGAATAGCTTTCGGCAAAAACACATGAGTTCCGTTTCCTCGCAAAAGGGGGAGGGGTTTCTTGTCAAGACAAAAATTTTTCCGAAAAAACGAAACATCCCAAACCGAAAGCGACCACAAACATGTTACGAGAATCAAAGGTATTGTATACAAGGCTAGTTCAGCCAAAGGTCATATGAGAACAATACCTATACCTAGGAGCCGAAAGACCAACAGGTTCTTCCTTGACCTCTACTTTCGGCTCACGTAAAACGCCACGGACAAGATTCTTTTGCCTATTAGAAGGAACGAAAGTGCTCCAAAAAAGTCAAGCATCCGATGACCACGTCGAATGATCCTCTGTCGACGAGAGGCAAAAAAATCGCTCATCCCGCCCGGGATAACTTTCCCGAGCCTAAGCCACGAAGAGCCACTAACGCCGAATCCGTCGCGCTCAACACTTAGAGGAAACGAATCTTCAATAAAATCGAGGTCCCCTCCCCGGGAACCTGCCAAAAGAGTTAACAGTACTTTAAAACATGTATCATTACAACCCCCCTTGAGGGCAACACGGCGAAACTAAGATATCTCATGCATCTTCTACCCTATCACCGGCAGCTTGGGTCTCGGCTTGCGCTGGAGGGCTTCCGTCCGCGGAGGGGCTGCCGGTTTCGTCCCGAGAAGTCTGGCCATCCCACTCCCTGATGAACGCGTGCACTTTGGCGTGAATCTCCTCTTTCTCTTCGGGATTACGAATAGAAAAATCAAGCCATTCGTCGAGAAACATCACCAAAGGGTCGAAACCCAAAAAGATGACAAATAAAAAGCATAAATCAAACCGACCGAGGCTCTAGATTCGGCCGCACGGAACGAGCAAGGTCTTTCCCCGCCCCTTCTCGGAACTCCGCATAAAATCTGCCAAAGAACGGGGAGAACCTCGGCCAGGGGTCTTCCAATATGCGGCCGGATCCTCCTTCGGCTCTACGGCCTCCAGATGGGGACACCCAAGCTCATGGAGGGCGGAACCGAATGCCCGAATGGTCTCCAAAGAGGCATAGCCTCTTCCGGTGTCCACCCGGTCATACAGACCGCGAATCTCCTGTACGAGCCAGGTCAGTCTCTCCCTATGGCTCAGCTCCGGCGGCGGGGCAGACTCGTCGCCGAAAGAAGCCAACAGCCGCTGTAAGGCCGAAACACCAGCCTTCGCCTCGTGCTCAAGAGCATGCGAGACCGACTGATGGGCTTTCTTTTCGGCTGCAAGCTCAGCCTCAAGGTCTTTAACTTTCTGCTCCAGCTCGGCAGACTTCTTTTCGGCCTTCTCGGCCCGAGCTTCAGCCTTCCCCTTCTCGGCCTTAGCCGTCTTCAAGGTCTTGGCCAGGCTTTCGCTCTTGGCCTTTTCCGCCTCGAGGGCCTTGCTGCCTTGCCCCTAGAACTTCTTCTCCAGGGTTCGGGCCACCAGCATAGACTGCGCAAAGAAACACCAAGAGCAAATTGCAAGTCAATAATTGGAACGAAACCTACATTCGTAAAATACAGAGCGAAACCAAAAACTTACCCCAGAGGCATAGAAGTTGAGAGCATCAAAAAGCAGCTGCGGCTCCGTCTTTAGAAGCTCCTTCTCGGTCCGAGGGGCTGTTTAGGAGGACAAGCAGTCGGTGCCGAATCTCCCCCCGCCTCCAGAAGGAAGAAGGGGTAGAGTACGTGGATCCACCCCAGCCACCACTCGAGCGTCCGAATGTACTTCTAGACAACGAGCAAGCTTGTAAGTCCTCTCTCTTCGCGGGCTCATCTCTTCGGGGGAGCTAAACCCGGAGTACACCACGGGCTCCCTAAAGTCACTGGAGGTGCTCCTAAGAGAGAGTGTGCCGTCGCCAAAAGGATATCCTTGAACACGCCGGAAGTCTTGACAAACTCCCGGTAGAATCGAGACTTGGGTGACGAAGACGACGGAACGGCGGTGGGCCGGCCGGAGCCTCCTTGTTTGACTTCTGCTTTTTCAAAGCCGCAAAGATTCGTAGGCGTGGCTGGGGTCATGTGACCGCTAACCGCAGCGAAGTGGGGGCGGAAGAGATCGTGTCCCCGGCATCCGTCAAGGTGGCGAGGGTCTTTGATTCCCTTTCGGCCATATCCTCCGAATCACCGGAGATGACCTATAAAAACACAAGGGTAAACATTAGTATCAGCAAAGGTACGCCTGCACGAAAGCAGAACTTCAACAAAAAATAGTTGGCAAAAACACGGCCAAAATCCCCCAAGAAGGAAAGTGAAAAGTACCGAAGCGGGCGTAACAATGCCAAACAGACGAAGTTCGGCCGAAAGTAACCTTTCGGCTACGCAGTGCCAGAACCCTAGCCATTTCGCGACCTACCTCAACATCTTTGGGCTCTTCCGGCAACTTCTGTTGGGTTGTCTTACGTCTTTTAATTCGCTCAAGAGGAGCCGAATCAAGAGCCGCAGCTTTCCCATGACAGGCCCCCTTTCCGTGATGCTTTTTTCGCCTTAGCTTCCTCCTGGGACGTAGATGAGGATAAGGTACCCCCATAGCTTCGAAAAGCCCTATTGATTCGGGCATTCTCCCCGATGATCTCGCAAGCCATGCTATACTCAAGCCGCAACCGATCCAAGAATTGCATCGGCCGTCCACCACAAATTCCAGAAACGCCTTCTTCGAGTGAAAGCGTGCGAACGGCAGCTTGAACCACATTCGTTTCATAATGATATCTCGGAGGGTCGACGACGAATCGGACTCGAGAACTTAAGGGCCGAACCCCCATAGTGATCCATTCTTCGACCAGGTCACGTGTACTCTGCCTAGCCAAAGTCCCAAGGAAAGCCATCGTAGCTTCGGCATCCCCATCAGCATCTTCAAAATGTGAAGCGTGACATTTAGCGCGTAGGGGGACCATCCGGCTCTCAAGAGCACTGTGCATAGGTAGGCCGGATGTAGAGGCTTCGGACTCATTTCTGGCGCTAACGCGAGCATAAAACCAGAACTGCGTCCACCTTGACCACTTGTTGCAAAAGGCAGGGGCGATGCGAAGGTTCCCTTTCGGAATGAAAGTATAAGCCCCAAACTAAACATAACAAAGCTCCTTCGTCCTTACGTCCCGAAAACTTCTTTGGCTTCCCCGTGAGGGGCATAGAACTACAAAGTGTCAAACGCATAGGGGGCTCCCATCATTTTCATAGCCCAAACGAATGCCCCAGGCGAGTAATTGCGTTCGGCGTCGGATGGTGAAACTGAAGGCCGAATCGATCGAGGACACCACCGATGAAGGTATCCTCACAGGGCAGACGAAACCCAGCCTTGAAGTAGTCCTTGAAAACAAGCGCTTCACCAGGTCTGGGAATCGGAACCTTCTCCCCGTCTGGAGCATGACACAACAGCCGCGTTCGTTGATCCATCAGCCCCTTTCGTACATAATCGTTTAAGACAGCTTCAGTAACGCGCGAAGGTCCGGCCCAATAGATCTCACGGCGTGCCGAAGGACCCGGATTCTCCCCGGATCCCTCGGCAATAGAGAAACTTTAGTCATCTGATTCGTCCGGAGCACCGTAAAGAAGCTTCAAGATCCTCTTGCACCGAAAGGTCCTGATCGATTCTCGAAACATGCCCTCCAACAGGAGAGCCCTCGATGTCAACATCTGCCTCTATCTCATCCATTACCGGGGGCTAGCCGGACTTTCAGATCGGACCCTCCTTCACTTTCATTTGGAGAACGTCTGCGGATTGATGCTCAAGAGGTTGTGCGCTGATCACATTCTCCGCGGCGGACCCAAACTCGATGAGTCTGCCAGTAGATCCGGAGCTCTTGATCGAAGAGCCGGACTCAAGCGGCCGAACCCGACATTCTACCGAATCAACAAAACCTAGAATGCAAAAAAAAAAAAAGAAAAAACGAAAAACCCCAAAATAAAAAAAGGAGGCGCGCCCAACTCAACCGAATAAGAAAAACAAGAGAAAAAGGAAACTTACTTGGAGAAGAGAAGCAAGTTGCCGAAAAGCCTTCGAACACCGAAAGCTGAAGTGGCCGAAAAGCTCGGTGGCTCAAGAACATTGGAAGGCCCGTGCGTCGGGAGGCAAATGAGCCCGGGGCGGGGGGGGGGGGCTTACCGACCCGGCCCCGGACCCCCTTTATAAAGGGAAAACGGTTCGCTTCCCCGAGGCCACGTCCCATCCGTCACCTCGGGGCGCGCACCGAGGCGGCGTCGTTCGACTTCACATAAAAAAAAAAATAATAATAATAATAATAATAAAAATAAGAATAATAATATAATTAAGTTATGATTAAATATTTTTTGCACCCTCATCGAGAGAAACATTCTCCGGGCATTCGGCATCGAGGGGGTTTCTTGGGGGCCGAGGGTCGTTTCAAGGGGAGGCCGGAGGGGCCTCACCCTTGGTCTCGAGGGGCTACTTGTTGGGGGAGGACGAAACCTGCCCACCCCTATGGTCGGACCGTGAAACCACGCAAGTGATGACGCTGAGGGAACAAGGTTCGGCCTTGAGGGTCGAATGTTCTAAAGATTCGGGTCCTAGCACACTACGAACCCAAGGGTGACGGGGTGAAACCCGAGCAGCCACGGGGTTTCGCAAGACTTGGACGAAAGCGAAGGCTTTCGGCCAACGCGGCGAAGGACACCCGGCGGTCGAGTTGACCTCAATGAGTAGCGGTGTGAAGACGAAAAGCCGCGGCATTCGGCCCGGGGAGACCAATCTTTGGCTTTAAGTCAGAGATCGTATGTGAAGGCACGCGACTCGAATGCACTGGCTTTACGGCCCGCCGTACCGAATGTTGAAGCATTCGGCCAGTAGCGGCGGGGAGATCGCGCCGGGCGCGGAGGCTGACGGCCGATCAAGTGTGGTGAGTGCTTTTGGTTTGTGCCCCATGGGCGGCGATCCGGAGCGGGCCCCCCGAGCTTCGTTGAGGAGAACCGAAGGTGGTCGCCTTCGGCGAGGCTGGAGGGTCCGGTTGACGAATGTCCATCAGCTTTGCCTTGCGGTGCTCGCGTTCCGGCCTCGGGTGGCCCCAAGAGGGTAGGTGGGATCGCGGCGGAAAAGACCACGCTGCCCCTAGTTCTGGCGGGGGGCGTACCGGTGACTAGGATTGGTAGGAGGATATAATCGAATTGTAAAAAGTCTACGGACTATAAATAGGCCCCCAAGAGGGCATTGTAAAGAAGGAGAGAAGATTAATAGAAGAGGGTTCCAAATGCACATTCCTTCCGGAGTGTGCTTTGCCTTGTTGTGTGATCCGGCCCAACCGTGGGGTAGCCTGTTTCGGGGCTACACCAACAGATACCATTTATACATTTCTAGCGCCGCCCTAGATGTGGATCGTGTTAGAGATGTCAACAAGCATTTCTCGGCGCCGTTGCGGGAAGGAAGGGTGCTAGCCAAACCTAAACACACATACATGGATAGATTGATATCACTTGCATCACGTAATGTATCGAGGACCCATTATCAACTACTCAAACAAAGCTTACCCTTGTTTGTCTACTTATTTTTGATCTTATGCGGGGTAAATGAATGAATTGGAGTAACCGTCCCTGATAATTATATAGACGATCCGAAGTATTAATCGAAAGGGCAAGATCCAAACTTAGAAGGGCATCAACACCCTCCTCGATTCGGACGCCGATCGAGTCGGGCAGGACCTATCACCTGTGTTTGAGGCTATGGCCGATAAGACACTTCATGAAGTTTTACGCTCCAACTACGGCCAATGTTCGCCTTGGGGCCGGAAGTTGAGATTGGAGATCGAGTTTCGAACTCAAGCCTGGACTTATTAACTTGGTGCAAGCCAGCCCGCTTTTGCGGAAAGGCACACGAAGATGCTAGTGCTCATCTCCAACACTTCACGGAGATTTGCAAAGCACTTTCACCATCAAAGATATACCAAGAGATGCAATCCTACTTCGCCTTTTCCCATTCTCACTTTTGGGGAAAGCGAAGCGGGGTTCTACGCCAATAAAGAGAAGAATACATCATGGTCACTTTGCTCCACTTTGCCTTCCCTAGCAAAATTCTTCCCAATTGGCGAGACCAATGCCTTGAGGGGAAAGATTTCAAATTTTCAACAACAACACGATGAGTTCATCCCCCGCGTGGGAGCGCTTCCAAGAATACATCTCGGAATGTCCACACCACGGGATGGAGAAATGGTTACTCATGCAGACCTTCTATCATGGGCTCTCTACGAAGTACCTGTGAGACAATGGATGCTGCAGCCAGGGAGGTGCTTTCCTTTCACTTACAATTTCCAAAGCTACGTAACTTGTGGAAAAGATGGCTTCCAACCACAGCTTGGAATGAAGATCGTCCCAACCCGCAAAGAGAACAAGTGGAACGCACCGGTTGAAAGAGGTAGACATGCTTTCGCCAAAATGGACCTTATAATGAAGAAACTTGTGGATAGAGATCCTGAACCAAGGACCGTCATGCAATTCGACTCTCGCATGACATGTGAAGAGTGTGGCAACACTGGCCACATGGGCAAGAATTGTCCAGGAAATAAAGAGGAGGTACACTACATCAATAACAACAACAACTACCGTCCTCCACAGAATCTTGGATGGAACCAACAGAGGCCAAGCTTCCAAGGTAACTTCCAAGGTAATTATCAAGGTAATAACTTTACTAATGTTAATCAACCTTCTTTAAGAGATTTAGTTTTAAATCAAGGTAAAGCTATGGAAAATTTATCGAGAAAATTAGCTTCCAATGATAAAATGTTAGAAACCATAAATAATAGAATGGAAAGTTTTTCTTCAGCAATTAAAACTCAACATAGCTTTAATAAAATGATAGAGGATCAGCTTTCTAGATTGGCAAATTCTATGGAGCTAACCTTACCAGGTGAGATACCGGGCCAACCGAAGGAAGTAGAAACCGCAAATCTTGTCGATATATATAATGCGTGTCACTTCCACACGGACTACCTCAGTAGTGATTGGCTAGATGACTCTACGCCACCTAAGAAAGGAGATCCAGGGGAGACCGATCATTGTTGGTATTTTTTAACGCCGCACGATAAATCCGCAAGCGCACGGAAAGTACCGTTGTAGCTTTCACCGGAGTATTCGGGTATCGATTTCCACGGGAAACCAGAAGTGAACTAGAAGGGATCAAGCACGTCCAAGAGATGAGGTAGAATAAATAATTTTTGTAGGTAGAGAGGGGTTCTCTAAGGTTTTATCAAGATTACTAAATACCAAGGTTCAGGCTTACTAAAATCTACTTACTTCGGAAAGCGGAACCTTTCCGATTCTCGAAAAGAGGCTGGAAAGCGGTAATCGGGTCAGGCCGCCAAAAGCTCTAACGAAAAACACCAACACGTGCGTGGTGGACTACAAAGGCCTGGTCGGAGCTGTCACCCCCGGGGCTACCACAACTATTCCGTAGCATTGGGCGCAATCTCGGGTAAACTCTAGCCCGCACACCATGTCTACGCTTAGCGTTTTACTTAAACTAGTTTCACGTAAAAACTAGAGCCTTCTTGATCGAACGGAGATCCATAGTAGTAAAATAAAGTAAGCACTGAATTTAGTAAAATAATAATCAAGAAATTACCATAAGATAACCTGGATATTACTCACAAAGGAGTCGGCTCCGTAGAGGTACAAGGTTGAGAAGGATCCGACAAACCCCGGCTCCTTCTCTTCACTCTTCCCTCTCCTCTCTTCCTCTTTTCTAACTTATACAACTAGGTGAAGAACACCTAGAGGGACACCACTACATGGTGAAGGAATTGGAATTGAAGCTCAAGTGTGTTGTGTGTTGTACAATGGTGTAGGGGTCTCTTTATATAGGAAAAGAGAGGAGAGAATGGAGGGCCATCCTTGTTCCGAGGGGCATTTGGCGGGAACGCAAGTTTGCACCACATGCAACCGCCGTGAAGTCTGTAGCGAACCGCCCGGAGAAAGGGGGGAAAAAAGCGCCGAAATTTTGCCCCGGCCGCCCGCAAAGATGGGCCCCGCTTTGCCTCTCCTTTCTCCTCGATGGGCTTGTGGGCCTTGGTAGATGGTTTCCCCGCTGGTGCAAAGTCTAGACGGGCGCGGAATCGGCCTTCTTGCTTCCCTTTGCTCTTTAGGCGTATTTCGACTTTGCGCTTCCCACTTTTATTTGGCATACTTCATTTGTATTTCCACAACATTCCCCAAAAACAACTTGAAACACCAAAACTCGTGGAACTCATTAGATAAATAATGTTTGGTTATGTTTTCACATGTAATATTGTATTAGTGGTTCACTTTGGTGGTAGTAAAACATGCATTAATTGAGTGTCAACAATCATCACCATCCAGATAGGACCACATGAATTCAAGAATGCACTTTGTGACTTTGGCTCAAGCGTCAACCTAATGCCTAAGGTAATCTATGAGAAAATTCATGGTAGGCCATTATTATATGCATCTATGTGCTTGCAAAACTTTAAGACCAGTCACTATGCTACCCAATGGGTATACTTAGAAATGTTTGCATTAGTTTTGGAAATGCATATGTGCCTCTGGATTTTGCAAAGAATTGAAACAGGGGAAGATGAGAAAGCTCCAATTATATTGGGCCGACCATTCTTGAACACAACCAAGGCAATCCTCTACGCCCAAAGTGCAAAGATTTGTTTTGATGTTCGGGGAGAAGGAGAACATTTTATTTTAGGAACAAGAAACTTTCCTCTCCTGCTCAACCAAGAACACCATATATCTATGAGACGCCAATAGAGCCGATGGTTAAACCCAAGAAGAACAAGAATGAGAAATAAGAAGGCACAGCCTATAAAGGTAATGATGATTAATCGTGCACGCTCGTAAAACGACCATTTACTTAAATCCCCAATGCTACAAAAGTTAGATGATCCAGAGTACCTACCATACATTGTTCTATTAACCAATGGAATTTCTATAATACTTATTGTGACACGGGCTCCGGCATCAACTTAATGGGAAAGGTAACATATGAAATGATATTTGGTAAAATGCCTTTGCACCCAACATATTTATAGTCACAGATGGCGGACCGTCTTTCCGATACCCGAAGGAATTGCAAAAGATGTACCAAAGAAGATAAATGATCACTATGTCCCAACCGACTTTTTAGTCATGGACATGGGAGAAGAACAGGATCCACCAATAGTGCTTTGAGACCATTCCTCAACACTACATGCGCCATCATCTACATGAGAATGGGGGAGATCCACTTCCAATTTCCCAAAGAGAAGGTACACTTGTATTTCAACAGTTATACTACTTATGAACAGCCCAAAGAAGAACAAAGTCAGCACGAAGACGCCATCAACGAGAGACGATGGATCATGGATCCGAAAGTCACACCAAGGTACCAGTAGATTCAATAATGGGGCATTATATCAAGTCACACAAAGAAGCCATGAATGCATTGAAGATGAAAGTAAAGGAAGATTCCGCGATACATCAAGGAAAAGCTTGCTTTCGACTTTCACCGAGAAAAGACAGTTTTGTCTCACGCAATGAGTTCTCTGAAGAACTAGGAGAACCATGGGAAGATTATGAAGAAGCACGCAATGAGTATTGGTGGAACAGAGACCAACAAGTTTTCTCCTTACTAGAAGAAGCCGTAAAAAGAATTAAAAGTCAAAAAGGTAAAGTCCCTTGCACCTGAATCGCCCCTTAGACGAAGTAGAAGAACCTACCACCTGCACAACAAGGAGCAATGGAGTGGGAAAGAGGTGACTCCCAATACACCATCGGAAGAAATATCGATCGAATCACGTAACCCCCAATTGTAACCACCGATATACCCCAGGAGTAATGAGCGAAACAAGAAAGTCTTGTTCGGAGGACTTTAATCCCCAACCTTCACCGAAAAGGTAATTCGGTAAGTTATCCATATTCCCGGCATTGCATATTTACTTTCACCAGCTTGCATAGCATGTTTTCCTTTTCAAATTGCATTTAGAAAAATAATAAAAATATTTAGTGCTTTGCATGTTTAACACTTAAAGCCCCATGTGAGTAAAATTGAGGCTTAACACCCTCGAGAGATATTTACTGTGGAGGCATAAAAATAAAATGAAAATGCATTCATAAGTTCTTTATCTTCTTTTGCATACAAATAAAAGAAAATCCAAAAATATATCTTTTCTCGCTAAAAGATCCCGTGTGACAAAAGCAATGTGGTTAGACTCTAACGCTTTAATCAAGTTCCACTAGCTTTGTTGTCTATCCGAAGTTTAGCAGGATTTCAAAGGAGAAGAGGCATGATGGAACAACACCATTGTCGCCATCTACCTCAACTTCCATATCATCAACCCGACATGCCAATCTAGCTTGGGGAGAGCACCCCGATTATCCCGATAAGTATCCCTACTACTACTACTATTATTTGCTAGATATTTTGGTTTGCTTAGTTTGCTTTAGTTTGATTAGAGTGAGTCTTTATAATCTTTAATTGAGTCTTTGTTATAGAACAAATAAAATGATCAAGAGAGAGTGTACACCTTTTTACGCTTTTGCTCAACTAAAAAAGAACTTAGAAATAAAAAAAGGAGATGATGAATAGTTGCTCCGTCGTAATATCTTTCAAGTACCTAGCTTTCAAGCTTAATTTCTCTCGAAGCTTAAATATAAAACTGCTTTGACTTGAGATTTACCCTAAACCTAAAATCGTGGATTGCAAATGCTTGCTCTAGAGTCTAGGTGATTGACGGATATGATATATGAAAGTTTTGAGTCGCTATTTCTCTTACTCCTAGTGACACTAGATTTACGGAGATTTATCTTTTGAAAATTATAAAAATATACATGATAAGTTCCGTATGACAGTGTTGAAACTCCTACCATAGCCATATATACATGCTCCATAGATCGGGAAAAACCTTTTCGATATATATAGGCTCGCTTGCTTCGCATTGAGTTCGTTCAAATTTTGTCGACCCTTAGAAACTTGTCATGCTGATGTACACTCCATCCATCCACCACATATATTTATTCCACTAGTGTCGTGGTCTAATACCACCGTTCTGATAATAATGTCCCGCTAATGCGTGCTCCAATGGCCTAGCTCTAGAGACAATGACACGAAATTTATACTGGTTCGGGGTGAATCGCGCTCCCCTAGTCCAAAGGAGGCCACTATCCGAGCTCAAAAGCTCGTATCGGGCTTAATACAAGTGGGCTGCAGAGAGGGAGGTGAGCTCCTGTGTCTCGTGAAAGTGGGTGATCGGGGTGTCGGAAGCTAGAATGCTTGTGGAGTGAGAACTTGCCCTTCTCCAATGGCCGAACCTCCTTTTCATAGCCGCAAAGAGATGTACTGGGTGGCCATTGAGGGAGGGACTTAGGAGGAGAAGAGATACAAATTTGGGGGTAGAAGAGGAAATGGGACCGTTCGGTTGGGCACGCCGGACCTCCGGCGTGCGCCTGTCGCCCGCGCCCTGCGCCATGGCCCGTCCGCGGGTCCTCGTAGAGCTGTGTAGGGCGGCTCCATTTTCCAATGTCCAGCACGTACGACCGCCGAGCTCGGAGCTCGTCGGTCGGCGGTGGAGGGAACAGTGAGCTCAAAGCACCGCCCACCGTCGCCCATGCGCCCCTTCCGCCCATCGCACGCCGCCCCCACGGTCGGACTGCGGCGGCGCCCGCCGCCATAAATGCGGGTACTTGGCGTCGCAGGAAAACGTGTGGACGGGAGAGCCCGACGGGGGAGCTCGACCTCCATTGCCGGGGGTCATCATTATGCGGTAGCGGTTGTCCGTGGCGGCTCGGCGCGGTATGGCGTGATCCGGCGGGCCATACGCCGCGCGTGTCGCGAGGATCTCGTTCTCCTGCGATATCATGCACCATAAGGCTGCGGCGCCGAAAGTAACCCGCAGCGTCGTCGGTCGGCGTTGTGTCCCGAGCACTGTTGCCCGGCCGGGGTGGTACCACTCGGGGGAGCTCGTCGGCGCGAAAGAGCTCGTCGGCCCGAGCTCGAGCTCGGCATGTCCTTCTATACTTGTGAGAGCTCATTCGAGGCGGAGGGCGGGCGTCGGGCTGAGCTCGAGCTCGTGCCCAGGGGCTCGTCCCAAAGGAGCTCGTTCGAGACGGAGGGAGGTCCCCCAGACGAGATCTTTCGGGGTGCGGGCGAAAGAGCTCATTGGTGAGAAGAATGGGGGCTCAGTGAGGCGGGAAGGCGGGCCTCCATCGGGGGGAGTTCGTGGGAGAGAACTCGGGCCGGGGGAGCATTCCATTCGCCCATGAGGAGCTCGTCCTCTGGTCGAGATCTCGGATCCCGTCTGCTCGTCGAGGGGATGTTTCGAGCTTATGTACAGGTGTCCCAAATATCGATCCCCCACAACTAGACTCCACTCATATATATATATGCTGCTTCTATCTTGGAAGTACGCATCCACCATACATTTCCACCATACATCCACCAAATATGTTCCACTCCTGTACAGGAGAAGAGCAATCAAAAATATTCCATTCAGTCAACAATCTCATAAAGCTCTAGTCTATCTCCTAAAAATTATTGCAAAAGAGACTTGGGTTGTTATTCTAAAAAAAAAAAAAAGAAAAAAGGGAGATGAAAAATGGACAAGTGTCCTACGGGCAGTAGAGCCTACCTCCCTAAAAAGAAAAAAAAAAAAAATAAAGGAGAGTTAAAAAAATGGACGAGTGTCCGCTGAAAACAATGGGTACTTAGATGCCCGCCTCTCCATAAAAAGAAAGGAAAAAGTGCAACCCAAGTTCTCTCAAGTGTTTTCAAGTATCAAAAGAGAGATGACTCTAAAGAGCTAGAATTAGACTTTTCCTCATCACATTCATTCCACACCTACCATCATATTCATTCCATTCAATTATGCACATGCATCGGTGTGACTCGTGACTTTGGATCCATTGTTTGAACTTACAATATATGCTTAGTAAGTAGATTTAGTTTTTCTCCTCACCTATGAATTCCAGATATAAGCTTTAGATATAGGGTGAGAGAGAAGAAGGCATAGTGTCCTACTGCCTTAATCCAAAAATACCACATACTATGAGAGAAAGGTAAAACAACCTTATTGCCTTAGTGAGGATCCACCAGTACCACATATGAGAGACTTGAAAGGGTCATACTGAAGGAACTTTGAGTTTTATTTCGAAAATCTGTAAAAACTCCTAATAATGGTTGAACAAAGAGTTTTGAGACCTAGTGCTTGACTTGATTGTTCTATCTTTCAATTGCCCAAGATCACAAGAAAAAGCTACAATCTCCATGATTAAAGGTAATATGGGTAAGTTGAAAGTCAAAATAGTTTATCCGGAGATGAAATTTTGTTTGAAAGCATGTGTACTTTTGAGGTGTGATAGCGTTGCAGCAACTCCTGATCCAACAACATGGTCTTGCTAGGGACTAGCAAGAGGTAAGCTTGGGGAGCTTGTTGGTATACCTTATAGCATAAAAATATAGAGGTTTTTAAAATGAAAATAAGGGTTTAAAAAGAATAATAACATAGTATAGGGGCTTGACTAACATGATTCCACTAGTTTTGGTGATTTATATATTTTTCGTGGATTAAACAGAAAAATGCCCAAGAGTTTGCAAGCCTTACGACATAAAGACGTATCCGTGGCGTAACCCAACGTGGAACCTACACTAGAACATTCCGGAAGAGACCGAGAGAGCACCGAAACAAGGTGGGGCCCACCTGGCGAGCCGGCGGCGGCCCTAGGGCATGGAGGTGGCCGCCCCCCGGTGGGGCCCCCCGTCGACCTCCCATTCAAGGTCGGTTCACCACCGCCTATGAGGAGTAATCTAGTCCATCCATCAAGGTCGGTTTGATCCAAGGGGTCATCATGCATCCTCTTCGGGGCTATATAACAAGACCCCCGACCCCTGGTGAAACCCTAATTCATTCTCATTCATTCAAGTCATCCAACTCCAAGTCAAGACCCTAAGCCCTAGTTCTACCATAACCGAGCAATAGCTATCTAGGCTAGTTCTAGAGGAAGTCAAGTATTGTCTTGAATTCCGATCGTCAAGAAGTAGCGGAAGCAAGAGCTTCTTTGTGGCTTCTCTTTGTATTCATCATTGTAAGTATTTAGTTAGAATACAATTGCTATGACTTTATTCTATTTAATGATTATATTCTTATTTATATGTTTCCATGCTTATTATGATTATATATTTAGTTTAGTATGTTAGTCTTTATATTCAAGCATGGAGTCGTATAGCGCTCATGTAGAAGGCTACTATGTGGGTGGTCGACATTGTGTAAACGTGGTGTTTATACAACGTTTGCCTGCGACATCACCCTATATTCGGAAGTGTGGTAGATCGTGGATGTGATACTCCAATTGAGTCCTTCGAGTCCACCCCCGAATGTAGGGCTAGTTGAACTTTGTTACTATGGTAGGTTGGTTTTGTTCCTAATCTTCCTTAGTAATATTCACCATGTGTAGATATAATGCTTTCATACGATGATGACTAGATGTATTGCACTAATTGTAGTATGCATTGCCATGTAAGTAGGAGTAACTTAGGAATATTCCATCCTAGTCTACCTATACCATGATATTTAGCCAGTTATGACACCAACTAGTGGCATACCATTATCTTTGACTTGGAATGTTATTATTATTATCATTATTACTATTTATCATTATTTATTTATCTTTACCTTGTGACTTACCTAGTTTGAGTTTAATATGATGCATATGGTTTGCTCTACATTACACCACTACAAGTGAATCAATATTAAATCATCATCAACCTATCCATGGCCTACCCCTCTCCTTTTTAGGTAGAATATAAATACGATACCTGGATAGACTCCCGGTGAAGTGCTATAATTGGGTAATTCTATCCGTGCGCTTGTAGATACGAGAATTATATTATTATTGCAAGAGTTTCAAGTGTCATATAAAGAATATCCGTTCACGATTTCTTTAGCATTGTGAGCTAGGGTGACAGACTAGTTTCGTAGGCAATGCTAGAATGTGTGGTACAGCTTTTGTGCCTATCGTGGTGAGATTGACTCCACCATCGATAATGTTACGAAGTCATAAACCATAACTAATTCTGTCTAACTTTACTAACTCTCCAATCTGACTTTTATTGGAATGTGAGATTAACTCCACATCCAAGCTAACTTATTAGATAGATACCATTTATACATTTCTAGTGCCGTCCCTAGGTGTGGATCGTGTTAGAGATGTCAACACCCATACCGATCCCCTGGTATGCGATCTTGTTAATTTTATGGTTGCGGGATATATGTAGTACCAAGGGCGGATAAGAAGAAGCTTATGCATGAAAGTCGTCACCACTTATGGGATGATCCAAACCTCTTCGTATGCTCTGATGGGTTACTCGTAATATGTGTGCCAACGAAGAAGGATTGCGAGATTATTGAAAGATGTCACTCATCACCATATGGAGGTCATTATGGGGCATTCAAACACATGCAAAGATTTGGCAAGCGGGATTTTTCGGCCAACCATGTATCAAGACACAAAAAGATTTCATCCAGAAGATGTGGAGCTTGTCGGAGGCACGGGAATATAAATGCAAGAGATGCTATGCCTCTAACAACCAATCTCCGAGATAGAGCTCTTTGATGTGCAAGGGAATTGATTACATGGGACCATTCCCAAAATCTGAAAACTATGAATATATCCTAGTAGCAAAGGATTATGTTTCAAAATGGGTAGAAGCTTTACCATGCAAATCAGCGAGATGGTAGAAGTTCAATCAAGATGTTTGAAGAAACTATATTCCCAAGATTTGGAGTACCCCGAATGGTAATTAGTGACGGAGGAAGCCACTTCATTGATAGAAGATTCCGGCGGTATTTATTGAAACATGGAGTTCGTCACAACATTGCTACAGCTTATCACCCTCAAACAAGTGGGCAAGCAGAGACTTTAAATAAGCAAATCAAGAACATCTTACAGAAGACGGTTGAAGAAATGGGAACTAAATGGAAGGATAGACTTCGTAAGCACTATGGGCATACAGAGGACAGCATATAAGACACCAATTGGGATGACACCTTATCAACTTGTTTATGGAAAGACCTTGTCACTTACCTGTAGAGCTTGAGTTCAAGGCTCACCGGGCAATCAAGAGATGGAATATGAATCTTGATGCTTGCAGAGTCCGAGAAAAGATGCAATTATCGAATTGGAGGAATGGAGAGAAAAGCTTATCATAATGCCAAGATTTATAAACAAAGAACCAAGAGATGGCATGACAAGAAGATAAAGATAAAGACTTTCAATCCGAGAGATCGGGTATTACTTTTAATTCTAGGGTAAAATTATTCGGGCATGGAAAACTTCGAGCAAGTGGGAAGGACCTTTCAAGGTAGTAAATTCATCATCACATAGAGCAATCACTCTTCAGGACTCAGAAGGTAAGTTATTCAAGGTAAATGGCCAACGCCTTAAAATTTTCTATGAGCCCAATAAGCCGATGAATTAAATAAATTAAATGAATTAGATGAAATAGGCTTTATGATTTATCCAACCCAAAAGGAATTAATTTTCAGTAGAACTTGTTTTTGTGGGCCAAAAGTAAAAAGCATTACAATAAGAATAGGGATATTAGACCGTAGAAAAAAGGACAGGGGCACAGTGCACCCAGGCACCGGGCGTGCCGGCTGAATAGGCAGGCGCCGCTTGCCACCTCCCCTTTTTTCCATTTTTGTCCCCTGAATACTCTAGAACTTGCCCATTGTAATGACGAACATTCAGAGTCATTTACGTTAGGAAAGTACCGCGAGCCTTTCCATCCTATTCCATGCACCTCTGCCTATATAAACAAGCCTCTTCCTCGACCATTTAATCTCATCTTATTCATCCTCTATTAAGACCGACGACCAGCACCATAAATTTTCATCATGAAGAACACCGAGACCCGTATGGTAGTCTATGATCCGGTCAAGGCAAAGAACCAATTTGTCCAACTCCATGGCTATAGTTCCATATAAGCTGAAGCCATTAGTTGCGAATCAATCCACCACCTTTGAATCCGGTTTGCACATGGACAATTACTTGCACGAACTTGATGGTCGCCGACGTGAGCTTAGCTACATCTCTAGACGTTTAGATGCTTTGGAGAAGAAGAATACAATGATACTCGAGAAATTGGGAGTTCTCGAAGCATCTTGAACAAGCGCACTAAGGATATGTAATACGCTTCGAGATTATAAGAGCACTATTAGAGTCATTTATCGAGTCAATTTTGTTTTGAGTTAAAGTTTCGAGTCGACTGTCGAGTCAAGTTTGTTTGAGTCAATAATAAGTTTGGTTGAATAAATAAAGAGTGCTCTTGTTTCTAATAAATTGTTGATCCATTATCTCGGTTTATTATTTTCTATATTTTTGTATATGTTTTTCTTGTCTCCGCCATGTTTTTGAATAAAGGATAATAAAGGATAGCGTGGGGGAGACAAAGATGATCGTCAAGAACAACGGCCCCTAACCTGAAAAGCGAAGCAAAACAATAAATACATAACGAAAGATACAACACAACAAATTTCAAAGCCAAGGAGCGGGGCTCGGCGGCCGCCCAGTGATCTAGGCCGGCCGCCAAAGTTACCCCCTCCTCTCGTCTTGATTTCTTCAACCCTCGGTTTGATCTCTCGAACTTTGCTTTAGTTCATATTTTGGCTTCGTTCGTCGGTTTCAAATCTCTTTGCCGATATGCTAAATAATAAAAGAAAATAAAAATATGTTGATATGTTTTGCTAAAGATAAATTCACATAATACTTTTTCATGATTAGATTAATTGCTGTTGAGAAGATAAAGATCCCAAGTTGCTTAAAGTGTTGTGAAATTTGAGATAGTAGAATAATGAAAACTTAATTCTTGATATCTTTTCTGCTGAGAATTTATTTCGAAAAAAATATTAAAAATGATAGCTTTACTTCATCTCTGTGGTAAATATATTATCCTATTAGAGCCATGATTGCTATGAATTTTAAAACCAGCAAAAAGTTATTTTCTTTGTGTTGAGCTTTGTCAAATTTTGTGACCCAAGTTGAGAGGCTTGTCCTACTCTAAAGATCAAGATCACGTACACTTGTTTTTATATTTATATGCTCCAGTTGTTGATCTCTCTAAATTAAATAATTTTTTTGTACAGCAAGGCATGGGCTATGCAAAAATAATATAAAAAAAAAAAAAGAGAAAAGAGAAAATAAAAGGGGGGAGATGAAAAACGGACAAGTGTCCTACGGGGCGAGTAGAGCCTACCTTCCCGAGAAAAAGAAAAAGGGAGATGAAAAATGAACAAGTGTCCTACGGGCAGTAGAGCCTACCTCCCTAAGAAAAATAATAAAGATGAAAAATGGATAAGTGTCCGAGGGTCAAGAGAACCCACATCTTTAAAGAGAGGAAATAATGTAGACAAAAAGTCTAGGGTGAGCAGAGCCCACCTCTCTAAATAAAATAAAATAAAATAAAAAGATAGCCCATGATCTTGTTTGCAAAAATATTTCAAAGAGAGAAGAAAATAAGAGCATAGTAGAATTAGCACACACATGCACATCTTGATCTAAGAGGATGTCTTTCCTTGGATCCATCTTTGACATTGCATACATGCAAGGTGAATATGCTACATCTATTGACAAACCCGAAACCCCGTGATACAGTTTTACTAGAAGTAGATATTTTAATTACATGTGCTTTGTGAGGATCCAAAAATACTACATATATATATACATACTTATTGAGTGATTTGAGAGTACCACGTGTAAGAAAGAAGTAAGCTATGTTTCTTTTCAAAAATCATTGCAAAAACTCCAAATGAATTGGTTGAAAGAATAAGGTACTCGATATCAACTGTCTTGTTTCTCAACTACTTAAAGTTCTTGGTAAGATTAATAAAATATAAGTATGACCATAAGATTGTTTTTATACTATACTTGTCTTGCAGACTTTGTTATAACCATCCTTTTATCGAGACGCAGTAAAAGCCTAAGTGTGGGGAGCTTGTTGACACCTCTTAAGCTCTATTTTTATGTGTCAACTAAACATATAATAAGGTTATAAAATGAATAAAAAATATAGAACAGTGTTTTACTAACACAGTTCCACGAGTTTTGGTGATTTATATCTTTTCAAGGACTTAACAGAAAATGCCGAAAAAAACTTCGTGAGAAAACCCCCTAATAATAAGAAGATTTACCAATAGAGAATTTCGATCCGAAAAGTGAACTAAAACATTCTAGAAGACACCGAAGACACCAGAGAAGACTGACACCCCTGGGCCCACCATGGCTGGCGGCGCCCAAATAAGAATAGGCCGGCCGCCGGGTGGGACCCACAGTGTCGACCTCATCTTCCTAGGTCGGTTCTAAACCGACTTTGGGGTTGTATCTACGCCGTTGTTGAAGGTCGGTTTGATCCAAGGGTCAAGATTCATCGACCAAGACTATATAAGGATGATCCTACCTCGGCCTTAGGCATGAAAAATCATTATTCATCATACTTTCATTTCGATCATAGCTAGAGCCATACCTCTCTAATTAGAAGAGCTAAGATCAAGTTGAGAGAGATTAGTAGAAAGTTGAGAGATAGATCAAAGAACTTGATTAGAGTTCTAGATCTGTTCTTGAGAGATAGAAAGTAGAGTTGAGGAGAAGTAAGGAGAAGTACCGGATGATGGCTTTGGTGACTCTCTACGCTTGTACCTCCGGGATCAAAGGCTTCACCGCACTTGATCTTAAGACTTCTTTGGTGGATCAACCTTATATTTGAGTAAGTTCACTTATTTATATTTCTTTCGGTTTATGACTCATTAGAGTACTTTTGATTCTTGTCGCTCTTGAATTGAAGTTGTTACCCCTAGTGCAAACGTGGTGTTTGGGCTAGATAACTCATAAATACACCCTACTACCTCCGGAGCGTGGTAGATCGTGGTAGTGACTAGTACCATTGATTCCTTTGAATTCCACTTCCCGTAGGATAGGACACGCGTGGGACATAGTTGCTTTGGGAATAGTAGGTTTTGCCCTTACTTTCCTTTTGAGTACGTCCCCATTAAGAAATATCTCTAAGCCTTACAAGGATATAAACTAGACAACCATAGAATTCTTCTCACCTTTTATCGAACTCCCGTTCCTTCCTATTATCTCGGGATTAGTTTTGTCTCATTATTCTCACACCATTCTCCCCGTGGATTCGATATTTAAAACCCTCTCCCGGTGAAGTGCTCATCGTTTACGTTCGCTGCGACTATACAAATTTATAAATAATGATGCAGAGGATAACTTTTACCAACACCATCTCCGCCTCCCCAAACACGGGGAGGTTAACCCTCTCAATCTCGAACCTCTCCTTGTCGCGCCGGGCGAATACCCGCGCCGCCTGCAGCTCCTCTATCAAGTCACGGCGACTGCGGAGTACCGGCAGGCCAAGAAAAGCTTCGCGACTCTTCTCACGCTTCTCCAGATTCCTTGTCATTAGGATCCGGCCGGCAACGATGTCGACGGGAATAAGCCGACGCGACGGGTGCCGCTCACGTCAACCCCAGTCAATCGCCCGCTCTCCGGGTAGACTTGGCATAGAACCAATAGTCCATCCACCCGGGCTCCCACTTATTCTTGGGCGTACGAGATCTCCGCTTTCCCTCACCCCGGGTGGGCGCCTCGGATGAACGTGTGCGGCGCCCAAGCTGCAGCTTCTTCTCGCGTCCGGGCATCTTCGGGACTTCGGCCGCTTATGCAGCTCATAATAGCTACGAAGGTGTTGATCTCCGCCTCCCCACCGTAGGGACTCACAAAGCCCACACGAACTTCACCAAGGCAAGAAACGCTGCGGGGGTAAGCCGCGGATCTCGACGTCGAAGGACTCCACGGCCGCCCGCATGAAGGAGCGAGAGGGCAAGCGGAGACCGCATGTGAAGAAGTCCTTGAAAACGATCCCCCAATGCTTCGCGCTCGGCAGCTCGGCACCGTCTCCCCCCGAGGAAGCTTCGCCGGTGAGTCGAGACGGATGAAACCCTTCCGCGAGCTCATCAAGCATTCCTTGGGTCATCTTCGACGGACCCGGCTCATATGTGGCATCGATGTCTTCGCGCCATGAGATCACCGACGGATGCTTCAACGTCGGAGAGGGTGTCTTCCGCATCTTGAGCACGGGCAAATGGCCCAGATACACTCCTTGTAAAGACGAGCAACCGCTCTCGAACGATAGGGAAGGAGCTCCGCCAGATGGCCCAAGGAAATCGCGACGGGAAGCGCCCCCTACGCTGCGACCTAGAGCAAGCGCCAAGATACAACTAAGCCGAACCGCTAAGGCGAGCGGAGGCAAGCGAGTGCGAGAGAGTGCGAGAAAGCGAGGACGCCGCAAGAAAGCGGGGCCAAAAGACAAATGAAAGCAATGGCGGGGTACCCCTCCGCCCCGGGAAGCCGCCTTTATAGCCATCCGTGCGACTTCGCATCCCAAGACGCACCGCCGCGACCAACGGCAGTAAAACGGTCACATCGGCCTCGAGGAGCGCCGTATTTTTGTCCGCTGACCCCGACGCTTCAAATTCCAAGCAAATAAGTCCTCGCGAAATCGCCCCAGGCGGAAGGGACCCCTCAACACCTCCGCCGACGCCACGCTTGTTGAGAACGAAGGCACGCCTCCGCTATGCAATCGTTCGCCCTCAAGGGGAACCGTTGGGGACACGGATCCCAAAGAAGACGAGCGGAGGTGTTGACAGCCAGAAGAGGACATGTGCGGAGGGCCCAAGCTAACGATTGAGTTTGTGTTGAAATGACCTTTCAGGTAAGACAAGTGACCTACAGACCTCCGCCACCGGGCTGGCGGAGGTCCTTACCTTCGCTAAACGGAGCCCCCCTCGGGACCGGCGACCTCATCCGCCACGGCGCCGGGCAGCGAGAGGTCGCCATCTCCGCCCGGTCCACGACAAGCGCCCCGAGGAGGAAGCCAAAGAGCCAAGCTCGTGCGGGTCCCCCGACGAGCAACGACGGAGGGTCGGCGAGGTCCCCCTCGAACGTATCACGGCGGTAGGCCAGCGAAGGCTCCCTGGGGCCCCGAGCTGGCTGTCTAACTCAGTGGAGGAAGGCGGCGCGGAATGTACAAGTACACGAAGAGCCCGCGCCGTGCTTAAATATAGAGGAATATACCGAGAATATTAGAGGGCAAACTTGTAATCTCATGTTCTTTGGCAATTGTAAAACTATAAATAGGGAGGAGTCCTCCCCATTCGGAGGTTGGTGAGTACCATTATGGGTAGTTACTATTCATCTTAGCACTTTTTGTACTTTATCTTTGTCGCCCCCTCCGAAGGCACCGCCTGAGCGGAGGTGCCACTCCGTGTTGAGAACCACGAGCTCAACAGCAACCCTTTCAGTGCTCTCGTAACCAAATGTGGTGAGGGTCGGAGTCATCCCTAAAACGAGGGTTGGAACCATCCCAACCCACAGATCCCGTAACCAAACACACGGATCATGACCAAGAATTTAGGATTACAATCATTTCTTATGATTGTGGACACAAGACCCATAACGTTCGCCGCGGAGACGTCTACTACAGGTTGGCCCTATCTTGGCCCACAACCTGACAACGGAGGTGTAGAAGCAACGCTATGATGACTTTGAGGAGGACTAGGACAAACTAGCCGGATTCTATACGAAAGTACCACGTGAGTTCTACTCGTATGACCTTCTTTGTATCCGACTAAACAAGAACAACCCCTCAAAGATCCTCCATCCTCCGTATAAAGGGGTAGCTTAGGGCACCCCCGGTAACAACGAGCAATACAATCCAATGAAAAAGCTCAAACTGAACTAGACATAAAGGCTATTACTCTATCACGAGGGCCCGAACCAGTATAAAACCGACTGTCTCTTACATTCACCGTAGAGTTCCAGAGTTCCGAACAAATGTCCTATGTACCCCCGTGGCAGGCCATTAGTGTAAAACATTGACCAGATGGTGCGCCCGCAGGTTGGGGCTTTGTTTCGATTCACCTTCGAGCTCGGCGGATCTCAACACCATGAATTTGTGGCAAGATACCTTCTTTTTCGGATCCTTGAGGTGCGAAGCGAGCCGCGATGGCGGGCTTTGAAGTCGCCTCCTCAAGGATTCAAAACTTCCTTTTCGGATCCTTGATGTGCGAAGCGGCGGCGATGGCAGCTCCGAAGTCGCCTCCTCAAGGATTCGAACTCGAGAACGACATGATCAATTGGGGAAGATGAACTCACCAAGAAGCTCGCCTTTTTGACTTTCGATACAAATCGGGAGAGGAAGCCGATCAATTCCAATTCCAACTCAACTATCAAGATCGACTTAGAACCACTTTCCAGTTCTTTTGACCATCTTTCCCGGTTCTTTTTTTCCCAAATGGGCTTCGTAATGCACGACATCCATCATTCAAGAATATAACTTGGACCACTTGTTCTCATGCACATCTGTTCTAGGAACACGAACACCAAATTCTTTCTCGACCGAAGTGGAATGAGAAATTTAAATTTTGCCATGGTTGCCGCCGGCCTTCGTCCGGCTTGCCCTCATTAATTTGGCACTAACATATTTGCCACCCGAGTTTAGATTGTATCATTTACCTTGACAACGTGGCACACTTGGTCACCCCCGCCAAAGTGGAGGTGTGGGAAATGACAGTCTTGCCCATCTCTCCTCCCCCCTCTTCTAGGTGGTCCCTACCTGCCTCTCTCTCTCTCTCTCACACACACACACCAGCCTCCGATTCGATTGTCGTTGTTATCAGAGCTAGTGCCGCCTACACCAATAGAGAAGCCGAGGCCCAGGCCTCGATGGTGGCGGGACTCAACGGAGGTGGTGGAGCTCTTGCCTCGCCACCATAAATTGCACTAGTTCTGACCACTACTAGAGTTGCTACTCCCTCTCTGCTGACCGCTGGTCCTCCACCGCCGAAGACGTTGCCATGGATGGAAGGAGTGTTGTTGCCTCCAAGGTCCCCTTGTCCTAGCCTGCACCGCCAGAACGGCAACTCGTTGCCACTGTATGGAAGGAGTGTGCTGCCTCATCACGCAAAGGATCTAACAATGGATGGACGGAAGAGAACCGGAGGTTGGGGGTGGTCCGCAGGTGGGGTCCACTTGTTGACGGGAGTGAGAAAGAGGCAGGTAGGGATCACTTGGCAGAGAGGTGGAGGAGACAGGGGTAAGATGGTTATTTTTTAATGCCTTCTCCATGGATGACGAGGCATGGCACGTCGTCAAAAGTGGTGAAAATGACACGATTTAAATTGTTCATGTGGCTCATAAGGATGTCAAATATTTAAGTTTCCGCATGCAAATAATAGAGTGAGGAATTGTTCTAACTATAATCTACATGCGAATATGGGGGGTTTGAATACAACGGCGTTGTCATGCTGGCAAGGAAGCCCGTCCGCCGATAATAATGGTGGACAATCAGCTCGCCAGCGCTCTCGCGAGGAACCTATCCTCCATGACCGGAGCAAGCACATTGACGTACTATTTCCATCAGTGTTGCAGAGGGCATCTCATCCTCGAGTTCTGGTGGACATCCTCTTCAATTCGGGCAGCTTCGGTTCACTCAGCTGAAGAAAGATGATTGGCATGGTGGAGGTGAAGGCACTGGGTTAGCAAAGCAGAGAACAGGACAACACCCGGCCACTAACTCCACAGAAACCGCCAAGGTGTTGGGGCGAAGGTGCCGAGAGCATCAACCGGCGACTGCGGGTGGCCAAATAAGCAGGTCGCATATTCATTTTGGTGGGAGGGGTCCGCCGTCCACCGGTCCACGGAGCGGACGAACAACGCCGGGTGTCCCAACGGAAACAGCTAGACAGCGAGAAGATTAAGCACATCAGGTGGCGTGCAGGGATAGGCAACAGTCGACGAATGAACGAGAGAGCAGCATTTTATTGGTGTTTGAGGGTTAATATTATACGCACGAATACGTATGTGCGTACGTACTCTGATGCCTTATTGTCAATGCAAATTTGCCCGGTGGAGCATTCTAGGCATGTCTAACATGCATGATCCGCCCGTCCGTCGGCCAATGCAAATTTGCCCGTCTCTTGGTCATGTGATATTTCTATATATTTGCCGTCACACTTCTTCCTACTCACTGGATCGTCAACTATCATCTGTGCTCGCTACCACATTCCTCTGCTCCGTAGCAATAGTAATGGCACCTTATTCACAGAGGATTGTCTCAGCAACCGCTGCCATCGTCTTTCTACTCACTATCGTGGTCATCGGTACGTAGTACTCTGTCCTTAAATATAGTAGATCGCTAGTTTTTCTCGATATCTAGAAAAAAGCCAAAAAGACTAGTAACTGGGACAAGCCAATTAGTTTGACCATATTTCATTTTATATCTTTCTAATCAACGACCTTTTCGACTAGCCGACCGACCAACTTTTTATGTCTGCAGATATGTCACCGGTTAGGGCAAGCCGTGCCCGTTGCAGCCACCTAAGCGGCTCATATCGTGGGATGTGCTTTTTTGACCATGAATGTGAGATAGATTGCAACTACGAGAGCTCAGACAATATTGGTGGCGCGTGTGACGGCTTTCCCGGTAAATGCTACTGTGAGACGCGATGCCCGCCTTGAGATTGGTGCTTCTTCGTCCGATCCAGCCATGATACGGCGATCCCCGTGGCTCCTACAAGTAATGAAACAATATTTTGCACTACTACTCCAATATAATATGGTGTTGCCTGTGTAGTTGTGTTGCCACAAAATAACGATGTTGGACACTTGGATCCAATAAATATAGTTGGTCTGTTTACCATATCCTGAATCGAGGAGTATTCATCCAAAGATATCGCATGTTGCCGCAGACGTCAATAAATAACAACAGTTGAGTTTCATTTCGAATGTCATTTTTAGGGAAACCGAAGCTTCATATGTATTAACGACCATAACTAAGAATTCAGGATTACAATCATTGCTTATGATTAGGTTCATGCCCATGCGTGGGACAGTTAACATTTTGTGCTAAAAACACACAGATCACATACGAAAGCAAGAGCATGTGCTGCAAATAAATGTTTCATGCAAGCAAGCCATGGGAATAGGCATCAAGGTACACAACCTCCCCTGTGTAAAAAAATATGAATACAGTTCATTGTCTATTTCTCAAAAGGATGTTAGACAACGGCTAACTTGATTGTAAGCAAATTGACTTGATGAACAAATTCACAAAAAATTGTCTCTAATCTTACCTGAATCTTAGTACAGAGATATGGGAGGGTGAATTTCCGGACGCCTCTGTCCTTCACGTCTCTAAAAAATGACTACTTTAGATTAGTATCTGAAGAAGAGGAAATTCCAGAGGGCCATTCTCCCGAGCAGGTTACGAGCACACAAGCAGTCTTCATCAAAGGTTCTCGCAGCGGGCAGGAAGGGATGAGCAGGGGTTGCGGAAAGGGAAGAGAAGGGGTTGCGGAAAGGGAAGAGAAGGGGTTGGCACAGCTGATGGTTCTCCTCACAGCGGATAGGAGGAGGACAGTGTCGGGGCCGTAGCAGTAGTTGGCGGTGTCGATGGAGCCGGCAGCGGCTGCAGCCGAGGACGAACGGACGGGGCGGCGGCGCGGCGAGGTGCCCAGGGGAGAACGCACGGGGAGTGCCGAATGAAGGAGTGTGTGGTTGCTGCTGAAGCCTCATGGAGGCAGTCGTGTCTCCATGATTTCTTTTATCGTGTCGACGTGTCTATGTGGTTGTGTTCTTTATTTGGCAATTATTGTGTTCTTTATTTGAGGATTGATTATTTGAGTTCCTTTGATGTCCATGATATCCTTGTATGCGTGCATGGCGGGATTGTCATGCATGGTAAGGAGACAGGAGAGGCGAGTGACCCTAAACCAATATCACACCAAAAAATGTCCACGGTTTTAAAGCGAGCACACTCATAACCTACTAGATTACAATTACTACCAACAAAAACAAACTCGAAACCATCGAGCTTCAGCTAATCCATCCATGAGCTGCAGAAAAGGATCAATCCCTAACTTTTGACCATATCGCTTCTCCCAAAGGTTAAAGAGGATTTGGCAGTCTGTCTAATGCTGCAGTTGCCGCACACCATGTTTTTTTTTTTTTTTACCTTAACAGTAGGGGAATTCCCTACCTATATTTTTGCTTTTCGATTGAATAAAAGAATGACTGTACAAAGGAGTTTACAAGGCAAACATGCCCAAAAAGAAAGAAAGAAAAAATTACATAAAGGTTTGTCTCCAGCTATCAATTATCCCACGCTTAGTACCCTTGGCCTTGATATATACCATGCCTAGCTCTTCGTTGAGATTTATCTTCCAAAAGTTCAGACTTTTTGCTTATTATCAAAGATGATTCCATTCCTCATTCTCCAAATGCACCAGCAGGCAACAATGAATATTTCTCTGAATATAATGGAATTGAACTCTTCTCTAGCTTGGAGAACCATGTCAAGAGGTGACAATTGCAGATTCCAATGGATACCAATCGCATCCCAGCATTCCTGACTAAAAAAGGACATTCAAAAAAAGAGATGAAAATTAGTCTCTTCCACTCCTTGATTGCAAAGGACACAGGAGAAGTAATCCAAATGCATGTTCTTCCTTCTGAGCAAATTTATGGTGTTTAGGCGATCCCTGACAAGAAGCCAATAGAAGAATTTATGACTACCCAAGCAGGATGAGTTCCAAAGCCACTTGAAGAGAGGGGACACTGCATTGTCATTGCTAGAAATGAGTTTATATGCTTTTCTGCTACTGTATTTTGTAGAGCCCCAGGAATAGATCCAAACATCAGGAATGTCATATGTCATGTCACTGTCTTCAAAGAAATCTTCAAGATCAACAAGTTGGGTGGCAACAACTTGTGATAAAGGCAGTCTGAATAAACTTTCTCTGTCCTAATTCAGGAAATGAAAGACTGAGCATTTTGGCTTTCTGCAGAAGGACATGAGCTGAGGGTAAGTTTGGGCAAATGGAATGCCATTTAGCTTAATGTTCCAGAGAGCAAAAGAATCTCCCATATTTGGTGAGCAATTGGCAAAGGACTCAAATCTGTCAAACAATTTTAACACATCTCTCCACCAGAAAAGACCCAAAGAACTGATCTCAGCTGAGGTGGAGTTTGTTTGTTTGCATAGAATTTCTCCCAAGTTAGATTAACCCATGGGATATCCTCCTTGGCATAGAATTTCCCAAGAAATTTCATTAACAGGGCTTCATTGTGGGCTTGAATGTCTATGATTAGCCCACCTTCTTCTTTTGATTTACAGGCATCTTCCCATGCTACCAGGCAACCCCCTCTTCTATTGATATCACCCTTATCCCATAAGCCATGTTTTCTGTAAATGTCAATTTGAGGAATGACCTGAGGTGGTATCCTGATGCAACACATATAAAAAGTTGGTAAAGCAGAGAAAATTGAGTTCACCAGTATCAGCCTCCCATGATAGGACAACAGTTTGCTCATACCATTAAGCCTTCTTTCTATTTTTTCAAGCAAAGGTGTAAAATCAGAGATGGTTGGTCTAGTGGTTCCAAGGGGTAGTCCTAGATAGGTGAAAGGCATATTGCGTACCTGACAGCCAAAGGAAGTAGCAAGGGCAGCTGCATGTTGATTGTCAACATTTATTGGAACCAGGTTGGATTTCAGATAGTTGACATGGAGTCCAGATGAATCAGAAAATGGCTGTAAAAGACTCTTGAGATTAAGCAGTACCTGTGTTTCTGCTGGCAATAACAAGAGGGTGTCGTCTGCATATTGTACTATAGGAAAATCCCCACCAAAATTATCTCCCAGAGGATGTTTGAGTAGACCATCATGCCATGCTTTGTTTATCAGAGACTGAAGCAGATCAGCTGCTAAGACAAAGAGGAGAGGAGAGAGTGGGTACCCAGACTTGCCAATGGCGCCATTCAGGAGGACAGAAGACCGCACACCATGTTTCCGTGCGAGCTGCAGGCCATCACAGCAGGCTAATTCTTCAGTTGCAAGTGGATTCGGACAATGCTCATATCACTTTGCCCTGCCTCACATGCTTCTTGTTCCTTCACGATCACGGTCACGGAGCACGACACCCAACCACGCTGACCGATCCCTGGGATAGATTGAGACATCCACCGCAGTGCCTCCTCCCCATATCATCTTGTATTTCTCGCCATCCACCGCAGTGCCTCCTCCTCTGGCTATTGCAGAGTGGACAGAGGCCACCAACTGATCACGGAGTGCTTGACTCCCTGAATCTGATGATATGCGTGCAAGTCTGAGGGTTTTTTCGAAGGCAGTTCAAGGTCGAGAAGCCTACTATACAATTATTATTATAGTTTTCTTGGAATAAGCATTAAGTTAGACGCAATATTAGTCATCATAAAATTTTCTGTATGAGCTTAGTTTGGCAAGGAACAAAATAGTCGGAAGCAACTTTGTGCAGAGATAGTAGGTGAGATACGTTCAGTATTTCAGAAATATTTTCGATGACAAATTTGTGCTGTATCCTGTGGTTTCTATCTTTGGCTCTGTCCTTCACTCGCTGCACGGCTACACCTGAAACTGTCAAGGGTGATAAAATGGATCAAGCACACTAGTGCAAATCGAAAATTGGAGACATAACATCAATTGGGCGACGAGATCATCATGCTTCAATTTTTTTTTGACCGAATCATCATGCTTCAATTAGGGGCTGCACAAGAAGTCAAGAACATGGACAAATTGTGTGGGTTTGGCAACCATCGAAGAAGCCAAGCAACTGGTTATCAAAAAGAAGAAGCCCAGCAAGAATGACGCAGCACTCTCGTCTCACGGACATCCATCCTGGGAATTCTTCCGACTAAAGTGGAATCGGAAATTTAAAATTTTGCCATTATTGTTGCCAGTGGCTCTTGTCCAGTTACCCTCGTTAGTTTGGCTCAAACATATTTGCCAACTTAACAATTTAAAAATTACAATTTTTCCACTTTCGATGACGTGACACACCTAGTCACCCTGCTAGGCGTGAAATGACTGTCTTGCCCATGTCAGGTCCCCTTGTTGCGGCGCTGACCCGACGAGGAGTGTCCGACGCGTGTTGGCGCCGGCAACCGGCGTCTGCGCCGAGTGGCGGAGCCATGAATTGTTTATAAGGGGGGCGACCAAATCCAACTTGTAAAAAAATGTGCACATCGAAGTTACCTTAGATATTTCATGCTGATTATTAATTTACCGACTTGACACGAGTACTCGCATTTTTATATACACTCTCGGAGGAAAGACACTATTTTTTTAGTGGTAGACAATAACCCCTTAACAAGAAGGGCATCTGAGATGATTTTATAAACTTTGATGTCTATGTTTCATCTTTCTAATGTGCTTCGTAATATTATTTAATTATATTTTGTATGATTTAATTATCTGGAAGGACTTATACTAGTAAAAAATTACTACACATACATCAAAGTTTATAATCTAGAAGAACTTATTTTTGTTTATATTAAGATGGAATAAATAAAAATCATGGACTTATACTAGTAAAAAAATTGCTTGGAAACCTTGGGGGGGCATGGCCCCAAAGCCCCTTGGCTACGCCAATCTGCGTGCGGCTTGGCTCATCGGTGGCGCTCAGCGGCTGGAGCTCGGTAGCGCGAGAATAACAACGCCTTTGACGCGAGGGGAGGACACATGGAGCTCGCCGAAGCACTCACATCATTCGGGCATCGCCAAGTACGGAGCTAGTGCCGCCTGTGCCAACGGAGAAGATGAGGCCCGGGGGGGGGCCTCCTTGACGGCCGGACTCGGAGTAGTTCCGAGTACCGTGAGAGTTATTTGCTACCCCCTCCGCTGCCCCCTGGTGCTTTGTGCGGTAACGATCGATGGCCGGTCGTCCATGGTAGTAGGGGGTGCCGCAAAGAAATCTGCGGTACTTGTGTGATGATTGTCGCAGCTTATGGAGGATCCGATTTCCTCCGATTTGCTCGAGGTGAGTCCGGGCGGCAATGATCATGGCCCGATGTGTTTCCGCAACAAGGTATTTGATGGTGAGGGCGTTGTTGGCGGTGATGGTTCCATTCGAGAACCCCATAGTTTCATTTTTGAGGAGCAAAATTGGATCTGATTTTAGTGTTGAACCTTGTGGTTGTTGGTGTAGTGGGCTCCGGTTGAGATGGATCTAAAGGCGCGGTGAACTACATGATTGAAGTTGATCTGCTATTGGCTAAGAATTGTCACGGCTAGCGAAGTACTCGTTGCCGAAAGTGTCGTGAATTGATCGATGATGTTATGGTTGTCGTTGCGGATGTCCGTGATCGACGTGGCGGAGTGTTGTTCCTATTGGGGGTTTTCAAAGATTTTTGGGAACATTTTCTACTATAGGTGATGGCGTGGAAGTCTAACAATGTGGTCATTGTGGTGAAAGCCATGGATGTTGATTGTGGTGGTGGCCGAAAGATCGATTGCCCTCTCGAATACTAGCGGTCCACGGTTACGCTGGGTAGGGGGATTGGAGGGCGACAACTATGGTGAAGGAGGCAGCGTGTTTGGAGGATGGCGGGGCGGCGGTGTTGTGGATGGGAGAGGAGGCCGCGGGGAGAAGGGAGGAGAGGAGGCGGCGTAGAGGAGAGAAGGAAGAGGGACATAGATAAGGGATAAACCCTAATGATTCTTGCTTAATTTTCAAAATAGACACCCGAGCAGACTAACATCTCAAGCAATCTCCTATTCTATTTCCTTAGGCCAGTGTCAATGGAGAGTTTCACCTCCCGGTTTTCAAGATGTGAAACTTTAGCATGAAATAGGCATCTCCCTCAATGCACAGTTTCATTGCACAGTTTCATAGGCTCAAGGGTCCCACAACCTCTCTCAATGCATGGTTTAATTGCATAATTCAATGGTGAAACCCTAGTTGTGTCTCAATGGGGGTTTCACCCCGTTTCCAACGCGTGTGAAACAGTGCCCGAAGGTTTCACCATGGTGAAACTCTTTCCTTCTCTCTCCTAGACGTTTCATGCAAAAAGTGAAGTTTTGCTGATGTGGCGCTGCATTTAATGTGCATGAAACTCTCATGAAACCCCCATTGAGACTAGCCTTATGTATTCTTTACTTCTATTTTATTTCTTGAATAACTAGTGCCTAAAATAACTTGATGACGAGGATAATGACGGCAAGGGCGGCGGCGGGCAGAAGGGTTGCCTCCCTCTTCCTGGGCGCGCACGCCTCCTCTCTTCGGGGCGGCGTATATATGGGCATGCGACACAGAGCCCGCCGGGCCCGGGCCGAGCTTCGGCACGCGCCGGCGCCCGTGCCGTCGCGGCCGGTCCCTGGCCCGGGGCGTGTCATGCAGGGCCGCCACCCTAGCACGAGGCGCGGCACGGGGCGGCCTGGTGGAAATGGCCAGCCGGTGGCGGCCTAGCCGCCAACGGCTTGCATCCCCGCCCGCCCACGTATATAAGCCCGAGGACGGCGTCCGGCCGTCCGCCACCTAACCTAATCCCCCACCCACCCCAGCGCGCTGCTGCGTCTCGTCCCCTCTGGATCTCGTCCCGAGTCGTCTCGATTCTTCTCGATCCGCCGCCGTTGCTGCGCCTCGACTTCGCCACCGCTCGCCTCCGGCATCGTCGTCGCGCCGACGCCTTCACCGCCCGGATCTGAGTTCGAAATCCTCCTCTGTCTTCTCCATCCATTCCCCCTCTCCTCTTCTCTCTTTCTCTAGTCAACATGTGAGTTCTTGGTTTCCTTGCTCGATCCGCCGTCTCGCCGTCGTTTGTCTAATCCTTTGCCTCTGGTTATTTGGATCCTCTCTCTCTCTGTGTGCTCCTCTCTTGCTCTGGTCGGTTGTTGGCTTGGCTTCCTGCGCACCGGCTCCTGTCCGGAGGTACCTCCCTCTCCCCGCCCGTCTCGTGTTTCGATCCGCCGCCGCTCGTTTGTCTAATCCTTTGCCTCTAGTTGTTTTTTGCAAAGTTGAGCTTGGTGGTTTTATCTTGCCGAGTCTTCCTCCTCCGAGTTAACATGGCCGAGCCACCCGATACAAGCGACCGTTGAGGAGCGGTCTTGGAGGTCTTGGTCGGCCTCGGCTCTAGCTCGTCCCCCACCCCCCGTCGGATTCTCTTTGGGCTCGCTCGGTCGTCCGGTTGTCTTTGGTCTTTGGGCGCGCAACGCGAGGGCTCCGCCCCCTATCGACAGGGAGGACCTAGCGCCCAACACCGACGACGAGCTTGAAGCCGCGGCCGAGAACGACGATGACCTGGGTGAGGACGCCATCGCCTTGTTCGACATCGACGTCGGTGACACTCCGGTTGGTACACAGCCAGAGCACATCGATATCGATGACGACGGCGACGGTGTTCATCCCTCCGGTGACACTCAAGCTACCACTGGTAAGAAGAAATCTAAAGTTTGGACCTGGTTCCATGAGATATGTGAGAACAAGATCTGTGTAGCTGCTATCTGTAAGCATTGTAGGGCTAAGTACTCGCTAGATCCGCTGCTTTGGGAATGGGCATTTGATTAGGCATATGAAATCCTGTTCTCGTAAAACGTGATCATGCTACTAAGACCCGTGGCTAAGCTTGCTTTGATTACTGATGGTTTGAAAAACTGGGTGTATGATGAAATGGTTGCTCGCATGGAATTGTGCATTTTGATTGCTAGACTTGATCTTCCATTAGGGATTGCTGACACCCAAGCCTTTGAAGATTACATTAAGCGTGCCCATAATCCTATATTTCAAAAGGTTTCTAGGACCACCACTACTAGAGACATGGCTAAACTGTTTGAGCAACAACGTAGTGTGCTTGTTAAATCTTTGTTGCCTGATACATCCTCTGTCTCTTTGACATCTGATATTTGGTCTGGTAATGCTAAGGAGGATTACATTTCTATTGTTGCTCATTATGTTCATGCTGATTGGGAACTACAAAAAAAGGCTATTGGTTTGAGGCTAATTGAGGCTGCACATACTGGTGAAAATATTGCTGATAGCATTGCTAATGTGGTTGAGTAGTTTAATTTGATGAATAAGGTGTTTGCTGTGACTTTAGATAATGCATCTTCTAATTCTAAGGCTTTTGATATTTTGGCTCCTGTCTTCTTTGGTTATTTGGGTTCCTATCCTGCACCTACTCGTGATGATCCTAATAAAGTTAGATACTTGCTTGTGCATCAGCGCTGTGTTTGCCATATCATTAATTTGATTGCTAAGTCTGGCTTGAAAAGGATAAAGACTTATCTTGAAGATTTTAGAAGTGCAATAAGCTTTTTAAATTCCTCTAATCGTAGAATTGCATTGTTCAAAAACTATTGTATTGCTAAGGGGTGTGAGACCTAGAAAGTTTGAGCTGGACATGGATGTTAGATGGAATTCTACTTATTTGATGCTTAAAGTGTTGCTGACTAAAGATGAAGATACATGCCAATATGTGTATAAGGAACTGTTTTCTGTGTTCATTAATTCAAACTATGGTAAGGAGCTTTTGACTCCTTTGCATTGGCATATTGCTGAACAGATAATGAGTTTCCTGGAACTTTTTTATGAGTGCACTGTTGTTCTATCCGTGTTTACTACCCTACTTCTCCATTGGTTCTGCATTATATTCTTGATATTGCTTTGAGCTTTTGAAAACAAGCTGAATCGATATTAATTTTAGAAGCATTGCACTACCTATGAAGCTTAAATTACTTAAATACTGGGAGAAACCTCCATTGCTATTCTCTTTTGCTTTAGTTCTTGATCCTAGAGGTAAGATGCAGGGGTTGTATTCATTGCTTGATCTACTTGGTAAGGCTTTAGGAGTTAATTACAGTGTATACTATGGTGATGTGAATGATGAGTTGAGTAGACTGCTTTGCCAAGTATGTTGACAAATTTGGTGCAACAAAGAAGATCTACCAGGCCTGTACAACCTTCATATCCTCCCTAAGAAAAAATAATCCAGAGGAAGGCTCTTTGGTAATTCCGTGCACCCGACTCATCTTCAAATCTATTGTTAGTGAGCTCCAAACTTACTTAGACAAAGGATGACCGACAGTCTTTCCAGAAAACTTTGATATCTTGCTTTGGTGGCGTGACCACAAGCAAACCTATCCTATCTTGTCTATTTTGGCCAAAGATATTATGTCTGTTCCTGCATCTACTGTTTCCTCGGAGTCTTGTTTCAGCTTGGCAGGTAGGATACTCGAAGACCGGCGGCGACGCTTGTTGCCTGAGCATGTTGAGATGCTCACATGCATCAAGGATTGGGAGCTAGAAGCAAGGAGAGAACAACATACTGTTGAGGACTTCGACTTGGTGGCGTCCTTTGAGAACCTCTGGATTGATGATGTGGGTCAAGGCAGCGGCACCGGCACCGGCACCGGCACCAACAGTTCTGTTGGTGGTGGCTAGAAGAAGAAGACCGCATAGGAGGTAAAGATCTTTCACTCTCCATTGCTACATTCTTTTGCTTTAGTTCTTAGAAAAGAAACTGATCTGGTCTTTTGCAGGAACTTTTGGTGATTTTGGTATACATCACTTAGTCATTCTCAGTGAGTGGTGTGGTCAGTGGTTCACTTTTGCTAGATGTCGATAGAAAGTTTGAACCTGATGTGAATCTGTGATTCACTTTTGTTGATGTTGCCACTGATATGGCTATTGTAATAGGGCTAGATGATTGACAATTGACATGTTTGAAACTTGAATAAATTTTGAGTTGACTTTCTAGGATTTCTCTCACAAGGGTGGGTTTACCTAGAAAGGTTTTTAATGAGGCAAAATTGCACAAAACAACTCTTTTTTGAAACATTTTGTCCTTGTCTTTCATTTTGATTCTCACAATTGGCTATGAATACCTGTTAAATTTTCCTTGAATTTGAAAAACTGTAAAAAATATGATGTTTTTTTTTTCTATCGGGCCATGGGCCGCCCGCATCGAGGGGAAAATCCCGTGCTCACCGGGCGGCACGCACGGTTTTTCGGTCCGCGGGCCGTTGCCCTAAGCACGGTGGCCCGACAGGCACGGCACGGCCGGGCACGGCGCGGCACGGCACGGCACGGCGGGCGGCACGGCACGATGCACATATATAGCTGTGCGGCAGGCCTTTGGGGCCTGTTGTTGGGCCACGTCATATTGACCTATGACATACGTATGTGCATACTGTGCCCTATCGTCACCGATACAACATACAAGTCTCTCCGGTGGAGCATTCTAGGGAAGTCTTCTGATATGAATGATCGATCTGTCCGTCCGTCCGACAACCAATCAATAATAACAGCCAATGCAAATTTGCCGCCTCTTCGTCATGTGACGGTTCTATATATTGCCTGCCAAACTTCTTCCTGACCACTGGACTTGATCGTCTACTACCATCAGTGCTCGCTACCACATTCCTCTGCTCGCTAGCAGTAGTAATGGCATCTTATTCACGGACCACTCTCTCAGCAACCATTGTCATTGTCCTTTTACTCGTCATTGCGGTCACCGGTAAGTAGTACTCTGTCCTTCCTAAATTGTAGATCGTTTTAGGATTTCAAGATATATCTAGAAAAGACTAAAATAACCAATAACAGGGAACTTGTGTGTGTAAAACATTATGGCAAACCAATTGGTTTGACCATATTTTATTTTATATCTGGCTAATTAACGACCTTCCTGGCTGGCCAACCGTCCGACTTTTTCACGCATGCAGAGATGTCACCGGTTGGGGCACGCCGCGCCCATTGCAGCCACCTGAGCGACTTATATTATGGGCCGTGCTACTGGGACCATGATTGCGAGAAGATATGCATCTTGGAGAGCGCAGGCAATATTGGTGGCGCGTGTGACGGCTTCCCCTCTAAATGCTATTGCCAGACGCCATCATGCCTCCCTTGAGATTGGCGCTTCTCCATTCTATCAACCCATGATACGATGATCCCTGTCGCCCTTACATATTTTATACTACTACTCTAATATAATATGGTGTTGCTTATGTAGTTGTGTTGCCACAAATAAAATTGTTGGACACGTGGATCCAATAAATATATTTGGTCTTTTTCTCAAGATGCTAAAGATTCTGCATGTTGCAGCAGGCGTCAATAAATAACAAGAGTTGAGTTTCATTTCGTTGGTCCTTTTTTTTACGGAAACACATGAGCTTCGTATATTAAGTTATAAACCATGACGACTAAGACTTCAGGATTAGAATCATTGTTTATGATATCTCATAATCGCCGAAAACCAAGCGAGCAACTCATGACTTACCAGATTACGATTACTATTGACAAAAACAAACTTGAAACCTTCGAAGCTTCAGCTAGGCTCGTCCATCAGCTGCAGAAAAGGATCAGTCCCTAACTTTTGACCATATCGCTTCTCCCAAAGGTTAAAGAGGATTTGGCAATCTGTCTGAAGCTGCAGTTGCCGCACACCATGTTTCCGTGCGAGCTGCAGGCCATAGCAGCAGGTTAATTCTTCAGCTGCAAGTGGATTCGGACAATACTTATGCCACTTCGCGATCACCCAACGACGCTGACCGATCCCCGGGATAAATGATCCATCTAGGATCGAGCCTTATGTTCCCACGACTGCAAACTACGTGGTGAACTGATCACTGTCTTCGCTGGGTGTAGCAGCTGCCACAGATCGAAGGCTCCTCTGGCCATTGCACTGCCTTATGCACCGCAGTGCCTCCTCCCCATATCGTCTTGTATTTCTAATCATCCACCGCAGTGCCGCCTCCTTTGGCTATTGCGGAGTGGACAAAGGCCACCGACCGATCACGGAGTGCTTAACTTCCTGAATCCTGATGATATGCGTGCAAATCTGAGGGTTTTCGAAGGCAGTGGAAATCTGAGGTTGAGAAGCCTACTATACAATTATTATAGTCTTCGTGGAATATAGGGTTTTTTTTGTGTGACTGTGGAATATAGGATCTGCGCCCTCGGGGCTCTCTTTTTTTATCTCTTGCGTGTATCCTTTTAATGAAAAACGGGTGAATGACACTATCACGTAAAAAAGTCGGAAGTGGACTTTGTGCAGAGACAGTAGATGAGACGCGTTCAGTATTTCAGCAATATTTTGAAAAAAACTGGGGTGAGCCCAGGGCTCACGGCACCCTGGGTGTGCCCCTCCTCTTGATTCAGGCCACGTGTCTAGGGACCAAATCAGACGTCGCTTCAGGATTGGCTCTTGTGCGTGCGTTCCTGTCGATTCTCTAACGCTGAAATTTGTGCGGCGTCGGCTCGGATCGAAACATCGGCTCAGCTTGCGTCACTGACCACCAGGTTCACCGCACGGCTCAGCAAGTCCACGCATCGCTCGCAGTCGCAGTTGCGCCGCCATCGCTCGCGTCCCTTGTCTCTGGGCTGAACCGCGGCCATGGCTGACTGGCGGCGAGGCGAATCCTTCTCCAATGACGATGGTGGTAATCGAGACAACGGCCACAACAACGGCCGCGGCCAGCGCAACATCGCCGCAGCAAGGGCGGTAGCCGGCGCAGAGAAACCCTACCTGGCGACGTCGTCACGAACGACGGCCACAAATAACATCGCCACAGCTAGTGTTGGATGGCATGAACGCTACTACGTCACAATTGGACCTCAGGTAACTATTGCGGCTTCTCCTCGCTTGATCATGATCATCGCCATGTCTTGGGCATCGATCGGTGATGATCGCTCCACGTCTAGTCCTACTTTTTATTTGAGCTAATGATCATGATCATCGCCACGTCTTGGGCTTCCTCAAATTACACGGTCCATCTTTGAATTTCTTTTGGGCATATGGTCAGTCCATCGTGGATTACAAATGCTTTGGTGATGCTTGTCTCATTTGACACCACATTTCAAACTAATAAGTTTGAAACTACCCTTTGCTCCGATTCTTGGTTGCAACCATCATAAGCAAACAATAATTTTTGGTTGTGCACTTCTATTTAATGAAACTATTGAATCATTTATTTGGCTTTTGATACTTTTCTAACAACAATGTCGGAAAGCACCCTAAGACAATTTTTGCGGATCAAGATGTGGCTATGGCAGGAGCAATAGCTTAAGTATTCCCTGATACAAGCCATCGTCTTTGTTTGTGGCACATTTGCTTAACTGTTGCAAAACATCTTGCTCATGTAATTCATGAGTCCGATAAGAAAGGTAACAAGTTCCTGTCAGATTTCAAAAATTGTGTGTAATAAGACAGGTCGAGACATATTTTATAGAGAAATGGCGGCATTGGTGGCTAAATACAACCTTGAGAATAATTTATGGATGACAAACCTATGTTCTTTGAGGGCAAAGTGGGCAGCATGCTCTTAGAGTCTTCAATACAAATAGAGTATACAATTTGCCACCACAATATATTTTGCCTCGATGGACAAAGTATGCTTAAAAGTGGATTTTATATTGAGGAACAAAGATCTAAAACGGAAGATTTGAAAACACAAGCAACTCTTATATCTTGACAGGCCACATCTCTAGCATTGTAGTACGTCTTCACCGTCAAAAAGAACTTCTCGATAAATTGCAGAAAGCCATACATAACTTGGACCTAGAAGCAGATACTTATCTATGTGATATGCATGATAAATCCAACGAGGTCTCTCCAATTCCAAATGAAAATGTCCAATAACCACTAAATGGTGTAATCTTTTAGAGTCCCCAAAGAAGAAGGGTGGTAAAAAAAAAAGTACTGACCTAGCTACTACCATTTGCTTATGACTAGTTTTTAAATATTGTATTATCATTTATATATTTCATTTTAGGTGAAGAACCCCAAAGTAATGATGTAGATACAAGAGATGAACATGTTGGGGGCATCTTCAGCCATGGATGCTCCTTTCCTGCAAGCTGAATATGCTAACTCTACAATGCCACAATTCAATATACTTGATGATCCTTCTGCATTGGCTGCTCCATACATACCAGCAGGATACACGTGTCTTTTAATGGGAGTTGAGTAAGATGCTACATTTCAAAATCCTGCTAGACAGTTACATTTTGATGCATCGCAAGAATAATGAATTAGTTAGAGTAAAGTTTGAATTTGTCTCTTTTCAGTTTATGAGAATTGTATCGATCTTACTAAAGATTGAACGTGTTGGAAGTATACTTGTGCTCTATTGCTATTAAGGAACCTGCCATTTTGTCTTCACGTGAACCATATTATTACTCATATCTCTTTGCACTGTTCAGCAGACTATTTTTTATTTTTTTTTACTTGATATGATTGAAGCCATCAGAGTGATTGTGGAACAGGTTTACGACTTTCTATGATGTGGTGATTGATGTATACGGCCATAATATATTCAATTTTTTTTTTTTTTGTTGTGATTGGTCTTCCGTACCATTCTCGGCTATTTTATTTGCGGATGCCGACCGATGGCTTGAGATGGCAGGGCGACCGAGCGAGCCGAGCCATCGCACAAGAGCCCGCGAGCTGAACGCGCGAAGGAACCGCTGGAGGCCGTGCGATGTACAGCAGGTCCACGTGTACGCAATCAAGGCAGCGGGCACACCCAGCGTGCAGTGTGCCCTGGGCAGGGGCGGAGCTAGGGGGTCAGGGGTCCACCAACCCCTATGGCCCGCACATCAGACCCACAGGATGTTAAAAAAATAAAAAAAACCTATTTGTATTAAAAAACTTATTTGTATATAAAATTATAAATGGTTTACCGATTTATATATAAATATTTTTCGTGGACCCCCAAAGCTCAAATCAGCTAACTCCGCCATCGCCCCGGGTCCACGTAATACGCAATCAAGGAACCGAAAACGCCGCATATCGTGGCATTGCTGCTGAAGCGATGACTTGTGCTTCTATCTGCATGCAGGAAAACGACGCTACGGAATCCGTTCTTCAACGAGTAAAGTTCATTTTGGCCATCCAACTTTTGGCGGTTCAAGAATGACCATCGAACTCCAAAACCGGGTATCTTTGGACGATCCAACTCTTAAAACCGTTCACAATTGGCCATCGGGCGTTTTGATGGGTGGTTTTAATGTTTTTATTTACGCTTTAGTCCTTAGAACAGCCGCTGGTCCGCAAAGATCCCGTCGAGCGGCGCCGCCGCCATGGCGCCCCCCCGCCCCGTGTACACCCCCAAAGCAGCCGCTGATGGCCATGTACGGTTCGCCATCGGGCGGTTTCGATGAGTGGTTTTATGGATGAACCTTGCACAAGTAACAGGTAAAATGTCCAAAACTAAAAAACAAATTTATTAATATTAATTCATAACAGAGGATATGTGGCAAACAAATTTTCATTCGACATCCGACACGAAAGAAAGCAACCAACTGATTGCATCCACCAACATAGGTTCTTGATTCATTTTACGGGCATACCATAATTAACTGAATACATATAACCATTGATCTAAAGACTAAATTGTAAATAAAACATTAAAACCACCCATTAAAACCGCCCGATAGCCAATTGTGAACGGTTTTAAGAGTTGGATGGTCAAAGATACCCGGTTTTGAAGTTCGATGGTCATTCTTGGACTTCGCCAAAAGTTCGATGGCCAAAACTGGACTTTACTCTTCTTCAATTCCTGATCAAATTAATACGTATGTACTTACTCTAGATTGCCTGTCGTCACCGATACAAGCTAGCTTATACTTCTCTCTCCGATGGCGTATTCTTATAGGCAAGTCCGATATATATGCATGATCGATCCGCCCGCCCGTCCGTCTGGTAGTGACAGTTTTGTAGCAACCAATCAATCACAGACAATGCAAATTAGTTCGCCTCCTCGTCATGTGATACTTCTATATATTGCCTGCCAAACTTCTTCCTCTGATCACTCGATCGTCTACTACCATCTGCTCACTACCACATTCATCTGCTCGCCAGCAATAGTAATGGCACCTTATTCACTAAGGACTCTTTCAGCAAACGCTACCATCATCCTACTCGTCATATTGGTCACCGGTACGTAGTACTTTGTATATATCTAGAAAAAGGCAAAATAACCAATAACTTGGGACGTGTGTGTATAAAACAATGTGGCAAGCCAAGTGCTTTGACCATATTTTCTTTTATATGGCTAATAATAAATGACCTTCTTGGTTGGCCGACCGGCTTTTTCATACCTGCAGATATAGATGGCCATTTGGCCCGCTGCCCGTCCGGAGGCCCTACAAATGGCCCGGTGCCTGCCCGCCCGGGTCCGTTATGCACGGGCCACGGGCGGCACGGCCCGTGGCGGACCGGGCCATGGGCCGCCGCCTCGGCCCGTGGCACGGCGCGTGGTCCCGGCCCGGTGGCGGCCCGTGGCGCTTCTCGTGTAGTTCTTAAAAAAAAAACAGATGCATCTCATCCCTATCCTCCCATCCCGATCCGCCCCCCGGGGCCGCGCCACGCCGGCCCCATACATGCCGGCGCCGCCAGACACCGCTGCTGTCTTCGCTCGCTCCTCATACCTGGGGCGCGCCGCGCCGCTCCGCTTCCGCTTTCTCCCAAGGCCAGCCATTTTCCCGCTTTGCCATACGCCGTGACCGGCCCGACGCGCTATGGGCGCCTACGACGGCCATCGACGCACCGCAGGTACGCCTTGAGCTTGCCGGGCGCGCGCGGCTTCCTCCAAAATACGGCAATGAGGCTTCCCTCCCATGACATCGAAAGCGCAGCGGAGAAGGATGGGCCGGCCCGCCGACGCCGACCGCCCGACCGCCCGCGGGCCCGTAAATGGCTCCACGGATCGGGCCATGGCCGAGGACGCTGCCCGCACGGGTGGAGGCATCGGCCCGTGGGCGCCCCCAATCCCGACGCCGCCCTCGCAGCGGGCCAGCCCGCTCAGCGCCGAAGGGGCCACGGGTCGCACCAGCTGGCCCGCTGGCCATCTATACCTGCAGAGATGTCGCCGGTTAGGGCAGTTCGTGCCCGCTGCAGCCACCTGAGCGCCACATTTCCTGGTGCATGCTTATTTGACGCTGATTGCGAGATGATATGCATCTATGAGAGCCCAGACAATACTGACGGCGCATGTGACGGCTTCCCCGGCAAAATGCTACTCCTCTGTACCATGGGGTTTGACGTTTTTTACTTTTTGACTTCATGTTTGACCATCCGCCTTATTCAAAACATTTATGTAAATAATAAAATAAATTAATTAATATTTAAGTATTTTTATTGATAAAATAAGTCATAACAAAATAAATTATATTTGTGTAAAAATTTAAATAACACGAATCATCAAACAAGATGGACGGAAATCGCGGATGACAAACTCAACGGGACGGAGGAAGTACTGTGAGACGCCATGCCCACCTTGAGATTGGTGTTGCTCCGTCCGATCTAGCAATGATACGACGATCCTTGCTGCCCCTACATATAATACAACACTACTTGTACCATCTACTAGCTTGCTTGTGTTGCCACAAACAAGGTTATTGGACTCGCGGAATAAATATGTTTGGTTTTTTCTCGAGATGCTGAATCGAATCCAAAGATCCTGCATGTTATTGTCGCAGACGTCAACAAACAGCAAGAGTTGCATTTCTAAGCTCCTTGAAGTGCCAGTGTACAAGTGATTTGTCTCCAAAATTTTTGACCAGTTGTGTATGACAACGTCTGCCTCCTGTTTCTAGGTTCCCATTAGAATTTATATTTGACAACCGCTCCTCAGGCCAGTCGCAGTAGTGCATAGTTTCATGACACGCTTACCAAGATCGCAAAACTAGGTAATCGAGCCAAATGAGTTTTATAGGGATGAAACTCCTCTCTCATCTCGCCGACACTCCCTCATTTAATGACCCTACCGAAGTTAGCAGTTTTGTTAATTTGGCGCCCTATATAATGTACATGACACCCTCATTAAACATGCATTTAGACTAAGCTTAGTGCAAACAAATCAGTACAACAGGCTCTATTTCTTCATTCAGATCTACAAATCAACTGCTTTGACGGGTGGAGCATGTGGGCTCTGATGGCTTCATTTTGTTGGAAAGAAAATATTTATTAGCTAGGGTTCTGTCATCCACTACTTTGCGTAAAAGATTAACCATGCTAGTTTTCCTCAATTAAAACCACCATGGAGCTAAGGTCACAAAGAAATGTGACCATTTTACCTTGGTGGTTTGTAGTCTACCATGATTAATCCAAAAAATTAAAATAAAGAAAACAAAAGGCTCAGATCTAGCCCTAAACAGCCTGAATTTGGACTTGGCCGCCACTACGCACCATCGCTATTGCGATCCACAAGCTCATCACTGGATCCATTCTCGGGTTACCGGATCCGAGGTGGAAGCACCGGATCAGGGGTAAGGGCGGCAGATCCATGGTGGAGGCAGCAGATCCGAGGTGGGGCAGTAGATCCATGGTGGATGTGGCACATCCATGAGGCCGCCCCATGCATGCCATCGCGGCCTCCCGTGACCCGCGCGTTACTGTGGTGCTCCTTTAGGTTCGCGCCGCTAGGGCTTTGTGCCCGTACGCCCGTGGCTCCATGTCTCGTGGGCCACCAAGGCTCGCATGCCATGCCGCTTGTGTGCTCTTCTCCCGGCCGTGCTTGCGCCGGCTGGCCACGCTACCCTCATCGCTAGGGTACCGGGGAGATAGGGTGTCGTGGTCCGGGAGGGGGAGAAGATTGAGAGAGGGAGGGGAGCGGGGTGAGATAGGGTGTCGTGGTCCGGGGAGGGGGGAGAAGATTGAGAGAGGGAGGGGAGGGGGGAGACAACCATGGTGGGGGAGGCGAGAGAGGAAGAGGAGTCCCATAGGGAGGGCTCGACTTTGGCTATGAGAGAATGGAGAGGGTTGGGAGGGCGCCGCTGCCGCTCTTGAGCACGAGGGTGTGGAGGGGGGGGAGAGGAGTGGCTAGGAGGGAGGGAGTAAAATGACAATGAAAAATCCTAAGAGCAACTCCAAGAGCTCGCTAAAAATTAAGCCTCAAAACTCTTTATTAGCGTCATGCAAATAGTTTGGCACCTCTAAAATTAGATTCCTCCACAACAGCTCCCTAATCTTTGCATGCTAAAGTGATTTCAGCCAACCATGTCATCATTAGTTAGTTGCATAATGTGTTTTTGTGTCCATTCATGGCCTATGCATGCCTTGGAAGAAAGATTGGGGGTGTCTTCCTTTCAAATATATGCAGGACCCACCTTTTTTTTTTAGAGCATGTAAATCTTAGGGGCAGGTTTGGGAAGTTGTTAGAGAGTTGTTTGGTTGGTAACAACACAAATATAAGTTTTGGGGTGTTATTAGTCTTCTCTTGGAGATGCTCTAAGTCCCGATTATATACAAAAGAAAAGCATGTATAACTATGAGGAACACAACTAACATCCAAATAGCTATCCAAGCTTTTGGTAAAAAAATAGCTACCAAGTTCTATTACAAACTTCAATCATAGACACCGTCTACACAACAAAGGCAAAAGCGAAAGGAATATAAGAGAAATCACTTGCGGTGGTCGATCTCTATAACTAAGTGAAGACATATAATTGCACCAATAGAGAGCCTAAAGCGCAGAATGCTCAAGTCACAACACTTTTGAAACAAGCAAATTTGAATATAGGTTAGATATAAGAGTTTCTAGATAGTAGCTCATTGACAACACATTCTCATCTTTCACTTGTCCACCACGTGCGAGCCAAAGCGAGGGAATCACCAAACCATCCAATGAATTAGAGATTGTTCGACATTCTTTTAGTTGCAGACCGTTCAAATGAGTCATTGCAACTTTGTTGGGAATCAAAACATCCTAACTTTTAACCAAAATTATGGATAATTATAAAAATAGATGACATCAAATAGCTATACTACGAAAAATATAATCATTGAAGATACTAATGATACATATGATAAATAAATGTTATTATTTTTATTATATAAATTTGGTTAAATTTAAGATGTTTTGACTCTTTCCGTGATTGCAGTAGGAAGAATCAGTGCGTTGTCAACAACAAAGGTGAATGATTTATTGATTCATTATTTATTGGCAAAAGTCAGTAGCATTTGAATCGGCAACAATGGTTTTTTCCAACCACTTGCCCCTTGGGACATCCTGACCTCTGACCGGTCTCGATCTGGCTCGTTCAAACTCGACCCAACGGCAGCCATTAGCCGACGGCGCCTCGTCCTCCTAGCCGGAGCCGCCTCGCCGGCGGGTGGCGGCGACGTTGCCGCGCGCTTCAGACTGTCACACGGCTTCTCGCAGCACGTGCTGTGCTGCCTGCACCTACCCTACCCACACTCCACTCCAGTCCACCCACCGGGACCTCTGACCCCAAGCTTGATCTCGTGCGCACCTCTCCATTCCCCTTTCCGATCTCCTAGGGTTAGCAAGCTTGGTCCCGTGCACCTGCTTGTGTGGCTGACCGCACCGGCGCCGAGATGGTAGCCGCTGCAGCGGCAGTGCGGCCGGTGTCCCTCCGCCGCCCTCGGCGCTCTCGTCCGGGCTCCTGTGCCCTGCGGCCTGAGCCTGACCACCTCCCGCATCGCCGCACCCTTTCCTCGCCGTACAGGTACTGAGTGGCTCTTATCTTTTGTTGTTCCTCTGAAACACTCATATATGCTTCAAATTTCGGTACGGGATCGGCACTTGCTCCAACGCAATTTTGTTTGTGGTACTCAGCGAACTGTACATGACATCTTCTAGCTTATGAGCTAGGCAAAATTCCGTGATATAATACCCAACCTCCAAAATTCTATCACAAATATGCATTGATAGAAAAGCTATTAATTGTGATGTTGGTTCATTTCTACTCCTAGCTTTTAGCACGCTGTATTTTAGTGTGTGCGGAGCCACAGACAATTCTAACAATTTTTGTCATGACATTTAGAGTTTGGTTGGCTGCACACCAATCCACCGCAATCCCTCGGAACCCATGTCGAATGGGTTGGATTGATCATTGATGTGCAGCAAATAAGCCCTTAGGGCCTGTTTGGATCCCATGAATTGAAACCGATTTCTAGAAAATGCTTCCCATCATTATTAGATTACTTTCTAATCCTCTCAATTCCTGGGAACCAAGCATGGCTTTAGACTTTTAGAGTAATCTAGGGGCAGGGCTTTCAAGGCCACTGGTTTCCTGGTTATTTTTACACCTTCAGGTTGCTAGGATTTCCAATTGGTGAGTAAAATGAGACCTGGGAAGTTCATTTGGTCCAAGAACATGCCAGTTTTCTCAGATTTTATTTTCAGCGTGTTGTGTGCATACTCCCTATTTTTCTGAGTGATAGCTAGTAGTAGTAGCTGCTGCTGCTGTGAAGCATACTCGTGGATTGAGATAGAAACTATCAAACTACACAATTACACTAACTCTATACTGCAGGTTGAAGAAGATGTTGTTCAAAGTGAACTTGGACACCTAGCCAGTTATCAAATGGAGCACAGCATCATTTGTGAAAAAAAAAACTTGAAGAAACAAAAGCTCAAACGACAGACTTGTTAATTGTCATCCATTTATGTTCCTCAGCCTTAAATCTCAACTGGCTTTTCTCCTCAATCAAGGGACGTACCATACTGGCAGTAGCAGCTGGAAGTATTTGGCAAGTTCTAGACATACAGCTGGCAAGATCAACTAGCAGAGGACTTCTTCCTCATTCATCAGTTTGTGATACAGTGGTATTCCTTAAATTAATTTAATAAATAAAAGCATTCACAACCTTGTCCATCAAGCTGCTGCTGCAAAGAAATGGTGTGGCTGGGTTGCCACTGGCTGGTCACAAAGCAACTAGTCATTACAAACCCTAGTTCTGCATGCATCACGGGGGATGTGGGCAAAGTACATTTGATCAAGGAGAATGCTGTTAGAAGAGGTAGATATTGAAGACATCACCTCGACTGGATTTGTAAAGTGATTTTTTTGATAAACATAATAGGGAAATTCGATTTTAGCTTCCAAACAAGTGCTACAATCATTTTTTTTTCTGCTCACTAGTTTATTGAGTTGGCTAACAAGTTTCCCTAAACAGTTATTCTTTCTTCTTCTCTACAAGTTTCACACAAAAAACACAATCCAAGTTTTTGGTTGATATTTTTGTTTGTGCAAATGGTTTATCATCAATTGCCTTGTTTAGGATCTTCATAAATCATTATTACCTGTAAGGGGACATGGGTTCCAAGATAATGGAGCTGCCACTGCCTGACAAGATCTGTCTATCTTCGTTTTTAATTGAAAACTGACATATTCTTGGGACAAGATAACCATAGCTGACTTCTTGAGTTTGTGCAGCCTGTTATAATTCATAATTGCGATTTGGTAAAGTATACCTGTTATTGTCAGCAAACGTTGAAAAAAAGGTTTCTTTAGGAAGTCAAGGGCATCTTTGCTTTTGTTTGAATATAAAAAGGTTCCAATCATTTAGCCCCTCCAAAGAAATAGATGGCATCAGTGCCTGCTATGTAATTGGCAAAAGTTATATAAACAGAATTTGATTGTTAGTAAAGCCAGTCTAACAAAATACCATTCTTTGTCAGCAGATTGTATGAAGATTTCTCAACTCCAATTAACAGCTACACGATTTTCAAAAGAGAACAATTCTGACGAGGATGACGGGCTCCTTTCTGAACTCAGAGATAAGGTTGCTTACAAAGTTATATACCTCTATGCTAATATTAGTCTTAGTACAAAAATTTATCATAATGTCTACTGCAGTGGGATGCAATGGACAACAAGTCCTCTCTTGCCGTGTATGGTGCTGGAGCAGTCCTCACTATCTGGGTATCCTTGGTTGTAGTCAAATCTCTCGACTCTGTCCCATTGGTATATAGCTAGCTTATCTTGCTTTTCCATTTACTTGTGTTTGTTTGTTCTCTAAGACCATGATGCTATTCATATTGTTATTTACTTATTTTATTTATTTTTTGTTCTCCTGCCATGATATGTAGCTCCCAGGCTTACTGGAGCTAGTGGGGCTCAGCTACTCTGGATGGTTGGTGTACCGATACCTGCTTTTCAGGTAATCTTAAAAGTTTAAACCATGTAGATTGGCTGTGAGACTTCTTTTTCCACTATTCAACACGAGTTTCTCAAGTTCAAGATGTCCCTTTGCTTTGCATACGTACCTAAAAACTTGTTGGTAGAACCGTGGAAGATGCACAGCTTGATATTAAGTGCTTGCACATATCAAGTTGTCCACTGTCCGTGCCTGACATGCCTACCAGACACTCAAATAGCTGGCGAGTGTGCTTTGTCAAAGTTAGATGCAGTGTCCTTTGCATTTTATTTAATCTGAATAAATTTCACATTGCCTTTAAAATGCAAATAATTCACGTTGAGTATGCCCTGCCCTAGGGCAATGATATGTAACACAGAGAAATGCTGATTTTGTACATTTAGAATATCCAGGATTTTAGTAAAAAAAAAATGCAGGTTTTGGTTCTGACTTTTTTTCCATGGCAGGAAAATCGGAAAGAATTGGCCGAGCTTATTGATGATATAAAGAGAAGAATTATTGGTGATGATAATTAGCTGTTTCCTGGTTTGTAATTCTATTTATCTGATTGAACCTTTGTAGGCTTCTACTCTTAATTAATGCCAGTCGATTTAGAAACACCCTGGAATTATTCAGAGCTATGACGTATGGCCTTCCACACCTCCTGTGCTGTCTGCAGTTGAGCATATTATTTTTGCTGAATCTTCTTATTCATCATGGGCTAGAAAAATTTTTGTATTCTCCGTATATTCAGCTTAATATGAGGTATGGTCTTCCACACCAAGATGTACCTCCAGTTTAGCATGGTCTAAAAAAAAAAAAATCTTGTATTCTCCGTAATCCCGCTGTGGTTGCTCTCACAAATTCCTTTGTAATAAGATTCCGGATGCACTTTTTCCGCACTTGGTCAAAGATGATGCACCTTATACTGTTACATACTCCTATATATTGAATCATTATTGATTTATACCAGCACGGTATGCACAGCTGCTTTTGTTTCCATGTCTGTGTGCTTTTGTGTGCTTCGGCTAATTGTTTTTTATTTACAAATTATGCGACGCAGAAAACTCTATTTTCCTTTTAATGTAATATGTGCCAGTGGGTACGCTTTCGTAAAAAAAGTACAGCTGCTCTGCTTTGCATTCCATGTTGCTCTGAGTTTGCCGGCTGGCTGTTGGGTGTTGACACTTGACAGCAACCCAGCACTAGCTGCATGCTCGAATTATCGCACGAATCAATAATGCTGTATGGTACTGTATGATATGTATGGCGCCATGCACCGGCTGATCCCATATCTTTGCCGTACGAACGCTGTCAAAGACGTGCCACATCTGGATTTGCATCCTGTACCCATCACTCACTCTCCGGATTGCCTCGGCTCGGCGAGATGCCATCTCTTTCTGCGCCGAGATGGAGCCAGGGTGATGTGTCATGTGTCACCCGTGCTTGGCTGCTTGCCCAGTTGCCCGTGTGAGTCCGCACAGCGAGATGTCACCCGTGACGGCGACCTTTGCGAGACGCCGCGTGTATTGCGTGCTGTTTCTTTGACAAAAACTTGTATGGCGCGATCCTTTTTAATTAATTATAATCTGAATTGGGAGGCGTATGTTGGCCCTGAGAAAAACAACTCATTCTCAGCCGCTTTTTCACACCATTTATATGTGAGAAAGTGGCTTTTTAGGCAACTAATTTCGATGTCCAAATGCAGGTTTCTCGTCAACCCTGGCAACCGAAAACATAATTGCATATCCTTTAATTAATGGAAAAAAAAGGATTGCAATCTGCATGATCTCCGGCCTTTCGCTTTCGAACAACTTTTCCTGTGCAGCACCATGTGCAGGTGCAGCTGATCCAGCTGTGCATGTTGCTCACAAGTGCTAAGATGCCTCACTTGAAACCGTCGGATCAGGAACTCGTAATAATCTCTTGATTACCCCCGATGAATCACAAACCTTTCTGCCGTGCATTGTGTTTCCACTTCCTAAACAGGACTTGGCTAACGAGGAGGCATGTGGAGCGGGAAAGCCAATTGCAAGGTATGTAGCGATCGTGCGGGAAACTCTATACCACGTCTTCTTCGAATGCCCTATGGCGAAGAGAGATTTTGGGAGGCGGTTAAAAGTCTGAAGGGGCTCGGTATTCCTCAGCTACATCCATGCTCGTGGGCCTCAAATTGCCTCGAAACGGTGTTCCGCTCCCCGGCTATGGCGGCCTTGATCGAGAGATGCCCGGGCCCTCCGGACCGGCCGGAATGGTCGCCGCCACGGAGGAAAGTCCGGGAACCGTGAGCCGCGGCAAGGTATATCTCCGACCTGCTTGAGGTAATCGTGTCCCCGCGACCAAAACAGAGCGTAAGGTGTTCCCAAGTCGAGCCGCGTTGGGGAGATCGGATGAGGGTCGGATGAAGGTAAACACCGATACGGGTTTTCATTAGGAATCCCGCCGGGAAGGACCGGAGTGTGCATAAGAAACCATGATGGCATAGTGCTGGGAGCTGCGACAAGATGGATGGACGATGTGGACTCTGCACTTTCATCCCAAGCGCTAGCAAAGAAAATAAGGGCTAGAGCTTGCCGTGGAACTTGGTATTGACAAGGTAATTCTCAAGGTCGACCGTCAAAAGCTTACGCCGCCTTCTACAGACCCGACTTCGATCTACTCTTCTATTGGTAGTCTTTGCTTTGATATCATAGAGCTACGTAAAAGTTTTTCGATTTTCGTGTGGCTTGGGTGCGTAGAGATACAAATAAGGTGGCGCATACGTGTGCTTCTATAATCTCGCCACCAATCGCTCATTTTTTTAAATTGATGTAATTCTGACCTACAATGAACCAAGATCCATAGATCAGTATTCCTTCAAGTTATGAATGAAAAGCTCTATGATTCACTTAAAAAAGAACAGGACTTGGCTTGGTGAAGAAAAACGAGCCATCGTTCACAACCAGTCCGGACCCACATGTCATAACCACGGGCTCGACTTTTGCCGACTCGCGGAGCCCGAGGGAGGCAGGGGATATTCGCACACATACACCGAGCCCACCGCACCGGAACACCTTTCCCGTTCCAATGACATACGGGCCCCACTAGTGCGCCGCGCCCGCATGTCAGAGGCTCCCGCAGCCAACCACGCCTTGCGCGCGGGGGTGTCGGTGTGGGACCCCGCCGTCGGCGTGGCGCCGTGCCACTGGCTCGCTGACCGTGGGCCTCGCGCTCCCGTCCCGCTATAAAAAGTCCCCACGCTGCCTCGCCTGTCCACCAGAGCATCCGCAGTTTCCCCCGACCGCACCGTTCCGCCGCGCACAGGAGCCCAGCACCCGCCCCAGGAGGTTAGGGTTCCCGATTTGTCCAGCTTTAATTTTTTGATGAGATGGGGAAATTAATCTTGCGTGCTGTGCTTCTGTCCTGCTCGATCTAGTTGCGTGTTCCGTGTTCGTTGTGCGGGAGATGCGGGACGGCGCGAGTTCTCTCCGTCCGCCCTTTTTGTTCTTCCGATTTTGTTTTGTTCAGGGTCGGTTTTGTGCGATGCGGTGGCTAGATCCGCTTTGTCTCGGGTGCTGCTCTGCTCGGTGGGTTTGTTCGAGCTCGATCCGCGAGATCTGTGGCGTGGAGCGCACGGGGCGCGTAGATCCGCCTGATTTGGGCATAGTTTGGTGCGAGGACTGACTGACTGCGGAGCACCTTTTGGGTTTCCGTTCCCCTTTTGGGCTTGGAGCGGGGCACACGGGTGGTTGAATGTGGAATTTCTGACAGTGAAGTAGCGTGTTCAGATATTTGATCTGGATGTACACGTGCCGTCACGGTTAGGGTAGTTGTATCTGTTGCTGCTATAGGTGTTGGATGTGATTTCTCGATTTATCTGTATCTGTTAGCTCCGTCGGATTTTGGGTTATGTTTCACCTGTTTAAGAAATTAATTAGTATATATGGTTGGTGACCTGTTGATCTGGGGTTTTGAATGATGACGAATTCCTATCGAAGTTAAATCATTTATTAACCTTGTCAAGGCTTAGATCCGGTTGCTTCTATTCAGTGATCTGTTAGGCAGTAGTGTAATGTTTGACTGCTTAATTTAATGGTTTTGGGGATCACAACTGAATGAACAGATCATATTAGCTGCATTGTTTAGGGTCTGTTATTGCAATGTTTGAACCTGAACGTGGGTGCAAGCTAGTGTTGGATTAGATGGTGTGGTGCTTCTTGGTGTGGCTGTATAACTGGTTCAATCAGGTTTCCATGACCCTTTCATATTTCACAGAAATGTTGTTAGTAAGCTTGTTGTTAGCAAGCATGAAGGGGCTTAATGGCTTACAATGTTGTTAGTAAGTTTGTTGTTAGCAAGCATGAAGGGGCTTAATGGCTTACAATGTTGTTAGTAAGTTTGTTGTTAGCAAGCATGAAGGGGCTTAATGCCTTAAGTCTAGTGGGCAGCCATGTACCTTTCCCGCATAATCATTTTCTTTGACATTTTTCACTTTTTTAGGCAAATGGCTCATTAGTTCCCTTTTGTTGCAGTAAGTTTGTTCTTTTGTCAATATGTCGAGGGAGGAGAATGTTTACATGGCCAAGCTGGCTGAGCAGGCCGAAAGGTATGAGGAGATGGTTGAGTATATGGAGAAGGTGGCTAAGACTGTAGATGTGGAAGAGCTCACTGTTGAGGAGCGTAACCTCCTGTCTGTTGCATACAAGAATGTGATTGAGCTCGCCGTGCTTCATGGCGCATTGTCTCTTCCATTGAACAGAAGGAGGAGTCCCGTAAAGAATGAAGAGCATGTGAACCTTATCAAGGAATACCGCTGCAAGATTGAGGCTGAATTGAGCAATATATGTGATGGCATTCTGAAGTTGCTTGACTCCCACCTTGTTCCTTCTTCTACTGCTGCTGAATCAAAGGTCTTCTACCTGAAGATGAAGGGTGACTATCACAGGTTGGGAAGGACGAAATGCAATATTATGATGCGCAATCATATATTTATAATCTGAATTAACCAGTCAGATCTCTTAACCTTCCTGTTCTTAACTATGGCAGGTATCTTATGGAATTTAAGACTGGTACTGAGAGGAAGGAATCTGCTGAGAGCACGATGGTGGCCTACAAGGCTGCTCAGGTATGTTCATTTTTTTCTGTTCTGGTAATGTGACAACTGTCTCTAGGGTGGTTGCTATATTTTCATATTGTATAGGATGACTAGTCCATTTCTTTGAATGCTTACTGTTAGTTTTTAAACTGTTTTCTTATGAAATTTTATTCTATGTATGTATTGTGTAGGACATTGCTCTGGCTGACCTGGCACCTACCCATCCGATAAGGCTTGGGCTTGCTCTTAACTTCTCAGTGTTCTATTATGAAATTCTGAACTCCCCAGACAAAGCTTGTAACCTTGCAAAGCAGGTTGGAATCACTTCTACTTTTGTACTATACACATATACATTTCATTTTACTCTGTTTAGGGTGAGGGTTGTTTTTGCATTTCTGCTTGGGCAGGAAAAAAAATTATATCAAAAGTGTGATTATTGGATCAGTGTCCTAAATTCTTCAGTATTTCAGGATATTTTTTATTGCATCTCATGTGGCAAACTTTTGCCCTTATTGGTTCACATTGCATTTAACTACTTGGTATCTTGATCCCTGTGTATCAGATCAGATAGTTTCTGATTAGTAATGCTACCTCTGATATGATAGTTTCTGATTAGTAATGCTACCTCTGATATGATAGTTTCTGATTAGTAATGCTACCACTGATATGATGAGCTGCTAATTCTCTGTATTTTCACATATCTAAACAGGTTTGCTTGTAATTTTGTGTCATTCTGCCCTGTCATTGCTAGACTCTTGTTTGTTACTATTATCCAACTCATTAAAAGGATTCTCCATGATCTATTGGATTGTGTTGATGCTTGTAATATCTGGCACCTACATTATCAAGATGATAATGATGCCGTGTGTTTAACATTTTGAGTATCTAATCTAAAATAATGTGGTAACTGGGAGGCATTTGAGTCGGTTGCCTGACCATTTAACTTCTTTTATTTTTCCTTAGTCATCTCTAGCCTACCCCAACTAGCTTGGGACTAAAGGCTATGTTGTTGTTGTTGTTGTTGATTGTGCCATTGAAACTTAGATAATTCATAATATTGGCCAATCTTTGCAGGCATTTGATGAAGCTATCTCTGAGTTGGACACCCTTGGGGAGGAGTCATACAAAGACAGCACTCTGATCATGCAGCTCCTGAGGGACAACTTGACTCTTTGGACCTCTGACCTCACGGTATTTTCTTCTCCAAAATAAACCTAATCTTTAATCTGTTGCCTTTCTATCTGGTGCTAAAAATTTGTATCTGGTGTGTGCAGGAGGATGGTGCCGATGAGGGCAAGGAAGCCTCCAAAGGCGTGCTGGCGAGGGGCAGTAATCTTTGGCAGAGCATGTGGTTCAAGCCCATTGTTTTAGAAGCTCCGATGCTGTCGAAGCTGTGCTGTGGCATTATTGTAGCTGATTTCCTCTCCCCGTGCTTCTTTTTCCTTGTATTAGTAGGCTGGTAGTTGTCGAATTAGTTCTCCATTGCTTTGTGTTGCCAATAGTTGGCACTAGGTCTGTGTGGACTGGTATTGTTCCCTGGATTTGACAAGCATGTCTGGTCGCTCTAGCGTTTTATTGAGCTCTGAAGTCATTGCATTTCTTTCTGCTGCAATCAGTTATTATTAGGCTAGTCTCAAAAGTTTCATGCTCATTAAATATAGTGACATATCAACAAAAATTGAATCTCCCCATGAAGTTGGGAGGAGAGGGAGAGACAACGAACGTTTCATCGTGGTGGGAAAGGTCCCATCGTGGTGGGAAAAGTTACATCTATTTGGATCTGGTGCGCTCCTCATCCCAAACCCCCAAACCTATCCCCAACCTTTCACTTCCTTCCCCCGCGGCCGTGCGCCATCCCCATCCTCCAGCTGTGCCCCACCGCTATCCCTCTGCGCGCTACTGTTTTGCCGCTGACGGCCAGTGATTCGCACCATCTTCCTCAATGACGGCCCTTTCCTGCACTCCTGGAGGTCATGCAGCGGCATTTCTCTTCTCATGTTCCTTGTTCTCGTCCCCTACAGCTGCCTTGCCATGGATCCGCCGCCCGGCTGTTTATTCTCGGCAGTGCGAGGGAAACCCGCCCTGATGATTCCGGGCGGCACCCTTCTTCCTAAATGACGGTCCTTCCCTGGACTCCTGGAGGTCACGCCGATGGCGCTCCTCTTCTCTTGTTCCTTGTTCTTGTCCCTTACAACTGCCCCGCCATGGATCCACCGCTTCGGCTAATTATTCTCGGGCGGCGCGAGGGAAACCCGGCTGATGATTCCAGCCGCACCTGGTAGAGGGAAGCCGTGTGGGGGCAGGCAGCTGGTTCTAAAGAGGACATCGTCGTCGTATGTTGTTTGTTGCCCTGGGCACATTTATATCATAGTTGTGTATCTGTTCTAAACGATCTTCCTCATGTATATGCAAATGCACTCATCTATCGTGTGAGAATGTGAATATGTAGTGTACTAATCTTTCAAAAAAAAAAAAAAATGTAGTGTACTGCACCTACTACGGCAGTCTTCCGCCTAGTTATTTTGTGAAGCTGATGCTATCCGTGTTAAAATCGTGAGAGATCGATCACCTGTAACGAAGTAGTCCGATTGATTCACTGAATTATCTGAATCCAGGTAGCTGTGATCCAGGTTTGTGCATCTGAAGATACTAGTAAACGAAATATTCCGGATAATTCACTGAGTTATCCGAATATGAGTGTGCACTTCACAAACAAACGGCAGAGTAATCGAGCATATTTGATCACAAGAAGACACACCAATTAAATGTTAACAACAAGCCTATGAAATAGTGCAACAAAACTATCCCATTGAGGTTATTTAATGTTGTAGCTTCCAAGACTAATTGTTTGGAATCCCTGACATGAGAAGTTGCATTGTGACAGGCTGGATATGCAGACGGCTGCCTGAATCTGCGGTTTAGGCGAACTCTGGGATTTGACTGTTGTTGTGTTTTTTCATGGTTTAGTCCCATCGAGTCATGCCACAAAGTGAACTTAAATAGGACTAAAGCCCATATAGTCCCATTTAGTCCTAGTGTTTGAATAAAAAGTGGCTAAATGGGACTAAATTTAGCTGACTAAGCTAAACACCTTGAATTGTTTTCTATGAAATTCATATGGAATTCTTGTGAAGTTCTTCCGTTCCAAATAGGCACTCAACTTGTTGTACCTGTGGATCTCCGGAGAAGTGGAAACATCATCGTAGCGTCTGGGCTCCGGGCAGCCACATGATCTCACCAGAGCTTGTAGCAATGTGTAATAATAAAATAATAAAATAGAAACCAAGCAAACCGCTCCTATTTATCCTATTTGGAAGATTAGTTTGATCATGAAGGATAACTAATGTCCTTAAGATAATATAGACCAATAAAAATATGTTTGAGTAAGGTGTGCTGATCATTATAAAATTGACACCTTCCAAAAGAGTATAGGCAGCATGAGCCGGCCAAGCGTTTTGGAGTTTTGAGTCAAGGCAGAGTTCTGTAATTTGGGAACGATTCTTGCAATAGTTCTCACCCAATAGAGATCTGACATATTCTTCCCAGTAAGCACCAAAAAGAACATAACTGGTATCTGCTAACACTGCCTCTCTAGGACTGTATACATGAATGATGATGTTCCATGCTTTTTTTATATAAATTGCTGCAGCCACATTGCAATGGACCAAGACACTGCAGTTAAGCAAGGAACCAAATCGGATGTTATATGTTCCCTCTAAACAACAATTTTGTACCTCAGAGTTCAGGTCCCTCCTCTCCTTTATAGCGGTCCTGACTCCTCATGATTAGTTACTGAAATGACTTTGTAACATTTAGGTAGTACAATTTCTTCACATGCTACGTGAACTTCAAGATTGCCGGACGCTCAGCCTTCGGGGTGCTCATAGGGGGCTAGGGTTTGCGTACCTATATTCATAGGGGTGAGTGTGCGTGCGTGTTGAGCGCCCGCGTTGTCTCAAAAAATCTCAAAAAAAAAAAAAAAAAGCACAACTGTATAGAAGTACGAAATTTAAACTTATTTGCTACTGCAAGTTATGCAGTAGCTGCATCTTAGCCATTCAAAAGGCCATGAATGGCCAGGATCAAAGCCACATTTTTTCTCCTTCCCTCCCAAAGTGCTGCTGTTCATCTGCTTCCTTAGGAGAAATTACAAATAACAGAGAAGAAAATACATACATCTTATGATGGGTGGTCTGAAGAACTGTATGTTAATTAAGTAGTGGGTTGGTCTGAGTACACTGAGTCTCATCTTCTTTTTTCTTCTTTTGTATCTGCTGTGTGCAATGTTTTAAATCAGATGCCGTATTTCATGTTGAAATAAAAATTCCTTTATGGAACTCTATAATTCCTCAATGTGAAACATGTGCACGAGCAAATATAATCCAAATCAGCACGTCTTTTTTTTAAGAAAGGGACACCTTTATTTAAGAAAATTCCTATCGGCACTTCACTCGTAGATCGTGTCCATTCAATTTGAGATAACGTCGACCAATGACTGCCCGAACGGACAAGCCACCAACATGACTTTTACCTCCAAACAAAAAAAGCATCTTTCCATCGGTTTCGACTAATGTTGCCTTTTGACCTATATCAATCTTCTTCATCCGATCGAGATCTATCAATGATGCACACTCATGGTGTCAAGGTTACCTACATCTCTCAATGTGGAGCTCACAATTTTTATTTTCCCTTCGAGTTGTCTGGAGCTCACATTTAGAAAAAAAAATAGAGCACAATCAATTATTAACAAGTATTGGGAAACTCCAAAAAGGGATGAAGGTTTTATCACCACGGTGATAGCCCTAGTGGATCTCAGATTTGGATCTGGGAGAGGAAAACCTAGAGAACAACTTGGCCCTTGGCCGCTTAGATTGAATTGGAAATGCAATGCTTATTATCTAATTAATATGGAGGTCTGCTTTTGCTTTATAGGCAGAGAGCATCTTCTACTTTCTACTTGCTACAACATATTCTACTGCCACTAAAGTGGATGCCGAACATATTCTTATTACAAGGCTTGGAGGAAGGAAAGTAAATTTGTAGGAAAATAAGATACAAGTACTTGTCAAGTACTAGGCTTATCTATCATTCTCCTCCTAAGTCTTGTGTTGAGCACTGGAGGCAATTTGCTGTAGCCCGATTCTGCCCCACATCTCCCATAACTTGATCTTGCCTAGCGACTTGGTGAGGATATCAAGTAGCCGATCGCTGGTGGCAATGTGCTGGCCTTGATGCTCCCATCCTTTCTCGTAAATCTTTGGTATAGTGGTACTTGATGAGGATGTACTTGCTTCTCTCATGAAAGATAAGGTTTTTGGCTAGGGCTAGAGCTGACTTGTTGTCCACCTCTAGCTAAACCACATCCACCTTTCGCCAAGGAGCTTTGCTAGCATCCTGACAGCCATAGTGCCTAAGTTGTTGTTGTGGTGATGGCGATGTACTATCTTCACAACTCAAGAGGGTCACCACCTTCGCTTTGAGGGACTACTAGCTGACCAAGTTATTTGTCCCGATCATGTTGTGCCGGTGTCCACATTGCCGATGAGGTCGCTATCGTAGTCGACGAAACATGCCATGTCGAGTGTCGGTGTAGTGAAGCCAATAGTCCAAGGTGCCCGCAACATAGCGCAGGACGTGCTTGAGGGGCCCGCAGATGCTCCATCTTGGTCTGTTTCATGAACCACCACATACCTAACAAATAACACTAGGTTCTGGCCGGGTATGAACCGGTAATGCAAGCTCCCCGACCGCCCGCCGGTAATGTGTCGAGTCAACCTCCTCCGCCGTGTTGTCCCGGTTTATCTTGAGCCGCCCTCTATCGAGACAAGGCCGGATTGTAGCTTGTCATGCCGCTTGAGCTTGAGGATGCACTTAGCGCAAAGGGGTTTCACCGGAGGGCGATGCCGCTAGCGCCTTGGCGCACTTCAACGCCAAGATAGAAGGTAAGGAGGTCGAGGCTGCTCTTGTCAAATGTCTTCTTCTACCTTCCTTTCATCGTTGTTGGTGATGATGAGGTCATCGACATAGACGCCGACCTCGCCAGACATTGCATCCGGGCCGCCACGCCTGAGATCGCCGCATCGCGGTGTGATCTATTGGAAGCCAATCTTCTTGAGAGTGGTGTTGAGCTTCTTGTTCTAGGCATGCGGGATTGTCGCATGTCGTAGAGGGCGGCAAATCCCAAATAGGATCTATATTCCTTCATGGCGGTACAACTATTTCATGGAGGAAGTCCTCTAAAATGCATACTCTATTAGAGTGACATGTACTAACCAATCTGAAATTATTGCACCATATGAGGCATCACATGAATGTGTATGACTTCACATAATGATTAACTAAAAACTAAATCAAGTGGTATTGGCTCAATTGATTCACCTGCAATTATTTATGCAAATAGGTTACATAAAGAGAAATGTCCACTAGAAGAAACCTTTCTTTCTATGGCCAAACTCCATATGATGGGGCCCTTTTTTGTCATATATGTACCATAGTTTGACGAAATGTCTGTAGCATCATAAAATTAGGAGACCCAGAACTATTTATGATAACAATATTTTTTTTATCACATAAAGATACCAAGTGTCGCCATAAAATGTCACCCACCAAGAGCCCATTGACGTATTGCTGCTTTTTCTATGACGATATGAGTTGTTTTCATGTGACCTTTCCGTAGCATCACTGTTTGTTAATTCAAACATGATGGCCCCTACATTATGGGAGAAGGGTGCGTGGGGTAAGGTGGAGGAGGTTGTGTGAGGGAGAAGTCTGCCCTAGCGAGGAGTCAAGGTGGCCGGGCACATGGGGAGTGCAGCCACCAGCTGGTTCAATAGGGGGCGACGATACATCTAGCAGCGACATGGTGGTGCATTACGTGCAGTCCTTATGTGGGTGAGATCAAACTACAAAACTGAAAGAGGAAAATGCACCTTGGGTACCAGATATGTACTCCAACTTAAAAACATAAAGGTACTCAAACTATTATGTAGGTACAAGATAGGTACAACCAAGTACACAATTTCTTTTTCTTTCTTTCTTTTCTTTTACTTTTATTTAACTAAAGCATAACTAAGTTGTTATTTACTTTGCCTCTAACCACACATGCGGTAGAGATGAAAGTGGTAATGGATAATCCTCCTGCCGATCCGCCCCGAATCCGAATTTTAAGGAGATGGAGAAGTGTTTTTAATATCCGTGCGGATGTGGATAATCCGAATCCGACTATATGCGGATGCGGTGTAGGATATGGTATTGGCAAAATCCGTCGGATATGGATTATCCGATAATTAAATGTGGATTATCCGATGCTTATAATAGGATAACCGAATATTTTAAGCAGCAGAAACTTGAAAAAAAATTTAAATATCTTTATGCAACATATAGAATGGTAATCCTATGATTGCCTATTTACCTAATTTGTAGGTGGGTGTGTTGTGATTGTCTAGTTTCCTATTTTAACCATACACGAAGTCGTTCTATACGGCTGTACTTTCGATCCTATGCTTAATTAAGAATATTTACTTGTTTTATATGCTGCTTCTTTTATACTTTATTAAGTCCAAATTTAGTACTTGTATTAATTTTGTAAGCATATATTATCCGACTTCTAAAAGTCCGCTTCCGCTCCGACACCGGTCGAACCCGCACCACTTCCGACATCCTAAAAATCGTGTTCGCATCCGAATCCGCATAATATCCGATCCGATCCGAAACCGTTTAGAAAAGAGGATTAGGATATGGGAGAGCCATTATCCGCTCGATCCAATCCGTTTTCATCCCTACATGCAGGTTCTATTAAATTTCATAGTATTCATAGGAGATATTTATAGTATAAAATTCTCGTAAATATTCATAGCTTAAAGTTCTCGTAAATATTTATAGATAAAAATTACAGTATAAAACTATCGTGCTAATTATTTGCGTGCTCATTATAGTAACAAGATCATTTTTGTAAATTAGACAAAATACATGCTAGTTTTAGTAGACGAGAATGCATGCATGGCAATCGTGTGAAGGCCAAAATTAGCTTCAACAATTTTTTTGCTTGTACGGCATGCACCTAAAAGACATCGGTTGTGTTGCGGTGCCAAACGGAATGTGCAAGTGAAGCAAATATCATTTTCAATATTGTATTCCTCCCATATTATTGTAGCCGAGCTAATTTGGTGAAGTGAAATTGTCTGAATTGTATATCTTCTCAACTTGATTACCATTTTGAGTCAATCTAAATATATATTTACACGAAAATTTTATGAATATCTCCTATGAATACTATAAATTTTAATAGAACCTACATTGTGTGTGTAGGTTAGTGGCAAAGTAAATAACAACTTAGTTATGTTTTAGTTAAATAAAAAGTAAAAGAAAAGAAAGGAAAAACGAATGGGAAAAAGGAATTGAGTATTTGGCTATTATGTTTTTGAGTTGGCGTACATATCCGGTACCCGCGTAATAGTTTAATTACTTGATGTTACACTTTTAAGTTGGAGTATCTATATGGTACCCACAGAATAGTTTGAGTACCGACTGTTACATTTTTAAGTTGTAGTACCTATCTAATACCTATAGAATAATTTAGGTAGCTAGTGTGCATTTTACTCAAACTGAAAAGTAGGGGCCTCCTCTAAAGCCCCAAGAATGATTGCATGAGAGATTTGAGGACCCTACTCTTGAGTCTCGAGGAAATAGGGCCCTGTAGAGTTTCTCCTAGCCATTCACCATTTCTGGTCAATTTTGATATTTCCTAGCTAGCCACACATGCATAATCTCTCCGTTGTATGGTCAAAATTAGTCCATCACCTTGGCCACTCATCATCTGCACATGTTTTACGTGGTAGCAGTCATGCCCCTGTCCTTTCTTCGAGGAAAGTGGGTAGTTCAAATTTGCCTAGGAATTCTGAGACTGGTAGCCATGTATGTATTGACATCTGTCTCCGGTACGGCTCCAATCTCGTCGGTGTCATAACAGCCTGGCTATAAATGCGCATGAACCTATTGCAGAAAAATGGACTCTGAAAAACAAGACATATATATACATACTCATGGCTACTAAGGGCATAGCATCTATGCCTGCACCTGTGTTTCACCCACAGTATGGGGGATTACTTTATCAAATTTGTTCCAGAGCCATTGCAGGCACGTATACATCCTCTCCCTTACTGCAAATACTCTTGTTTTGTGTTTTGTATAATTCCATTTTCACTAGGGATTGCATTTGAACTGTCTTATGTATCTCACAATCTCTTATCTAACTTCTATATATACTGAACCCATTATACAAATGAGTCACATAAGGAAACTGTGCGCAGATATATACCTTAAATATGCTTTTGTGATCTCATATAATCTGAAATGATTTGGTTGTTTCAAAGAGTGGCATCAGTGCGTATGTCAGTGTGATGACGGCTAAAGCATCAATCAATTGATGTGGGGGGCTGAGGTACTATGATTCCATTATCTGAACAAGTGTTCATGTGGTGTGAGACAGTCTTGGGAGAAGGGGATTGTGGGTTTTGTTTGAGACATATCAATGGAAGTATTGAGTCTAAGTTACTTACGTGGCTTGTTTAGCAATAGGAGAAGTGCTTAGGTTGTTTTTTAGGATGCATGACCCTATAAGTGTTGTATTTCCGTTGTGCTGCTAATGGAAATAGGGGATGCCTTCGGTTCGAAAAATTGACCCTGTAAGTGAATATTCATCCAATTTAGTGGGAGTCCTGGAGATGCTCTCTAATCCAGGGATATCCTATTCATGCGTCCATCTTAACAATCTAGTGTCAGTAATAATGGAGCAAATGGCAATATGGTCTCCATATTTTTTTACTGGTAACTATTAAAAAATTTCTTCAAATTAAATATTTCATATAAGTTACCATAACATGCCGAATCAAAATGCACAACTAAAACATTTTTTTTTTTCATGTGTTGGACAAGTACGTACGTTCCTGGCACATTTCTGTTTTCTTTTCATGTACTATCAGATTTAACACAACTGATCTTGATCCTCTATGCTTTCAATAACCAGATTTCAGATGAAAAGATGGCAAAGAGAATCAACCATTTAAAAAGTAGAGGTAATTGGTATGTTCCAGGCTTGCAAGAATGCTGTGGACAAAATGCACCTAGTAGATGTGGTCCAACGTATTGGAGTAGATCACCATTTTGAGGAACAGATAGCCACTGCTTTAACCAGCATTCATAGAACTGAATTCAATAGCTCAAGCCTACATGAGGTTGCCCTTCGGTTTCGCTTGCTTAGGCAGCATGGGTTATGGGTTTCTGCAGGTACAGTATGGTACAATCAGAAGTAATAATAACTGTACCTAAATGATGTAAACTAAGGTTATCTACTTAAATATTAATGAACTAAGTACTTACGTGTACTTTGCAGATGAATTTGAAAAGTTCAGAAATGAAGATGGGAGCTTCGTAAATGGTATAGCTAATGACCCAGAGGGATTGTTGAGTTTATATAATGCAGCTCACCTTCTTACTCACGATGAGGGGGATACTTGAAGATGCTATCTTATTTTCAAGGCAGCATCTGGAATTAACAAGGAGTAGTCTCAAGTTCCCTTTAGCTGAACAAGTTGGTCGTGCCCTTGCAATACCATTGCCAAGGACCTTAAAGAGGGAGGAAGCAATATCTTTTTATCCCAGAGTATAGCATACAGGATCGAATGTACAGCCCCGTGATATTGGAGCTTGCCAAGCTAGATTTCAACCTTGTTCAACATCTTCATCAAAAAAGAACTCAAGGAAATTTCTCAGTAAGTATTGTAAGCTATACTATTTGTGGACTTCTCCTGGAATACTGTTTTACATTGCAATATATTTGCAAAATTTGGTAAAGTTATGATGCAATGAATAAATTTTCAAGACAAATATCCACTGTTTTGAATGTCAAAATATCAGCGTAGATGTTTTTTTTAATCTGTACAAAACTAGTGACGTGACAATAAATTTACATTTCTATACTTTGAGGTATTGATTGATTAAAGTGTGTACTTATTAATATATATCAGATGGTGGAAAACCCTCTCTGGAGAAATTGGATTAGACTACGTGAGGGACCGCATTGTTGAGTGTTACTTTTGGTCCTATACTGTGCACTATGAGCAAGGGCACAAACGTGCACGTATGATCTTGGCTAGGTTATTCTTGTTAACATCTTTGCTAGATGACACTTACGATGTGCATGCAACTTTGGAGGAGGCCCGGCAGCTCAACAAAGCTATTCAAAGGTGGGTCTAGCTAGTTTGTTTTTATCTTGTAACAAGTTTGAGAGGGTTTAGCTGATTGTTCAATTCTGTGGAAAAGAAAATTCGCCATATGGCCACCAGTATCCTAAGATATAATAATGGTGATGGCCCTGCATGCAGATGGGATGAGGATGATGTTTCCCTTCTACCTGAGTACCTAAAGAAATTCTTTGTCAAGGTGATAAGAACCTTCAGGGAGTTTGAGGATGAGTTGGAGTCACACGAAAAGTATCGTAATGTTTACAATATTAAAGGGGTAATACCTCCTCTCAGTTGATGATCTTTCTGGGTTTTCAATCTTTTCAGCCCTAATTGCAATATCAGTATCTCTCCAAGTATAATCATTGTACACAATTTTCTCTAAATCTATTGAAACACAAAGAGCTCACAAATGTATACTAATGCATTTTCTTTTTTTTTCACATCAGTTCCAAACATTATCCAAATATTATCTCCAAGAAGTGGAATGGTTTCATCATGGTTACACTCCAAGCTTCAAAGATCAAGTGAATGTTTCTGTCATAACAGCGGGTGGTCAAGTGTTAAGTATTGGTTTGCTTGTTGGCATGGGTCATGAAGCAACCAAAGAGGCATTCGAGTGGGCCATTGGAAACACTGATACTATATGGGCTTGTGGAGAGGTGTCTCGTTTCATGGATGACATGTCAGCATTCAAGGTATTGTATAGTACATGATTAACTGCATCTTTTCACATCCATAGACAGAATGAGTTAGTTGTGTACATGGGCTTAATATTGGATTAACTCTCTTGCATTATTCATAGAATGGTAGGAACAAAATGGATGTAGCCAGTTCTGTGGAGTGCTACATCGAGGAATACAATGTCCCTAGTGAGGCTGCCCTGGCAAGGATAAGCTCCTTCGTTGAAGATGCATGGAAGACCATAAATCTAGCACCATTTAAGTATCCTACTCTATCCCCAGTTGTGCAACGAGTTACGAGCCTAGCAAAGAGCATGACACTGTTGTTCCTCGACAAGAGGGATTCGTACACATACAGCAAGGACTTCAAAACGACACTGGAGAGCCATTTCGTCAGGCATATTCCGCTGTAATATTAGAAAGCAACATTAACAACAAATATATATATGTCTGGGATCGAGTGAGACATCGGATAACCTCTCTGCTTTCCTCTAACATATATATTATTATTTCATATAAGGTGCTGTAATTACCTGGAATCTGTAGAGAAAATAGAAAAAAATATATTATTTCTGATGTTAGAAACAAATTTATATCATGTTAGAAAATATATATCATGTTTTTCCATTACCGATCTCCTGGTTGTTATTCCACCAAAAATGTCAATATTTATTGTGCTATGAACATATACAAAGAAGGTCATTGCTAAATTATCTGTTGGAAATTAATATAGACGGCTTTTGTTACATAGTTGTCCATTCAAGGCAAACAACAAGAAACTCCCAACACATAGACGTAGCTAAGTTGAAGCTGTAGGTTATGAACTTTTAACACATTAAAAGCTGTTTTCTCAACTTAAAACTTCGCGTTGCAAAACAACCTGTCACGGGGTAGATACTGCGGCAAGTATTGTTATTCGCCGAGTGTCACTAAGTATGGGGGTCTCTGGTGGCTCGAGTGAACTCAAAAACACAAGAGAAGACACGATGGTGTGCCCTAGTTCATGCTATCGGAGCCTTACTTGTAGTAGTGGTTTCCTTCGTATTCAAGCACACCTAAATTGGGAGGTTACAATCAGAGAGCTATCCTACATAGCTCGTCGACGGTGAGGTTGTTTCCCCATTGGGGAAGAGCGCTCGCTTGCGCCTCTTGGAGTGCTATATATGCTCTCATCACGTAACTCGGAGTGGAATCAAAGTGTCTTGTTTGGCCTCTCTCCTCTGTAGTATCTGAACTCCCCTTAAAAAACGAGGATGGTTGGGTATAAGGTGGTTTGGGGATTAAATATATAGTTTACAAGCGAATGGAGTCCGGAGGGGGTGCCGATGCGACATGGATGGACATCGACTTGGACCAGCCTTCACCGGGTGAGCCTTCTCAAGGATTCCTTGGTGGTGAAGGCGCTTGGCTGAGAGGTTGATTAGCGAGCCCCGGCCGGTCGATAGGCTTGTCTTCTTGTGTCACGCCATCCGCATGACTTTGTTGGAGGAGAGGATGATAGCGCCGCGCACTTCTCAAAGAAGGAAGGGAGGGGGTGGGGGGGTAGAGACTTCGACGCTTAGCAAGCTTCTTGGTCGATGACTAGGGCATAGAACCTTTTCCCGGGTGCTTACTTGGGTTGGAGTTGAGCGAGAATCGGGCTCGGGTCCGATGAATCCAGCCAAGTGGGGTTGGATTAAAAGCTCGACACACCAATCCGATTTCATGAATCCCACAATATTAGCACCTGGCGGCTGAAATTTGACACACCGATCCGTCCTCAACAATCTTAGCACCGCACTCATCGGCGCACCCACTCGGAAGGCTCAATCTCCCTAAAAGACTAGTTCGATAGGGAAGCTGAACAACATGAGATTATCCAAAGGCTCACACGGCCACCGCTCAACTACAACTGGGCCACTTGGCCCATTTTTTTCTTGTGTCTTTGCCAACGAGTAATAGTGGAGGATGTCCTCATCATTCCCACCCCCTTAACAAAGGCCGAACTTTGATACCAAATGATGAATCCGGCCCGTGGGTTGGATGAAAAGCTCGACGCACCGATCCGATTCCCCGAATCCCACAATCTTAGCACCGATAGCCGAAATTCGACACACCGATCCGCCTCAGTCCACGACCGAACCTGGGCAATCTTAGCTCGCACTCTAGTGCACCTACTCGGGGAAAGGCCCAATCTCCCTAAAAGACTAGTCCAATAGAGGAAGGGTGCCTCTCCTTGTTAAGGTGACTTCCTCCTCCTAAGCTAAGCAAGGTGGGATTATTCGAGGCTCACACGATCATCGCCCGACTACAATCGGGCATTGTTGACACCTGTTATAGCATAATATTACAAGTTAAATAACATGAATTAAGGGCTCAAGTTAAAGACCAAACATAAGTCTAGGGTCTAACTAACATAATTCCACGAGTTTTGGTATTCTCGTGACTTTCTAGGGACTTGATAGATAATTGCGAGAGAAGAATGGAGAAAGTTCCTCGAATATACAAGACATATGAAGACAAGACTTGACCGTGAAGTAACTCAACCCTAAAAAGTGAACTAAAACATTCTAGAAGATACCGTAAGACACCGTAAAAGAGGGGAAGCCGAGGTGGCATGCCACCGGGCGCCGCCAATTACCACATAGGCCGCCGCGCCGTGGGCCACCCCCAATCGACCTCTCCTTTCTAGGTCGGGTTTACTACCGACTTTGAGGTTGTTTCTACACCGTTGTTGAAGGTCGGTTTGATCCAAGGGTTCACGTTCATCGCCAAGTGCTATATAAGAAGACCAAATGACCCTAGGGCCGATAACAATTTCATTATCATACTCATTCATCAACTCATACCCATCAAGTTCAGCCAAGTCTAGACCTAAGCTCTAGTTCATACTAGAAGTAGTTAGCTACCTAGCTAGTTCTAGTTGAAGATCAAGTTCATCTTGAGTTCCCGATAGTCAAGAAGTAGCAAGGATCATTGTTCTTGAGACTTCTCTCTTGTATTCGATCGTAAGTACTCTTATATTTAGAATACAATTGTTATGGCTTTGATCTTTATAATTATTATATTCTTATTGATATGTGTTTATGCTTACTATGATTATATGTTTAGTTTAGTAAGATTGCTTTATATTTTATGCATGGAATTGTATAGCATCCATATAGATGATCACTATGTGGGTGATAAGCAATGTGTAAACGTGGTGTTTATACAACGTTTATCTCGCAATTGCACCCTATATTCGGGCCGTGTGGTAGATCGCGGGAGTGATAGTCCTGTTGAGTCCTTTGGAATCCACCCTCCAATGTAGGACTAGTCGAGCTTATAATTACATGAATGATCAAGTTTCGTCCTTGGTTGTTATTAGTAATGCTTGCCATGTATAGAAGTAATCCAACCTTGCCATGATAGCTAGATGTATTGCACTAATTGTAGTATTCATTGATATATATGATTAGGAGTATCTTAGGAATATTCATTCTATTCTTTCTATAACATGTTAATAACTCATTATGATACTAGTGGCTTATGATGATCTTAGATTTGGGTATTTATCATTTATATATTTATCTTTATCCTCGTGACTTATCCTGTTGAGTAATGTTAGATGCATATGGCTACTCAAGCATTACACTACTCAGAAGGTGGATCTCATAAATAAATCACAATATAAATCATTAGATATCCTTTCTCTCTACTTTCCATAGACTCCTTTCCCTATGGTAAAATATAAATACGATACCTGGATTACTCCCGGTGAAGTGCTACAATTGGTATTTCTATTTGTGCGCTTGCATATCATGTTCATTCTTTTATCAAGGCCTATGTACAAATACCATATCCGCATTTCTTAGAGCATTATTGCTAGGGTGACGTAACTAGTACGTAGGTAATGCTTAGAAATGAGTGGTATACCTTGAGTACATATCCCGGTGAGATTAATTCCACTATGGATGATGCTAAGTTTACATCCCACTACTAACACCGCCTAACTCCGCTTTGTTGGATCATGAGGTTAATCCCATATCCAAGCTAACATGATTAGATAGATATCCCATATATTTTCTTTTCGCCTTCCTAATTGGGATCGTGTAAGAAATATCAACAGCCACTTGGCCTTTTTTTGCGTCTCGTGCCAATGGGTAATATTGGAGGATGTCCTCATCAAGGTCGCTGTCGTTTGGGATTCTAGACTCCTGGCATGCCTCGAACCCTTGGAAAAGGCCATGAGCATGCTCGAGTTCTGCTTGATCCCTAGCCATAGGGTTTGCATGAGCGTACCCAAAGGTATAGCCCTCAAGCGATCCTACAGGTCTCTTGATCGAGTCCGTCTCCCGAGTCTTTCTCCCGGGGACTTGACATACACCTATGATTTACTCTCATCACCACCCATCTCAATCTAGATTTGTGCCACAAAAGGCAAGATGTCACTAACGTCCCATGTATACCCCATGCCAGAGTGTGAAACTCAACACCATACATCCATCATAAAATTAAACCATAGAAATAGCAGGAAGAATATAATTGTAATTAAGATAGGTTCCATCACCATGTTTTAATTAAACAATAAAAGGATGATAATGACGGATAAACTAAGTTTACTACAATGAGCCAAAATGCGAACACATGGTTAATATGTGTCCATGTGTGTCGATTGATGATGAGCGATTGTCAAGAGATGATCAAGCTATACTTGAGTTTGGGACTAAGCTTAGCATGTGTGTGGTGTTTGTGTAACATGTCTCTAGGCTTGTAGTGTGCAAGTGTGGAGCACAGAGATAGTCAATAGTGGAGAAGGTCAAGCAAGTTTGTGTCATGCTATTAGACTAGTAGCGGAGAAGAACGGATGAGTGGTTTGGACCGAGGTCCGGGAGACTAGCCATGGGTGGGCGACACTTGGGGGTCATCGACAATAAAGTGTACATGTGGAATAGACCAAATCAATACAAAGGTTGATCAAGTCAAGTGGAAGCACGAGAACCTAGTCATCAAGGAGCGACAGTGACACATGTTGTGATCGTGGAGGAGGCTTAGCGGATATGCTTCTCTAGCTAGGTTTGGCGGTTCAGGCCTCAAAACCTAGTATGGAGTTTGAGGTGTGGCACATGCCATCCGAGAGTTCGTGTTGAGGTGAAGCTATCTCATAGAGGGCTCGTGGCCATTGCATGAACAAATCTTTGCTTGGACCTTTTTCCCTCGTTTGAGATTTTGTAATAGCTCTATTAATTAAATATACAAGTGGAGAAGCTTCCCACACCAACCCATTTGTGGGACCTCAAGCCAAGGACTAGTCATCCAACCCATATGTAAGACGGCGCACCCAACAACAATAATATATGACAAGTCAGACCAGGGAGTTGTATGCGAGAGTCGGACTAGTTCGACTAACCCACTCATGCAATAGTAATGAGTCGGACCCTAACAAAGTAGTCCGACTAGTTCGATATATGCGGAAAATGGCTTCCAAGTTTCTAACGGCTCTCATTACAATGGGAGATATCTATCCTATACCTACTAAAGTCCTAGAACCGGAAGTTCCGTCCCTAGACTCGAATTCACTTGTTCTTTCTATAGTAGCAAATTCCTACCGTTTGGTTCTTCGGCCGACTCCACGCGGCCGTCTATCCGTCCCGGGTTCTGGGCGCTTCTTCATGCTCTTTGATCCGCTCCACGCTCCAACCTCACCTCCCCACCGCACTTCACCGTCGCGCCGCCTCCATTCCCCGCCGCTCACCCTCCAACGCGCCTCTCTCACCCACCCCCGAGCCACACGCCACCCCCCCACCCCTACGCACCTCCGTGCACCCCCACCACCCCGGCTGGGAGAGCGGCGCCACCGCGTGGCTGCCTCCTCCTCCGCGCCCAGCCCATCAACGCCGTCGGCAGCTATCTCGCTCAAGCCCGCCCGACGCCATCTCTTCTTTCGCCGGCCCCACCTCGCGTTGGCCCATCAACACCGTCGACGGCTATCTTTGGTGGACACCGCATGGTACGTCGACCACCCTCTCATCATTTCAGAATTGTGAATCGTACTACTTGTGATTGAGAGTTCATATGCATATGGGGCTCTTGAGAGTTCGTATGCATTTGGGGCCCCGCACGCCGTTGGTATTTGTTAACTTACAGAAAATAGATCCGCAAAGCGCACGGATATCCAAAGGAGCATTTCACCCGAGGGTTTTAAATATCGAATCCACGAGGAAGATAAGATTAACAATTCATTTGATTAAGGACAAAGGATAGAAGACTAATGAGATTCGGTGGTTTAGCATTTACTTAAACAGGGTGAGCCAATAAAAGATAATAATGATAAGGTATATAAGACGGGTGAGGTGCACGTGGTGAACAATAGGATAAGATTAATTCCTAGTTAGATTAGGATTGATTTATGACAGACGGGACAGTTCTTATGTAGCATACAAAGAATTTACGAAGTGGAAATAAAATGTGGCATAGCATAAGATCATATATAAATCAAAACCATAAATAAAAATGTGTACCCCGAAGATTACTTAAGAAAATCAAGAACGAAACAAGATCATCCCAAGAATCATTATCGACTAGTCTTATACACGGGGAGGATTGCAAAGGACTCAATAGTGCCGTCACCACTACGATCTACCACACGACCCTAATTCCTAAGATATAAGGTGAATCCGAAATAAATTATATCTAAGCACCATGCTTACATACTCTCTATTACCTAGCATACAAATTGTAATATACTAGGAGCTCTACGAATAAGTACTTCGAATTACCATGAATAATGACTATATCAAATATGCTATGACTAGAATAAAGTGTAAGTAAACTAATTGTATGCATAATAATTAAATAGCACGAAGGTGTATGAAAACAATAATTATATTGATCCATAGTGTAACTTTATCGATCCGTAACCTAGCATACACTCTCTCTTCTCTAAACCCGACTTTCTATCTAATCTAGGCTCAAAGAGCTATGAATTAGCTATCCTATCTCGTGGTGTCTCCTCTTCTTGTTCCTGTCTTGGCTCTTCCTTGATCTACTTCTTATTGAACGTGAAGCTTTAGATCAAACTTGGACTTGTCTTGGCTTGAGGGTCTTGGGCTGTTTATATATCGGTCTTCCTCTCGTCTCTTCTACTTCAACAAAGCGATGTGGTATTAACCTTGAATCAATCCCGCACTTCTTTCGTCGCCCCTCGGATCAAACCGACTCAAATCAACCGGTTTAGATCGAGTCTTGGAGGCGGTTGAGGAACGCTCCGTTTTTGCCGAGACGGCGGCTCGGGGGCCGATCGGCCTAATAGTTACCCCGATCGCCCCCGGGGGTCCCCTCCGGGTCCCGCCGATCATCGTGCCTTTCGAGTCTTCTAGATAATGTATTTCTTGGTTCCGGTTAGTTCACGTCGGGAGAGATCCGTAGCCTTTCGACTTGTTTCGAGTTGGATTGCGCTATGCTTACGTTGGTCGTATGCCACGCCATTTCTCGCTGATTTTCTCGTTAAGTCCCCGCAAATCACAACTTTACCAAAACTCATGGAATTCATTAGTAGAAAACCCTAATAAGGTTATCTAATTTTATTTTAGTTCTTTCCATGAATGGTTGATGCATAAAAATATGAGTTAGTGAGCATCAACAAACTCCCCTTGCTTACCTCTTGCTAGTCCCTAGCAAGACTCGGTGTGTTACCAAATCAAATCTCGACCAAGATAGGATGAAAAATTTAGAATCATAAACTTGCTTATATTTACTTGAGAGCATGGGGTTTTTATCATCATGAATCTTGACTATTGAAAGATAGAACAATTAAGTCAAACACCATGTCTCAAGTTCGTGGTTTCACTATAACCCCGGAGTTTTACAAAAGATTATAAAGTGAAAAGCACGTAGTATTCCCCTATGACAACAATTAATAGTGAACATTTAATTTCTTAGCCCTTTTCTTTGCTTCTTTTGTTTCGAAAAATATATCTCTCTTTATGGCAATGAATTTTAAAGAACCTCGGGTTACATGACAACTTAATTGGAGAGGTGAGCTCTTCTCACTCGTATTGACTTTTGTCACATTCTTCTCTCTCCTTTTCTTTTTTCTTTTTTTCGAGATGTGAGCTCTACTCGCCTCCAACATTTGTTCATTTTTCATCTCTTTTATTAGGGAGGTAGGCCCTTCTCGCCTAGTAGAACACTTGTTCATTTCTCTCCCTCTTTCTCATCTCACTTTTCTCTCATATATATATTTTTCTTTTTATTTTATTTTTGCTTGTCATGCCCAAGTCTCTTGAAAGCATAGAGAGATATATAACGAAGCAATTTTAGCATATTTTCAACAAGGCATTTATTTCATTTTATCGTGCTTATGTCATACAGAAAACTCATTTAAAAATTCAAAGATTAATACTCCGTAATTTAAGTGTCACATATGAACAAGATAGATGGTAGCTCAACTTTTATCATATCATATCGGGCCAATTGCCTAGACTTGAAATTTAAGATCATACTCCCACGTAACTCTAGTTCAAAGCATGTTTTAGAATCTTAACAATTATATCCATGTTGGGAGAAATAAATATGGTAGACTAGGCATTGATCACGAGGAACAACATCTATCATGTTCTTATAGCATAATTCACGCATCAATATAATTATTATTCTCATTTTTTTTTTAAGCACGCCTATATATATATTAAAAACCAAATATTATTTATACTAGCTAAATAGACAGGACTCAAATATAAATATATAGCTAAATAATTAAAAACCATAGTAATATAGATAAATAGATAAATAGGTAGATAGATACTTACCTTGGGGGCACTCCTTCCCCAAGGGTCCGACGGTTTGTTGGTTTGACAGGGGTTTCCTCACCGTGGTTTTTAACGGGACCACTCCCCCAAGCTGATGCACTTACCTATGTCTCATTCGGCCGAAAAGTCTCTCCAAATTGCTCGGTGTTGGTCTCCACCGCTCCCCGGATGTCGCCCACCGCTTCTCCCCTTTGCGCATCCACTCTTGCCGATTGTACAAGATGTCGGAGTGGGCGTTCGAAAGTGTTGATTAGGGTGCGATATATTGTCGCATATACCCCCGGATATTGCCGATCGCGGTACTCGTAACCCCGCAAAAGAATGACGGGCCGCATATAAATGCAAAGATGACTATCTTCTCGGCATTTCCTGTGTGGGCGTCCGTCCTCCCGGTAGGCGCGACGGATGTGGTGGCACGGCCCTCGTATGCTTGGTACGCCGCACCCTCCGAGTTTGGTCACCCTCTCAGATTGGGATGTTGAAGCTCGCTTGACGGGATGGTCGACGTTGGACCGGGCCGTGCCTCGCGCGTATATATCAAGAAAGATTGCACGTAGTATATGCCTAATCCCGGGTTAGGTAACGGGATTGCATTGTTGTTATGAAGGTAGTAATACTGTTCTCGGTCTTTTCTACCCAACGCCCCCGCCGGAAATAGTCGCACCCTATGATGTCTCGTGGGTGGTTATGTACGTGATGGTTGTGTCATCTCCCAGCAGCCTAGATCATTGGCTATACGAAAGTGATTAATGAAGTGCAGCTTATCTCTCCAACTAAGTTGGGGAGTGATAGCCAATGGTCTACTAGTGACATAACAGAAACGGATGTCCTTCTAACAAATGCATATAGGAATGCCGGCTTCGATGCTCAGACGGTGATATTGTCCTTTCGTGGGAAAAGGACAAGGGCCATCCATTTGTGTAAGAATCTTAGTGTTGGAAGGTGGATGTCATTTGTGCGAGGTCGGTGGGAACATACCCTTCCCGCTGATTTCATTCCGAATACTTCCCTCGTTGAAGTCGCTTAAGGTGGAGGTTACATTTATGGGGCGCCTTGACTCAAAACCTAGTGCAAAGACCGAAGTTGTCTCCATGTCATCGTGTAAGTCCGCGGAATAACCGAAAGGTCACTCCGTACCATCCTCGGTGTAATTTAGTGTGCACAAAAATTTAATGTGAGAAGCAAGCACCCCTCTCGAGGTGTCGTAGAAAGAAGACCATCCTGCAATTTGAAAATAGTATTGAATTCTCGTAAAATTCCTATACGGTCCATGAATGTATTATCTAGCATAGGAGTAAGTGAGAAATCTCGTTTTTAAGTTTATTATACCTACTCCTTTCTTCTCCCCGCTTGCAAAAATGAAGGTGTACGCCTAAGGTCGAGTTTTACCTTGGCTTGGTGAAGGCATTGGAGACGGAGAAGCTAGAGGTGATGGCGTTGCTCTTGTGTCGGTGTGCTCATTGATTGCTCGGAACCAGCCCGAGAGTTTGAGCGTGACCGCGCGGCTTTCCTTCCAAGCAAGGACGACATTTTTTCGATTTTGGCGAGAGGATTTCTAAAGGATTTTTCTTCTAAGTTTTTCTCTCCTCTAATTCTTTCCTAATCTGCTCAAGGCGCTTCTTCTTCTTTCTTTGGAAACCAGAATTTCTAGTTGATTGGGATGAGAAGAGAAGAAGGTCGGCGGCTCTATTTATAGGCCAGGGGGGGGCGACGGGCCGATTATTGGGCCTGGCCGGCCCCACAAGTGGGCCCCTTTTCAGTGCCCCTCTCCACCATCTATTATTTGCTGAAATTCCACGCTAGAATAGTATATGTTAGGTCAAGTGGAAATATGCTTTGGTGGAAATTGGATGGTGGAGGAGAAAAGGAAATAAAGAAAGTGATGATTTGATGTTTTGTCCCTATGACATATGGGTCCCACTTGTAAGGTTGTAATATTTTTTTGTATTTTCTCAATAAAAAAATGAAAGATGTAAAATTATTTTTGTGCCACCACGTAAAAAGTAATTAAACGGGTTTTACTCCGCAAAAAAATTAATCATGGGGCGTAATTTTTCTTTTATGGTGAATGTAAAAGTGCAGAATTTAAATTGCGTAAGATAAATGCAAAGAATAAAATATTTTTGGATTTTTAAATTTTTTACCGAATTACCCGACGGGCGGGGTCCGTAGTTAAGGTCCTCGAACGGGGGACCTTCCAATCTTCTAGTCCTCCGTTGCATCCTCCATCGGAGAGGATGGTTCGTCCGGCATTGTCTTCTCTTGATCGATCATGTTCGCATTGGTGGCGAGTTCTCGTCCGGGGTTTGAAGGCGAACTTCTCCTCCTTTCCATTGATCTCAAAGGTGATCTCTCCAAAGACCGACGTTGATGTTAGCGTTGGCGGTGCCGGTGAATGGTCGTCCGAGGATGAGTGAGACCCCGAGTCCGGTGCATGTCCAAAGATAAACGGTCGACCGGCACAAAGAACTCCCCGGATCCTCACCGGAACATTCTCGCCCGATTCCTAACGGTAGCGAACCGATTGATCCGCTAATTGTAGACACATTGATGTTGGAACCAAGGTAGGGTGCTTGAGCTTGTCGAAGACAACCTTGGGCATCACACCGACACTTGCTCCAAGATCACGAGTGCGTTGTTGAAATATTGATCTCCGATTGAGCACTCTATAGTGGGGCATCCTCGGATCCTTTTTCTTGATGAGTAATGTGTTTAGGATTGCCGCACTACACTCTTCCTCGTTAGCTTGATGATCTCCTCGTGGTTGGTAGTGGTCTCTTCTTGTTTAAGATATCTCTAATGTACTTGGCGTATGTAGGGACCTGCATGGCATCTAGAAGAGGTACATTAATATAAAGTTTCGGATTACCTCTATGAATTTGCCGAATTGATCATCAACTTGAGGTCTTCTTATTCTTCTTGGATATGGTAGGAAGTTGGTGTCGTGAAAGTCTTGTCCCACGGGTTCTTGGCGCACAACTTCTTCTACGCCATCATCCTTGTCTTCGAATGTTGGCCGGTACTACGGGTGGTGCGTAGGCCGCAGTGCCGTGAGGTTTCCCTAGCCGGTCTTATCGCTTCCCGTCGGGTATGGTGGATCGGTAGTTTGCTTACCACCTCTCGTTCGATGTTATGTACCGCTCATGATTAGTGGCAACAGTGCATAGCAAAGAGACAATTTTGATAATTTTGATTCTAGTTTGATATTAAAACAACTTGCTCTTTTATCATAGCGAAAAAGTTATCCATTTTAGCATTTATATCTTCTAGAATTTTATCATTAGCAACTAACTTCTTAGAGAAATTATCATTAATTTTAACTTGCTCTTCAATTAATTCTCGTAAAGAAGGTTGCTTGAATTTATTACCCGAATTAAAGTTATTACCGAATACTTACCGCGTAAGCCTGTCCGATTGATTGTCTTCTTTTTGGGTTGGTGCCGATTCGCGTGAACCACCAAGCTTGAACTTTGAAGCGTTCATGTAGTCTTGTAAAGCTTGTCGATCCTTCTTGTAGTTGGCTCGCTCCTCGAAGCCAATTTAGTAGCACGCCCATCCCGCTTGATACGCCTTCAAGTCTTCTTGTTCTTCTTTTATTTCTTCATTTTGATGACAAGATTGGGTGTTCTTCGGGGTCCAGCCTTTGATTTTTCGATATCTTACACATAAGTATGTTGGCTTTCCCTCGGTGTGAGTGATAAGAATGATCCTCCAAAGAAGGGCGTCTAGATGCTCTCTTGGTTTTTGAATTAGTCCATGGTAGAATCCTTGTAAGAGCATCCATTCTTCCATTCCATGGTGAGGGCAACTGTCGATATGTATTCTTGAAAACGTTCCCATGCCTGCTGGAATAGATTCTCCCTTTTGTCGCCGAAAGTTGGTAATTTTTCCACGTAAGGCATTGGTTTTGCCTATGGGGAAAAAATTTTGATAAGAATGTGGTTGAACATTTCTCCCATGTGTCTATCTTTTGTTCACCGGAGTAGAACCATTGCCTCGCTCTTCCCGATAGTGAGAAAGGGAATAAACGGAGCAGATCATGTCCTTGGGAATGTTCTTGATATTGATGGTGGCGCCTATCTCCATGAAAGTCCGGAGATGAGTGCTTGCATCTTCATGTGTCTTTCCTTCAAACGGGTTAGCTTGCACCATGTTGATGAGGCTTGCCTTGAGCTCGAACTCATGATTGATTTGAAGTGTAGGTCCAAAGGCGAATGTTCTCGATGTTTGGAGCAGAGAACTCGCAACGCCTTTTCGCATGGCTTCGTGAACTTGGTGTTGCTGGTTGACTTGATTCGGATGATGAAGTATAGTGAATCACAGTCTAACCTCGTTAATACCCCGCAAGTAAGATGGAAAAAGACAATAAACGGGTAAATCTGCTTAAGGATGCTAAGTAGCAAATCCACACTTAGAATTCATCTATCAATAATCAAAAAGAAAAGTTATCTAAATCTTCCCGAACGGCGCCGTAAATGCTTGTTGGTATTTGTTAACTTACGAGAAATAGATCCTCCGCAAAGCGCACGGATATCCAAAGTGAGCATTTCACCCGAGGGTTTTAAATATCGAATCCACGAGGAAGATAAGATTAACAATTCATTTGATTAAGGATGCTGATAGAAGACTAATGAGATTCTATGGGTTTAGCATTTACTTAAACAGGGTGAGCCAATAAAAGATAATAATGATAAGGTATATAAGACAGTGAGGTGCACGTGGTGAACAATAGGATAAGATTAATTCCTAGTTAGATTAGGGATTGGATTTATGACAGACGGGACAGTTCTTATGTAGCATACAAAGAATTTACGAAGTGGAAATAAACAGTATAGCATAAGATCATATATAAATCAAAACCATAAATAAAAATGTGTACCCGAAGATTACTTAAGAAAATCAAGAACGAAACAAGATCATCCCAAGAATCATTATCGACTAGTCTTATACACGGGGGAGGATTGCAAAAGGACTCAATAGTGTCAAGTCACCACTACGATCTACCACACGACCCGGCATATAAGGTGAATCCAAGAAATAAATTATATCTAAGCACCATGCTTACATACTCTCTATTACCTAGCATACAAATGTAATATACTAGGAGCTCTACGAATAAGTACTTCAATTACCATGAATAATGACTATATCAAATATGCTATGACTAGAATAAAGTGTAAGTAAACTAATTGTATGCATAATAATTAAATAGCACGAAGGTGTATGAAAAACAATAATTATATTGATCCATAGTGTAACTTATCGATCCGTAACCGAGAGCATACACTCTCTTTCTCTAAACCCGACTTTCTATCTAATCTAGGCTCAAAGAGCTATGAATTAGCTATCCTATCTCGTGGTGTCTCCTCTTCTTGTTCCTGTCTTGGCTCTTCCTTGATCTACTTCTTATTGAACGTGAAGCTTTAGATCAAACTTGGACTTGTCTTGGCTTGAGGGGTCTTGGGCCGTTTATATATCGGTCTTCCTCTGTCTCTTCTACTTCAACAGGCGATGTGGTATTAACCTTGAATCAATCCCGCACTTCTTTTCGCCGCCCTCGGATCAAACCGACTCAAATCAACCGGTTTAGATCGAGTCTTGGAGGCGGTTGAGGAACGCTCGAAGCGGGGCTGAGGCGGATCGCTGGGGGGCCGATCGGCCTAATAGTTGGGCCGACGCCCAGGGGGTCTCCCTCCGTCCCGGCGATCATCGTGCCTTCGAGTCTTCTAGATAATGTATTTCTTGGTTCCGGTTAGTTCACGTCGAGAGATCCGTAGCCTTTCGGACTTGTTTCGAGTTGGATTGCGCTATGCTACGTTGGTCGTATGCCACGCCATTTCTCACTGATTTTCTCGTTAAGTCCCCGCAAATCACAACTTTACCAAAACTCATGGAATTCATTAGTAGAAAACCCTAATAAGGTTATCTAATTTTATTTTAGTTCTTTTCCATGAATGGTTGATGCATAAAAATATGAGTTAGTGAGCATCAACACACGCGAGGTAATCTTCCATTTCTTTTCTCTTGCACTTCATTCTCCAAGCATACATGGCATGGTGGTGTATCCTTAGTTGCTCCTCCTTCATCTCTATGCACCGTAATTGCTCCATCTACTGTGTTCTTTGCTCTAGGTTTTCTATGCACTTCAGGTGCTTGGTGGAATGCCCCAAAGGGCTCGCTTTCTCACATTGTATTCTTGGATGACGATCTGGTCAAATATTCAAATGGGGCCACAACTTAACAATTTTTAAATTGTGATGTGCAGTTTCTTCAAATACTAAAAAGCAAGAAAACTCCATACACTAATCTTCCCACCAATGATCGCGTGTTATAACACTTAGGTTACCAGCTGTGTTTTTTTACAGCTATTTAGGTATGTTCATTCATATTTTCACTACAAAATTCTGACCCTTATGCAACGCATTTCTGTTGCAACAATAGGATTTGGTTTGCAACAAGGGGTGTTATTGCAACCATTTATATTTTCGGTTGCGATAGATGGGAATTTTTGCAATGCAAATTGTTTTGTGGTCGTAAGTATAGAGATCGTTGTAAGAAGTAAGTGCTTTCGCAACCAATCGTAGAACGGTTGCAATAAGTAATCATTGTTGCCATGATTTGATTTGTGTTGCAGGAAGTTTTATTGGCGTTGCAATACTAAGACGCTTCTGCAACTCTTTGGTTGATGGTTGCAATAGTTTGTCTATGTTACAACGGATATGTTTTGTTGCATGTAATAGTCGATTGTGTTGCAATAGACTTGTACTTATAGCAACGGGAAAAATCGTTGCAAATAGCTAACGTTTACTATAGAAGTACCATACCATTGTAAATTGAGATCTAGAGCAGTATATATAAGGTGGAGCAAATACAATGAAGAAGTGCAGATGCATGCTATCTTGTATATAGCTCAAAAAACTAGAAGTTGACAAAGGGTTGTTATTTGTGCAAATTAGAAAACAATATTATATTAAAAAGAAAAGGCACACAAGCATATGCGACAAAGCCAACTTGTGGATTTGAAAAAAATCTTTAAATATGTAGAAAATTACAAAAAACGAATATGATCGAAAAATCTTAAGTCCCAAACATGTATTGCTTTGTCAAGATTATCATTCATTCCTCTGTTTTTTAAATTTTGATTCAACAATTGTTGTTGTGTTCCAACGTAAAAATGGTTATGCTCAATACCGCAATCCTAAGATAATCCTAACTTGAAGACGGCGGAGCTGGACTCGGACGGGAGGGAGGGAGACGGCGGCGGCAAGGGGCGTCGGCCCCCTTGCGCCGCGCGCCTGGCCCCCTCTCGGGCCGGTGGCCGCCGCGTCAGCCCACTTAGCCCTTCCCCCCCCTGGCCCACTGGGGTCATGACATTTCCCACCGCTCGACGAGGCGGCGTCCCACGTGCCGCCCAACCCAGCCGGTGGTGGCGGCGCGCACGCTGATCGGGAAGTGACAACTCGTGGCCCGGCGAAAGACAAGAGGGCCGCACATGTCGCTGTCGCCATTGCAGATGCTAGCGTCCTTGTCGGGCGAAGGAGAAGTCGCGGTGGAGGTCGTCGGGCGTAGATGCTGAACTTGAAGCTCGATTGGGGGCTGCACGGCGGGACGCGTTCCGCCATGCACGGCGCATGACGGAGGGCCGAGGGTGCTTTCGACCGAAAGCATCCGGGCGGGTCGGAGGAGGAGACGTGTAGGTGTAGGTTGTCGGCACCGTCACCTTTGCATGGAGCTGCCCGCATGAGACGTGTCAAAGCGACGTGAGAGACGAGGAGGTGAAGTCGAGGAGGCAGCCGTAGAGGAGGTCGCCAGGTGTCTTGACGGGCGGCCCGAGCTGCATCTCTTGTGTTCACGGTCGCGCCAACCGGGCGTTGTCGATTGGAAGAAGACGCCGCCGTTGTTGTTGTCGAAGAGGATGACAGTGGCGCCGACTCCCGACGCCGTGGGTCGCCTTAGTAGGAGGACGCTTCTTGGGAACGCCCCCGATCTTCCCTTAGACGGTTGGGAAGGTGGATGCCCACCGCCACGCCGTGCGGTGGGACATTCTCCCCAGAAGTCCCGGAGAAGCTCAAGCCGGGGGATGTAGTAGCGGTGGAAGTACCTCACCATGCCGTAGTGGAGGCTCCACTCTGGTGCGGTTGCCCGCAACTCGATGGCATTGGCGATGATCCTGAGCTCCTTATTGGTTGTCGTGGCCAAGTGTAGCTCAGCAATCATGTCGCTTCGGTCGGCCCGCCGATGTCGCCCATCGCCGCAGCAAAGGCGCCGCTGCCCCGCATGCGTCAACCCGGGCCACGGCGATGTCGCCGCCGATGTCGGTGGGGTCGACGTGGTCGGCCGACATGGTCGGGCGCCGGTGTCCGCTCGGCGCCGGCAGGCTCGTCGTCGTTAGCGGCGGGCAAGGTCGATGGCTTCCACCATCGAACGAGGCTCGAACCACTCGAGCGCGCGCGCAAAAGCGTGTCACGCCAGGCCTCCAACGAATTGAGGTCGACACGGTGTCGCCCCCTCAAGTTCCATGCGTAGTGCATAGTTCTCGAAGGCGCCGATGTAGTCGTCCATCTTGCCTCCCGGAAGGCGCGCGCATACCCCCCGGTGTCGGGTAGGCGGGGGTCCGCGATGTCGCGGGCGGCGTGTGAACTCGTCCCACTCGATCGGGACTTCCCCGCGGGCCAGTCCATGAACCATCCTGCACAATACCTATGAGGTGGAAGGTGGCGTAACTCACGTGGTAGTTCGGTCGATGTCCAAGTTGAGTCGGAACAAGAGCTCCGGATTGCGAACCCAGAGGTTGGGGTCGTCGGTGCCGTCGTATTCTCGGACTTGCAGGCGTGTCACGTAGGGAGGGTCATGATGCCACGGGTGGCACCACGGTCCCGGCGCCCGTGGGTGGCATAGCCGAGGGGCGCCTCGGCGGCGCCAGGGTAGGGGTAGGGGCAGGGCGCCGCCCGTGACGCCGTCTTCTAAGAGTCTGCGCGATGCCGCAGTGTGTCGGTGGAGAGGAGAGGGCAGCCGGTGTTGCGGTGTCGTCGAGGATGACGCCGATGACGGCCGGTTTTGCGCCACCGCAACGCCATCTTCCTCCTCCAACCGGAGGATGGCGAGTCGAGCCGTCGACGGGAGCCGCGGGCAGGAGGGGGGCGGCGGCTGGGCGGCGCTGGGACCGCCTCGTACCAGCCGCGGCGGTAGCCGCTTAGCTATCCTCCAGCTTGGTCATCGTGCTCGAGGTAGTCCCGGAGGTGATGAAGACGTCCTCCATGCGACACGCAGCGCGTCTCCATCTCGCCGGCGGCGGCTGATCTTGACGCTAGCTTGTCGCCGAGGCCGCCTTCAGCGCCGCGCGACTCCCTCATCTCGGCCATGGGTGGTGGGAATCGCCCCGGTCTCCGGATACCAGCTATCGATTCCGGCTAGATTGGGCCGAATTGACACGTGTTCGTCGACCGCTGAAGCTCAAGAGGGCGTAGGGGGCGACGAGCAAACAGCATGAGCAAAGCGGAGGGAGGAGCCACGGCGAGGAGGGAGGCGGTCGGCGGCCCCCGGTCGGGGGCGCACGCGGCGCCGGCGGCGGCGGTGGAGGCCGGGAGACGGGGAATAGATGGATATTAATTTTTATTGCTTGCTTATCCCCAAAGAGATTACATGCCTCTCTTATATAGCCCGCTAGTGGGACTTGTAATCTAAGCAATCTCTATAAGGTTTTCTTATAAGATTGGATTACCTTTTAGAAGCAATATTTATTTATTTCCTAATAAGGGTCTTCCTTATAGATTGGAATATCCCCTTTTACACACCAAAAGTCCTAAGATAATCCTAACTTGAAGACGGCGTAGCTGGACTCGAACGGGAGGGAGGAGACGGCGGCGGCAAGGGCGCCGGCCCCTTGCGCCCCTGGCCCCCTCTTGGGCCAGCGGCCGTCGCGTCAGGCCCAATTAGCCCTTCCCCGGGCTGGCCCAATTCTGGGTCATGACAGCTTACCTGCTAGTTATTAAGTATAAGTTGCAACTGAACAAACAAGGTGAGGAGCGAGGAAAAATACCAAGGTGTGGATACACTATCTTAGTGCTCTCTGCGTGCATATATAACAAAATATTTGGTAATTAGAATAGATACTTTGTAGAGTGCTTATATGCGGAAAGTGCATATATATAACAAAATATTTGGTACAAAATCTTAGACCGTGCTCATATGTGCTTGCTCTAAGTGTTAGGCCTAGTGTTTAGTGAGGTTTGCACACCTCTTATCACTCGGTTCTTGCGTGCACTATTATTGTACATCAGAAGGGCTTGTGTAGTCCTGCGAGACCACGCCAAGCACATTTGCAGTGTGGCTGTCACCGTGTACTAGAGGAAACAAGGCACATAGCCTTTCAGCCGGAAGCGTGATAGTGAAGACGATGGAGAGTGGTCCGGAAGAGGGTTGTTGGAAGGCACATTAGAGACCTATTATTGCGGTAGCAATAGTAAGATACCTAGCAAAACCATAATTGTATATTTAGATAATTTATTTATTTATTGCATAGGTTTTGCTAAGCTTAGAATTAGAGGCTATAGTAAAAATTAGATTTTAAGTTGCCTAATTTATACCCTCTTAAGCACCATCCTTACAACCAATCTATAGTACTTTGCGCCTCACCACGGCTGCACATGCTCTCCCAGCTGTCCGTGTTTTGCCCTCGCCCATACCCCGCACGCTGTTCTCACCGCCGTTGGCCTTGCACACATGCTCTATCCGCTTCACTACGCCCTACTCATTAGCTCCGCACGCGAGATCCACCCACTTTATCGTGTGTGGTGGCGCCTGCTACAAACTCGATCCTCCACGCAGCAGATGCGGAGACAAAGAAGCCATGGTCAGGAGGCCGTCGACGACTTAGTGCAAGTTAGATGTATCGGTTGTACATGAGGACAAGATGCTGGAGTTGAATAGGGTGAAAAACGCTTTACAATGTGGGTCCCTTGTAACATTGTTTTGTACCCCTAAGAGCAAGTATAATAGCAGGTTGTAAGCTGCCTGAATGCTGAGGTGAAGCAGGGAGGAGAAGCGGGCTGTACACTACAGCCGGCTCAGGCATTAAGAACCTAAAAACTTTGTGAGGAAACAAGTAAGCCATATATTAATAGTGAAAACTAACTACTATATGCGTGGGTTGGGAAGTTGCAAGAACTTAATTTACATCCAGCGGCTATAACTATGAACCTTTCTTACTGAATTTATAACTATGAACCTTGCTCTAATGGTAGTAACGGGGACAAATAATGTAAATGGTGCGGGGAACAATGGCTGCCCAAATAGTTGTGATGGTACTAACCGGATAAAAAATTTAAGATTGAGAGGGAAAACTATATTAATTTTGGATGGCAAAGAATACGAGGGAAAGCTATGGGGTTTGATTGACAATGAGAGGATTTCCTAAAAATGGTGTGCGGGGAACAATGGCTGCCCATATAGCTGTGACGGTAGTGACGGGATCAAAAGTTTGAGATCGAGAGGGAAAACTACAACAATATATTTTGGATGCCACACAATATGAGGGAAAGCTATAGGTTTGATTGACAATGAGAGGATTTCTTGAAATGGCGCGCGGGGAACAATGACTGCCCATATAGTTGTGATGGTAGTGACGGGATAAAAAAATGAGATTGAGAGGGAAAATTACAATAATTTTGGATGGGCAAAGAATATGACGGAAAAGGATCGACAATGAGAGGATTTCCTAAAAAGGTGCGCCCACCAATATACTATCTCTTCTGTTCTCTATATCTAAAATCTCTAAACTAATCATCTAACCTGTGATACCAAAAAATTTATACTATCCGGTCACAAAGACTACACTATGTAAAAGACGCATACACGAGTCCCCAAACGTGCATAGAGTTCGTGTCGATGCGGATTCTGAGTCCGCGTTGGGGACAATCGACAGCCTCACATTAATAATTCTGGCGCATCAGTGAGTGAAAAGACTAACATCATCACTCCATCAGTACATTGTGTATACTATTTTTTTCGTGCAACTCACGCACATTAATATAGTTTTTGCGACGAAAGGAGAATTGATAGCTGGGTACATCAACACTTTGTGATGTTGGTTTGAAACCCTCCGAGATTTCGGTGAACTGCTAGACTTATCTGGACTCAAGTTTGAAAGTTGGCCGTCTCGATTGATTTTTTGGAATTGTGTTCTTATAATTCAGGCGTTCTTTAGTAACCACCAAAATAGCATTCTTTTGGATGAGCCACAAAGTATATGCATTAAAATCCAGAAATAACAATGGAAAAAACAGTCTAGCAGGCCTGTCTCAATAGGATTTCATGGGGTTTCATGCACAATATATATATAGGGTGCCACGTACATCAGCAGATTTGGAGTTTTTACATGAAACGAGGAGTAGAGAGAAGGAAAATGCTTCATCCCCACGAAATGTATTGGCGTTGTTTCCATGACATAGGAAACCGCATGAAACTCCCCTTAAGAGCCTCAGTTTGTTTCTTCGTGTGTGCAACTTCTTCCCTTCCTACAGCCACCATCGCCAGCCACGGGATTAGCTCCAGCGTGCAGGCGCGAGCACCACATGGCGCTCTCTGCCGTGGCCACCTAATTGGACCCCAGCCGGGAGGCAAGCCACGCCACGAGCTTCAACGGGCTAGGGCATCGCTGGCCATGTTGTGGGCTTCGCCAGGCGCGGGCACCGCTGGCCATGGACGCAAGCGCGAGCGCCGCCGCCGGCCACAAGCATGGTTGTGAGTGGGAGCTCCGCCGCAAGCTTCACCGGCCGCGGTCTCACCTGGTTGGGCCTCTGCGTGGAGGTAGCATCACGAGCTCCCCTGACCGCGTCTCGAGCTCCACCGACCGCATTGCGAGCGTTGAAGTATGCCACGGGCACGGGCACAACCAGCCACGCTGTGAGCTTCACCATACGGGGGCACCACCGGCTGCTTCGCAAGGTTCGCCAGGCATGGGTGCGAGCGGGAGCTCCGCTAGCCAATGGTGCGGGCACGAGCGAGCTCCATCAGCCATAGGCACGACCATGAGAAGGAGCTCCGCAAGGGGTGCACCAGCCGTAGACGCGGTGAAGATCTCTAGATTGGTTTTGGATAATTAATGAGACCCTAGGACTAATCTCTATGCTTAAGTGTGACCTAGTGTGAGACGAGTCCGTCTCAAGTCTTGGTGCAAATGATGATCATGGTGGATAACATGGTGTTTGATCCAAAAGACGATCAAGTGCATGGACTTGGGAAAGCAAGGTGGAGAAACAAAATGGGCTCAAGGCAAAGTTATATTTGATAGGGCCATTTTGTTTTACACTCAAGACACCATAGAGGGTGTGAGTGTCTTAGGATCGATAGCCGAACTATTAAGAGGGAAAACCTCGGGAACTTCGATCCTCATGTGCCTCTAGGTTCAATATGCATGCATTCTAACCTAGTGAGCTAACTTCGCACTTGGAGAAAATGTTTTTGAAATGCTAACACATGGTGTCGGGTGTTCTTCTACGTGTTGGTAACATGTATCAAGTGGCGAAAGTTGAGAAATAGTCAAGGCGACGACAAAACGACGACTCCGCGCAAAATGAACTACGCCGGACGCTGGCCCAACGAACCCCGGTGTCCGGCGGCGTGTAGCCGCGGGCGCAAACGGCGCTGGCGCGTGCCGGACGCGGTCCCAGAGAGAGAGTGTAGCGGGCGGGCCGGCAGCGGCTCTGGCGCTGTCCGGCGGCGTCTAACGGCACCTTGCTCATGGCAGTTTTCGGCGGCGGCGGCGCGCCGACAATAGCGCTTAGCGCGTCTCGGGCGCTACACGAAAAACCCCGAATTTGATCCCAACGGCTCTATTTCGCGCATGGGGGTCTATATATATGGGGTTTGGCCGCCATGGGGAGGTCTATTGGTTATTTGAATTCATTCTAACACCCTTTGAGCTGAGCCAAAGCCCTCCCACTCTCTCCCACTTGCTTCCTAGCATATTCTTGAGAGATTGAGTGGTGATTCAAGTGCATTGCTTTGCTTGTTGCATTTAGAGGAACTTGAGGGTCATTGTTGCCGGTGGATTTCTTGTTACTCTTGGAGAGTACGGCTCCTAGCCCGCTTGGTGATTTGGTGGAGGTGATTTGGTGGAGGCGTTGGCAAGAGTTGGAGATTGTTCTTGGCCACCTCCGGGTTGATTTGTGAAGAGGACCACACATCCTCGTCGGAGCGATGAACTGCAAGTAATACATTGCTAGTGTCTTGGGTACCTCACTTGTGAGTGGTGGCTTTGGGGCTAGCAAGTGCACCGCCTAGCTCAAGCACATTCCTTGTGTTGGTCGGCACAACCGGAGAGTAGCTTGTCGGTGCACAAGTGAACTCCCGGTGAACAAATCATCGTGTTCATTGTCTTCATTGGTGATTGGCTTCATCCATTGATTGTGATTGTATATCTCTCTTCACGGTGATTGGTTCATTGCCTCTACACGTTGGTATAGCATTCCTTTGCTCTCACATTTACATTAGTAGTTTATCTTGTGTAGAGAGCAAGCTTATTCTTGTGTAGACATTCTTGCTAGTTAAGACATATCTAGGATTGCTCACTAGATAGAGTAGTGACATAACTCTTGTGTGACTTAAATATTATATTTGATATCTAGAATTATCACTAGAAGGCTTGCAAGACATTAGAGCTAGTGCAAACCATATTTACGCCATTTGTTGTACTAATCGGCTTGTTAAGTGTATTTATAGAAATTTTTATAGGCCAGTCAACCCCACCTTAGCCAACTAGGACCTTACAGCGGGCGCGGGCGTGAGCATACTAGTGGGGGAAAGAGGGGAGAAAGAGACCAGAAGTTGTAGCTGTGAGGGAACTCAGCGAGCTAGAAAAGGGATGCTGACGTGGCTTGTGGATCCGATCTAGTGACCCCGCTCTTGAATCCCGACCAAGAGGAGTAGGAGGCATGTGAGTGGGCAGAGAGGACGAGCGATGGAGCGAGGACATGAGGAAGAGGATTTGGCATCAAACGGTGGGTCTCAATAAAGGATAAAATATCTCGTGAATCCGTACAATGAAACTATGCACTAAGGGCATGTACAACACGCCTGTACGAGGCATCTGCATAGTTCCTATTTTGTTAAAAAAACCCGCCTGCTCCCACCGACGGAGCATAATCGTGTTACGGTTGAGTTTCACGCCTTGCAAACTAGAAGGTGAAGACTGGCCTGAGGTGAAAAACATGCACAAGCACTCATGCATATCAAATCCCTAGACGCTTTTGTCATCGATAATATCAACTCTACTTAATGCACGGCTAACCAGTCACAATAGTGACAGCATGTCAACATTGGAACGGAAATCCTATCATGAACCTGGAGTTAATTAACCTTTACAAAAACCAGAGGGCATGCATTTCTATGCAATTTTTAACTTGTTAATGCTATAACCTAGAGGCGCGGTAGACTCAGAACTAATAATGCTTATTTCTCTATAACCTGGAGTAGTTTGCAACGGTATTTTGCAGTTATATCCATACTTTCTCGTGTATTTTAGCTTGATTTCTCCAAAGACAATCACTTGTGGCGCACCAAGATGAAGCCATATTGTACATTGAAGTTCACCATGAATCCATGATGTAGCCATCTCGAGATGTTTAAACAGATATATAGATCTCAAATTTGGAATCCTTGTGAAATATAGTGGTAGAAAGATCTCATGGGATGGCAAAATAGGACCACCCGGTTTTTTATAGTACTAGAGCACCTGATGAGTTTTGCAAACCAGGTGTTTCGGTTTTGTATTCGAGGTCTCACGGTTTTGATGTATGATAACAGAATTGTAGATCCATGCTGAGCAAGATTTTTAACAATGTTTGGGCGTTATATGCAACCTCTCACTGGGCAAGACCTCTTTACCCTAAACAAAAAAGACCCCGGACAATTTTGACACATCCAGCCGAGCCAAATTAGACCAATCTTGAATCTATTTACACTATTTTTTTTCTTTCAGCCTCGATATTCATTCTCCGGTCTCAATGACTAGAGATGATGCTCTAGACTTGTTGGCCTACTTAGTGCAATCTGGCAATGCACATGCCGAAAGAGAGACCTTCAACTGCCTTAGCTACATTGGTAGCTAGAAAGCTAATCATTCATTGTTACATAAGTGCGGTATTTAGCTTTTGCTAGTTTACTAGTAAATCTAGTCGTCTCTTAAATGAAAGTGTGAGAGTCACCACCTCTTCACCTGAATTTAAAAGTGTTTATCTATTTTGAAATTGGTTTGTAATAGTAAATTTATTAGGATGTTCATCTATATTTTAACAGAAAACCGCAATCAAAGTTATGTTTGGTGGCCATGTATTCACAAAAACTCATATATTTCCAAACTAGAGAGAGAGTATGTCATTAAATTTTAAATTGTGATCCAATATACAATTGAATTTAAAAAAATTTCAAATCGTATATCCGGCATAAATTTTTTAAATTTTGTATTTAAAAGCTATGTACATATATATCGAATACCTTTGAGTTATCTATATCCCCAACTTTCAAGCAAGTAGTAAGAGTAAGAGATTTTCTGGGAGTACTTAACATTTTTTGAGAAATAGTTTTAAAACTTTATTTGTATATATTTGAATTTTGTTGGCATAGAAACTCCATGCCATGATAAACCAAGAAAAAATATCATCGATTTTCATTAACATAGAAAATAAATAGTTTCATGCCATGGTGGTCCCAAGGTCTAGCACAATGGATTGTTGAAAAGGCCATTTGCTCTGAGTAGTAGTGGGCCACTATTTATTATAGAAAAGGGAAAGGATGCTCACCCAATTATGGCACGTCGCTCTTGATGGGCAAATCATAGTATTCATGTGTACATGTCCCAATTTCCCAATTAGCCTAGGTTTTATTTGTATTTGAGTATTTTATAGGTTATTGGACTAATCTGATCTCAATTGTCAAGTTTTTTTATTGGTGATTGCAATTTACTTGATTTAGATCAGTAGCGTAGGACGTTGAGACTTGAGAGTGAGCAAAAACAAACAAACAAAAAAGAATCCTGAGTCAGAGACAGCTATATTGTAGCCGACCATAATCCATTTACGGGGCCATGCCGTTTTTAGTAAAGTGTAACTATTACAATGCCTTTTTGGCAACAGGGGGGAGCGGCGCCTGGAGCCACCGTTGCATCGTCGGTCGGAGCGGATATATAGTCGGAGCGCGGAGCGGAGCACGGCACGTAACCAAAGGCAAACCGGCTGGCTTGTCCGTGCAAGAGAAGTTTAGTCATCTAATTTAAGTTCTATTTAGTCACTTTTATCCAAACACTGACTAAATAAAGGCATGTTTGGTTATAGGAACTAAAAATTAGTTTCTAGTCTCTCCTAAGAGTCTATTAGACTAGAGACTAAATGAGACTAAAAAATTAGTCTCAGTCTTGTTGACAATTTAGAGAAAAAAATAAGACTAAAATTTAATCCCTAGTCTCTAGTCACAAAAGGACCAAACATGGCCCAAAACTAAATGGCTTTAGTCCTCTCTGTTCACTTTGGATTTGATTAAATGGGACTAAACCATTTAGAGCAACATCAACAAATGTGGTCTTCTTGTTGCGTAGGTTATATTTAGATTTTTACAACAAAAATTGAACTCCAACAGGTGCCCTATCTGATTTTCTAAAATAGAAGTTATCTATCCCATAGTTGTCGCATGCTAAATATAGCTTGTACTAGCCTCGACATGTTGGAAAGGTTGGAGCACCTCTAAGAGTAGTACAATCAAAGCATGAATAAATATTGGTTGAATATAGTTGAGCATGATGAATCTTGAATGTCCCCGAACCAACTAACCAACCACCTGACCCCAACATGTTTTTTTTTATCTATCTAGTTAATATCCGGTTGTTTTAGGTTCTCAAAACAACCAGATTTTTTCCATGCATTTACAGTGTCTTATAGACATATTTACACCACCATATTAATATATTTACATTAATTCTTCAATTTAGTTTATTATATAAAGTGATGTAATTTAGAAAAGCACATATATGCCAATTTTTTCAAAAACAAATTTACATATTTTACCTTGGATTCCAAATTCAAAGAAATATGTATCAAATTTTTCACAAATGTCATCAAATTGTTAAAACACTTACAAATTTACAAATAGAAATACAGAGTAGACAAGAAGAGAGTAGTGCCTCAGGGCTACGGGGCGGCATCGGAGGGCAGCCTAGAGCCACGGGTATGGCGGTGGTTGGCCGGCATGGGGGCTATGTTGGCGGGCGGCCTGTGTAACACCCCGATTTTTAACCCATTCTGATTTTCACTAAAACTTTAATTTTTTAAACTTTCATTGAAATATGTTCTTAAGTGTTTAGAACTAATGTTGACACCTGTTTACAAATTTTGGAAGTGCTAATAAACAAAATAATGTCAAGAAAGAATTAAGGAAAAGCAAAGAAAAAGGGAAAATAATTAGACAAGAGGATAGAGCTCACAGGCTCACTCTGCTCCTCTCTCCATTTTGGCCCACGGCCCACTCCCTCTCCCTTCTCTCTTCTTCCCGCGTGGGCCGAGCCCAGGGGTTAGCCCAGCAGCGAGCCAGGCAGCCCACTCCCTCCTTCACTTGGTGGAACCCGTCTTCCTCGCTGCTTGCCGCCGCCGCCCGGCGGGTCATCTCGTGCTTTCGCACCGCACCACAGCAAGGTCGGGCGGCCGGAGGGCACATACAAAGGGCCGCGGACTCACCCAGAGCCGCCTCGTCGACCCTCGCTCCGTCCCTTCCTTCTTCCTCAACGCTAACGGTCTTGGACGCGGACCACGACGATGAGCCGCCTTATCAGAGCTTGAGACGAACACGGCAAGGTCGGCGAACATTGTGGAGGTCACCGCCGAGCATACATCCGCCAGACGGGCACTACTACCCACCAGATTTTCCGTGGCGTTTTTTTTATTTTCCGTGGCGGTTTTGCTTAACCACCACCAAGCTAGGTCACAAGAATCGGGTGATTAACCCGGCGCTTTCACTAACCCCAAAAACCGCCATGGTTAATATTAACTATAGCGGTTTTTTTTACAAAAGCCTCCACGGTTAATCTAAAAAATAAAAGAAGTAAAAGAAAAAAGCCCAACCCTAACCCTAATGGGCTGATCTAGGCTCGCGCCGCGGATCTGCCGCCGGCCCCATTAGGGTTAGGGTTATGGGAGGGACCGCTGCGCCGGCCAAGCTGCTTTCCCGCACCGGATCCGGGCGCCACCACCATCCCACGCTAGATCCAAAAGCGGGCCGCATCCGGCGCCGCCCCAACCACACCATCACGCTTGGATTCGTGCTGTCGTGGTCGCTGGTGCGATCCGCCACCGCCGTCGCCGAGGAAGGAGGGAAGCAAAGGCCGCCGCCGGGAAGGAGGGTCGCCGCCTCGCACCGCCGGTGGTCGCGCCTTGTCGCCGCCGACGGAGAGGAGGGCCCTAAACCACCGGGAGGCAGGACGCCACCCGCACCGCCAAGCTTCGCAGCCCTACACGCCGCCCCGCACCGCCTCCTCCCGAGAAGGAAGGGAGGCCGTCCGCGCCGCTGGCTCCGCCGCGCCGGCCGTGGTGAGAAGGTGGTTGCGGGGAGAAAGAAGTCCGAATGGGAGAGTGGGATTTGCTGAATGGGATAGAGGGGTTTTGGTGAAACCCCAGCTGAGTATTTATATTTTTGTGTGTATCGGGCCTCGACCGGGCCTCGACCTTTTAACGGTGGCGACCACCATGGTTAATAACGATTAACTGTGGCGGTTATTTTATAAAAACCGCCACGATTAATTTATTAACCGTGGCGGTTTTTCCCCGGGCGGGAGGCGATGGGGCGAGGATTAATGGTGACGGTTTTCAAAATAACCGCCACCATTAATCATTTTGAAGTGCCATGGAAAATCAACTGCCACAACCACCATTGGCGGGCTATAAGTAGCCCCGCCCAGCGAACAATCCACCCCGTGCCTCCAGCTGCGAGCCTCGCAAAGCTCGGGAATGCATCTCCCCCTCACCTTCCCCTTTCCTTCCCTCTTCCTCCCTCCAATCCTTCTTCCCCAATTTTATAGTTTTCCGCTTCGCTCGGTCATAAGTCAGTCAATATAATGTGCAACTGAATTTGGAATATATTCAAGTCCCATGGGAGTTCAAAGCCTACATGTCAAGGTGCCGACCAGACCTCCTGACCATCTGGTCCATGGAGCCGTTGGTGCACCATCTGGTCCATGGAGCTGTTGGCGCACACAAACTGTATAAATAGAGCGGGGCACCTGATCGAGTCGGATGAGCATGACGGGGCCGTCATGCCCTCTGAGATGCACCCAGAGCCAGAGCGGATCTCGCTAGAGCGTCGCGCCGCCTAATGCCCTGGCATAAGGCTGGCGACCAACTGCGACCGAGCGTTGCCGACACACCCGCAACCGGCATGTCTCTTCCTCCTAGCACCTTCTCCTTCCACTCATGACTCGTCCCCACCGGGACGTGTCACCATCCATCCAGTTTTGTGGGCAAGGTGAACCCAAATCTATGTTGTATTAAGGGCCCGTTTGGTTTGCTACCTCACCAGCCACATGCGTCGTGGCGCCGCCGAGCGTTTGGCAGAAGAATCGGCCGCCTAAGGTGCGGTGAGAATTGCCAAAGAAATGAAGTGTGGCAGCCGCAGTTAATTCAAGAACCAAACACCAGCCATGTACGTGTTGCAGCCGAAGGTATGGCGTGACAAGCATCGGCCAGCAACCAAGCACATGCACCCCCTAAGATGTCTCTGTCTATATGTCTTGCAACCAAACCAATCATAGTAATATATCACACCTCCCATATCCCTACAACAGTGCAACCAAACAGCTTAGCACCGAAGTCCCAAATATGAGAATATCCGGATCCGGCTTTATCACTGAACATGTGCCTGTCAATGAGCATATCGTCACACGTGTCAATGCACATGCCCACGTGCCAATGCGCATGTCAATTAGGATCCTATATCACTGAACATGGCATGTCAATGAGCTGCCCAAGTTGGTTGGTAGACTAACTGTATAAATAGAAGTGGTGGAACGTATTTTTCTGTGCGCAACCAAATTCGATCATTTGACAATGGAGAATACAACTAGAATCAACATGACGCCATCATCGTCGCCGTTCCAATATAGGAGTAACAGCATCCTCGTGTTTGTTTTCATCGTCTCATACGTTTCGCTATTTGCCGCTCACCGCGGCAAGAAATCGATTCCCAATGCCAAACGCCTGCCGCCCTCTCCATGGCGCCTCCCTCCCTCATAGGCAACCTCCACCAGCTCGGCAGCTTCCGCACCGCTCACTGCGTTCGCTGGCCGCAGCGCGCGGCCCCATCATGCTGATCCGCCTCCGGCCAGATGCCTGCCGTCGTCGTGTCCTCGGCGGCCGCCGCACGGGAGGTGATGCAGGCGCAGGACCACTTGTTCGCCAGCCGCCCCTCGCTCACCATCCCCGGAGGCTCCTGTACGGCTGCACCGACATCGCCTTCGCGCCGCACGGCCCATACTGGCGCGGCGCGCGCAAGATGAGCGTGCGCCACCTCCTGAGCCCCGCCGAACGTGCGCGCCTACCGAGCCGTGAGGGAGCAAGAGGTGGAGGCGCTGGTCCGACGAGTTCTAGAGCAGGCGTGCCGCGGCGACCGCGGTGTCGTGCGCCTGAGCGAGCTCCTGAACGATTTCGCCAAGGACGTGGCCGGGCGGATCGTACTCGGACTGCGCGCCGCCCGGGGGACAACGGGTGGCGCGCCAAGGTGGACGCGCTGCTGGAGGAGAGCAACGTGCTGCTCGCCACCTTCCACGTCGGCGACTACATCCCGTGGCTCTCCTGGGTGAGCCACGTTGACGGCACGGACACCAAGGTTAGGAAGGCGTTCGAGAGGATCGACCAGATCCTCGATGAGATCGTCGACACGGTTGCGACCAGAGAGACGCCAGCGAACAACAATGCTTTCATCCATGTGCTGCTGTCACTGCAGCAGGAGGAACTAACTTCTGCTGGGACAGCAGAGTGGCGCCTCAGCAAGGACAACGTGAAGGCTCTCCTGGAGGTAGGTAAAATAAAATACGCCACTTAGGCTGATGAACTGATGCATGATTAACATGCATCCGTCACCCGTGCATGGCTGCTGTGCTGATCCTGAGTCTTTGAATGGAGGCAGGACTTATTCGGAGCCGGGACAGAGGCCACGATCATCGTCCTGGAATGGGCCATGGCAGAGCTGCTCCGCAACAAGGGAGTCATGCAGAAGCTGCAGCGCGAGGTGAGACAAGCTCGGAGCACCAGTAGCAACATTGTCGGCGAACAAGATCTGGCCGGAATGGATTACCTGAGAGCAGTGATCAAGGAGACGATGCGGTTGCACACGCCGGGCCCGCTGCTGCTTCCGCACAAGTCCATGCAGGCCACTCGAATCGGCAACAGGTACGACGTCCCGAGCGACACCATGGTGATCGTGAACGCCTGGGCCATCGGTAGGGACCCGGAGGCTTGGGAGTCGCCGGAGGAATTCCGGCCAGAGAGGTTCGTCGGCAGCGGGGTGGACTTCCGGGGCCAGCACTTCCAGCTGATACCGTTCGGCGCAGGGCGGCGGATGTGCCCCGGCGTCAACCTTGCCATGTCCGTGGTCGAGCTCGCGCTCGCCAATCTTGTCGCTCGGTTCGACTGGGCGCTTCCGGATGGCAAGGCAGATCTGGACATGAAGGAGACGACAGGGTGCACATCGCGGAAGAAAGCTCCACTCTACGCCGTCGCCACGCAGTGTTGTTTCTGCTAGTGGACAGGGTTTCCCAGCCCTGACTTTTGTTCTGGTTGCCTAGTTGTGTTCAAGTCGATATATACTATACCGTCATGTGTCGTTTTTCATCAGATGAGTCGATCATAGATCAGCTGAGGATGCACCTGGATTCATGTCCTCGACTTTGCACATGTGCTCGTATTTTTCTAGATTTATTTTAGGATTCAATGGCGCTACGCTTTTAGTAGTAACCGATATTCTTGTCGATAGGGAGGCTTCTATAGCGATGAATTTCAAGATTTGTCGGCTCCGTCTTTCAGAGGTGTTCATAGGGGAAAAGGTTTATGTACATATGTTCATAAAGGGTGGATGTACGTGCATATTGCAAGTATCGGGTGTGTGCAACAGGGTGTCTACTCATCCTCTCAAAAACGCACCTAGGCCGACAGCTCAAGCCGATCGCCAAGCGGCCGCCAGGCCCAGAATGACCATAAAGGTTCAGAAGTCCGGCCGAGACAAAACAACTGGGACCCACCTTCGGGGGCGTTGCTCCACGGTGCGCCTGATGGGCTCTCTAGGATCTCCACACGGGAGTGAGCGGAGAAGCCCCCTCAGGATTCTCTTTCCGCCTCGCCCGACCCATAGGTGGCACAGCTAGGGAGAATGCCCATGTCGACACATGGACCCATCAACCTGATGGCATCCAGGCATCCGGGAATACGAATTTACAGACGCGTCCCCAACCGTCTGTTATATTCCAAAGGACGGACATGGAGTGGATGGGCACGCCATGAACGAAAGGCAAGCAAGGTGGCCACGATGCCGTCTAACCCTGTTCTATCCTTAACTTTGGCCTCCATGGCCATGGTAAGAAGATAACCGAGTACAAAATAAAGCCATAACCTGTCTAGGTGGTTGTCCTTCGACTCGACGAGGCGGTGGCAGGTACCACGTTGGAACGTATTTAAGTTCACTATTCCCCGGATTCCCTCCATGGTAACAAGGCCAAGTTTACCCATTTCTTAGCCTTGACGGCAAGGTAAAATGGGACATGGCCTGGTCCGAACGAATCGCCATTGTGCGTCCTACCTGGTCCATTTTTCTTCCCCAATCATCAACTGGATGAACTCCCCGGAGAAGCCAAGGGCGGACGCCCAACTCCTCGCACCAAGTGACTCATGTCACGGGGGCACATGGTCCCTCCCTTAGGCTATAAAGGGGAGGACCGGCCCCTAAACGAGGGTGCTTCGGCCATTAACAAAAGGGAGCTTGTGGCGACTAAGAACTTGCTCGACTACAAAGCCCGGTGGAAGGATATCTTAGTTTTATGATTGGCGAAGAAGATTCTTGTTGGCATTGTTATCGCGTGCATGAGGTGATATTCGTAAACAAGATTTTTGTTGGCTTTTCAAACATGATAATATTTCTAGATGTATATTACTAGTAGGGGATCACAAATGCTCTAACCAACATGGTAAATCACCATACCTGAACCATTTGCCCCATGAACCTATTCACGGTTGTGGTACATGTCACACATCATCGCCTTCTCCAGCTCAATGCTGATGTTGTCAGTGGCATGGCATCTGAGTTCAAGTTGATGTCGATGCCACAGGAGGTCATTGTGGAGGACAAAATGTTCTACGGTGGTGAAGTGAAGTAAGCATCGAATCTTGTATAGAATCGAGGGCCACCATCTTTGTTAGACTACAACTGAGGATGCCGCACCTTGAGAGCACCCGTTGCCACAACCACCTCACGGACCATGACAATGTCATGGCAGCAGGCTCTCTCAAGGTCATCACCATTAGGAGTCATATGCCAACTGTGCGACAAAGATGGCCACACAGACCTTTGGTGCTACAAAAAATCTGATGCTTTCTTCATCAAGACAACGTAGAAGATGGCTTCCTCTGTAACAACCTCCAATGACATCAACATCAACTGGTACATGGACTCAGGCACCAACAACCACATCACTAGCGAGCTGGAGAAGCTGACGGTGTAGGACAAGTGCAAAGTTGGTGAAGAGCTTCATGCGGGAAATGGTTTAAGTATAGAGATTAATGATGTTGGTTGTGGAATTTTGTGATCCTCTACTAGTAATATCCATCTCAAAAACATTCTTCATGTTCCAAAAGCTAGCAAGAATCTTTTCTATAAATGACATCTCGTGTGATAATAACGTGTTTCTTGAGTTTCACCATGATCATTTCTCTATTAAGAGTAGGAGATGAGAAAACACCTCAATGGCTTATGTGAAGGAGGTCTCTACCCCTCGAAGTCATCCCCAAAATAAAGAAGTGATTGGCATTGTCGAGCCGTCTACATCCTTGTGGTATCATAAACTAGTCATGCTTCCACTACGTAGTCCAAATAGTTCTAAGTCGCCACAAGCTCCCTTTGTTAAAGATTTGAACAATAATAGTGTGTGTGATGCATGTCAAAAGGGAAAGAGTCATCAATTGTCTTATTCTCGGTCCACTAGTGTCTCCTAGTGCTATGGGCTTTATTTTCTTAGATATGTAGGGTGTTGCTCCAACATTAGTTGGACATCATAATTATTGTCTGCTTCATTGATGATCACTTGGATCTACTAATAGTGTTTTGGCAAGCCTGATTACTTCATCACCATGACATGCAATCCATACTGGGAAGAGATAACAAGCAACCTCGAACCTGGACAAGAACCACAAGATAGGCCAGAACTAGTTGCAAGAGTGTACAATGCGGTAAAGTTGTGCGATCTAAAAGATCTTCCGACCAAGAGTAAATGTTTTGGTTTTGTTGTTGCATATGTCCATGTTACCGAGTTCCAAAAAAGAGGTCGGCCACATGAGCATTTCTTGCTAATCATGAAGTCAACAAGTAAGTGGAAAACCCGAGATGCATATGATCGAGTAGTTTCAGCGGAGATACTAGACAAGGACAAACACCAAGAGTTGCATGATCCGGTTATCAGCCCTATGTTGCACGAACCATGTGGTGTCCTAAACAAAAAAGTGCTCGAATGATAGATGGAAATTGTTGTTTTCAGTACCCTAGATAGTTCTGCGAGGCAACCTAAGAAGGAAATGATTCCTATCCAAAATATAGGAGAATGGATGATGGACATCGAGTCAGGATTGGGAGAGCAGAGCTAGATAACAGGTGGGTCATACCATACAACTCTGGTCTACTATTTAGATACATTTGTCACATTAATGTCAAGACATGCTCAAGCACTAAAGCGTTGAAGTATCTATTTAAGTATGTATATAAAGGCCATGACCAAGCATCATTCTAGGTAAATGCAGGTGAAAATGAGAAAGATGATGGCATCATCAATCAGATACATTAGTATAGAACTGCTAGGTTCATCTCTCCACCTAAAGCTGTGTACAGAATATTGGGATTCCCAATGTTGGAACTCTTTTCCAACAGTATTGCAACTCCAACTACATCTGCCTAATTACGAAGGTTGCTTTCTACCATCCTTATATTCTGTGAGGACACTAACATACAGGTCCTTCCTATGGTTACACATGGGACAAGAGCACACATATTCTATGAGGACACTAACATATTTTGGAAGCAAGGTCATGGTATTTTGTGGAGACTTCAGACATGTCCTTCATGTGGTTACACATAGGACAAGAGCACACATAACTGATGCTACTTTGCAAAGATCCTATTTGTAGGATCAAATAAGAAAGATTAGATTGTCACGTAACATGAGAGCACAATCTAACCCTTGGTTTTCTGAGTACCTGCTACAAATTGGAAATGGAGCTAAGAAAACAATAGGAGATGATTATGTTCCATTACCCGATGACATTGTGATTGTATATAATGACATCGAGGTGGCAGTCAACAAACTCATTAAAGCCATTTTTCGGTCACTTGAAGAACATGCAAAATCAACCACCTAAATGAGCTCACGGGCCATCCTATCCACTAAAAAACAAACATGTTGATAGGATCAAAGCTATGTTGATTGAGCGGTTTCGTGTGAGGAAAAGGTTTACCACAACTTTGACACTATTGTTGATGATCCTCATAATCACTTCCCTTTAGACTTTTGAACTCAATAACTCCAAACGATCTGCCCCCGCATGAGCTGAAGCTAAAAATCAACCATCATTCTTCTCTAAATCTTGATCCGAACAATGGTTTGTGCAATGGCACAAGGCTCCTTGTTCGACAAGCGGTCTTTATCCACATGCTGATCACTCGTCGCCGTACTACTCCAGCAAAGATGCCCATTCCTCCACCCGGTCTCGTCGGTAATTGTTACACCTCCAAAGACAAGTCGAGAGTCGGGTATGGAGCCCAACTGTACGGCCACAGTTGGTCGTCTCCTTGATTCTAACACCTACCTTGCCGCTCGACGGTCGGCATAGGTGCGTGGCAATTACAACCTCCAACCGACCTCCGACATGACGCCTTTTGTGATTCAAAGACTTTCTATGGGATCCAAGAGGGGGCGAGTTGTCACCTACATTTATTTTATATTTTATTTCCAAATTTATTTCACATTCTAGTCTTTAATAACAAAGGTGAGCCGAGATGTAAAAGGCTTAACCTTAAGTCATGTTAGTTAGGTCCATGGCAGCTCGAGGGGGAAGTTGATACTCAAGGGAGAGGGAGATGTCATGGGCGTAACAGGCTGCCGCCGCCCAATACTGGCAGCGGCGGCGGTGTATCTGCGGGTCAAGGCGAGGCAAAGATCGCATGCGGATCAAGCCCATCGAGCAGCGGCAGTCAAGTGGCTAAGAGGAAAGTTAGGCAATTAGCTAAGATTGGCAAATCCTACAATTAAGGAGAAGCTTCTCCAATTAGTTGGCCGATGGCCATTTATTCTTAATCGGCACCTTTGGAAATCAAGCAAGGAGTTACCAAACTAATCTCTCTCTCTTTCTCTCTCTCTCTCTCTCTCTCTCTCTCTCCCAATGACTCTCAAGCGCCTAGGGCTGCTACCTAGAACCAAGCCTACGACGAGAGGGGTATAACCTCGTCGAAGAAGACACTATCGCCATGAATCCTAGGTCCATGACAGAAGAGCACTAAGAATATAGTTTACATAGATGTCCTAAATTGGTGATTAAAGGTATGTATACTCAAACCAGTTTTTCAATCCTCATGTCAATATATATTCTTGGATGTGTGCTTCATACTTTTATTTTGTAGGATGAGATTCCTACATGTGTGCTTCATTCTTTTATTGACAAATATTGACAATTTATGGTTGCCTCAAGAAAATTTATGATCTTACTGAAATTCTCTCGGCACTTCATACCCTACTGCAAACTTATTTTATAGAAGAGGTTTACGTGATATAAAGGTCTTGCTTGATGAGTGGTGCTATCATGAAAATATTACAATTAGAGAAATGGCAAATGTGCCTATGAAGTCAAAATTTGACAAATATTGGGATCACCCAACATTGCTCTAGCAAAGAGCTTGCTTTCTTGACCCTAGATATAAGATAAGGTTGATAGAGTGTTACATGAAGAAGTTTCACGGTGCTTGTTATCAACATGAGAACTTGATGAGTTTGTTAGTGTGGTAAAGAAACTGTACAACTTCTATGTTAGTGTTCTTTGCATCATCAAAGAAAATCTGTACAAGAGGCTGCACCTAGACCTAGCAACACATCTGATACATTAATGGGAAATGTAGACCAAGATCTAGAAGAATTCTTATATGAAGCAAGTCAATCTGGGTACGGTTGACTCAAATGAGTTGGACATGTATATTAGAGAACCACCACTGAAACTTGGTGATGAGTTTGACATCTTAGCATGGTGGAAAAACAAGAGAGAACAATATCCTATCCTTTCACAAATTGTTCGGGGTGTAATGGCCATACAAGTGTCAACAAGTAGCATCCGAGTTTGCTTTTAGTGTTGGTGGCCGTGTTGTTGATCCCTATCGCAATCGACTTGATCTAGAGATGGTACGGACCTTGATTTGCACAAAGGATTGGGTTCATGCAAAGAAGTAAAGGTGCTCATTTTACTTGTTTTTTTAGTTAAATATGTGTAATTGCAGCTGAATAATACATTGAATTTTTCGTTTCTTTTTTCAGATTCTAAAAAGCTTGGATCAATTGTTTGTGATCTTGAGGTTGATGCTTTGACTAATGTTTTGGCTAAACTAAAAATTGAGGTACGTTTATTGATGATTCCTATGAAATATACAAGTTCTTACATCTAATTTTAATTAACTTTTGTAAATTTGTAGGAAAATAATAAGGAGGGGGATGAGGACGAGGGGGATGAGAACAATGAGGTGGATAATCAAGAAGCAAGTGACATGGAAAGCGATCGACATGACGGATGATGCTCATGAACTTTAGATTTTCTTGTCCTATTTATTGCTTCTTCGAGACTTGTGAACTATGATCGATGATGGTCATGCACTTGTTAACTATTATGTGCACTTAAACTAAGTCATGCACTTGTTAGTTTGGCCATTCACATGTTTAAAGTTGTGCGCCATGGGTCAATATTTCGTATTGAATTTTCGTACTCGGCCGTGTTCAACATGATTCCGCTTCGAATTGGTTCGATTTCGAAATATCATGTGTTCGTTTTAGTTTCCCGCTATACCGTTTCCGCTTCCACGTTCGTATTTAAATATAAAAGTAGAAAACAATAAAGTAGGTTCTTTGGTGGCTTAAATAGTGAAATCTAAGATATTCTTGATTATAAAGAATGGAATACATTTTCTTGATTGTATCATCTTGCTATTAAGGCGAACGGGAAGTACAGGGGATGCCATCAACAATCATCTTTCAGTCCAACGACGGGGAAACATTCTCATCGTGTTTTTTACATGAGACGCCCAAGTTTCCTCGCCGCTACATTGACACCTCCCGCCCGCGCCTTCTTCCGAGGCAAGCAAAAATCTATTGTTTTGCCGAACCCTTATCCAAAGAAAGGTGTCTCTACAAGTGCTTCTACTAGCTCATCCTTCTCCAGCTCTAAAATCATTTTCCACCAATGCAAAGGCATGGGACATGTCATGAGGGATTTCCCTAGTCGCCGTGCTTTCATTGCTACCGAGGATGGATATGTAAGTGCTAGTGATGTTGAAAATGATTTAGCCCTTGCTGCTAACATTGATGCAGATTCCGATGAGGGCAATCAAGACAAGGAGGTTGTCTGCGCCATTGACTCTGTGGCTACCACCATGGGTTATCCTAACCTTCTTGTGCAGTATGTGTTGAGTACACGTATGGGACAAGATCGAAGAAAAAAGAAGATCCAAATAGTAACAATTTGTTCCGCATGTATCTCATTGTGCGGGGTTGTCGTGTTCTCACCATCATTGATAGCGGGAGATGCAACAACTTGGTGAGTTCAGATTTGGTTGAGAAGCTTGGCTTGACCACACGACAACATTCATATCCATATAAACTTCAATGGTTCAATAATAGTGGTAAGACTAAGGTAACTAAATCAGCACGCATTAGCTTTTTCACTGGTTTTATCATGATACTACTGATTTTGATGTTGTACCTATGCAAGCTTGTTCAATTTTGTTAGGTCGGCCATGAGAATTTGATAATGATGCTTTACACCATGGTAGAACTAATGCATACGGTTTCATGCATAAGACTGTCTCCAACAATGAAGACCTAAACATGGGAGCTATATCGTGGTTTGGGCCGTGCACAAGAAAGCGAGACAATCCAAATTTAATCGAACTCCAATGGCCAACGCAAATGAATGGCCACGCATCTCTCGTCCCCCTCCCTCTCCGCATCTCCCAAAATCCGGCGGCGCGCGCGACGCCCTTTGCACGGATGAGCTCTAGCACACGGCTCCTTCGTCGGTGCCTCGCGCATGACGCGACAAGCTCGACACGGCCCCTTCATCCACCGCCTCACGAGCGTGGCGCGGTGAGAGCCGCCGCGAGAGCCACCTTCGTCTCCGGCGTCGCGGACTGCGGGGGGGCCCCGTCACGCGTCGGGCCCTTCTCTCTCATCGTCCGTCTCTCCACGCAAGATTTGGCTACGGCGTGGGGAGCACCGATATTTGCGCTCCCTCTCTCCTCCCACACAAAATCGGTGCCATGTTTTCATCTTACGTTGAAGAGTGTTTTGGAGGCGCAAAAAAGCACCGTGAAGGACCATTTTTGGTTTGGGTTGCGGTTTCGGTGCTCTATTGGAGATAGCCTAAGGACAAGAATATCACACTACTACCTTTATCTCCTACGATATTATAAACCATGCTAGAGATTAAAAATAAACCTCTCATAGATATTGCTAAGAATAATTGGATTAAGTTATTAGGAGGTTCTTTTCTTGCTACTTACACTCTCTGGCGAAGTTGTGACAACCCCGATGAACCATGTTATACTATGCTTTGTCAACCAATTATGTCTTGTGCATTCCCTGCTATCACTAACCTTTTACGGGGAGTTGATTGATTATGGGATGGAGTCGAGAATGGCCCAATTCTAGAAGGAGGGGATGATGTCAACATCGCCAAGATGGAGTCGAGGGGCGACTCCAATTCAAGAAAGGGAAGATGATGAGGACATCACCATGCTTTACGTGTCAACCCCAACATCACTCCTTCTGAACCAACACATGATAAGGACCCGAGTGATGAGGACATGAAGAGCTTGGAACCCCGAAAGCTTGGAGGAAAATGGCCAACGCTATATTTATCCAATAACCATGCACGATCCACAACATCCTTACTACTTGCGTGAAAGCTTTTGGAGGACGCCAACACTATGTCGACCAGACAATAAGCATGCATCCACGACCTCCATCCACCATCGGTGTATGCATGAAAGCTATTCTAGCAAATAACCATGCTATTGAACAACAACCGTTAGGATCTCCTAGCGACTGCCGTGGCACCAGGATTTCCTAGCAAGCATGATTTTTTTTTCATTTGCTACACATGTATTTGACACCCCGAGTTGCCACTTTTCTTTGGGTTTTGTTTAGTTCTTATTTTTCCTCGTAGAAACAGACATTGTTGTTGTTGTATCGTATACCGACAAGGTCTTTTGCAATCCAACCGGGGCCCCAGTTCTTGATCTCCTCTACTATGTCAATTAGTCCTTTGGAACGAGTTCTTGAACCCTATCATTCAATTCGCATCATTCATATTTGCAATTATCGACAACGTATTTACCCGTTCTTGCTGGTGTTGTTCGATTTGCTTTGCATGAAAAGCCTTCTTGGCAAGGTCAACCAACTCACGCTTGGTTGATAACCATCGGAGCTGTGGTGTTGCGGTTGCGGGGTTCGAATCGTATTGATTTGAAGCCGGATCATCAACATCGAAGTCCTCCACAAATCGAATTTACCCGCTACCTCATGGAAGATCGGGCCGTGTCTCATCTCATGTGATCTTTGTTTATAAGAAAGATGGAACTCAATGTATGTGTGTTTGACTATCGATCTCTTAATGAAGTACCCATTTCCTAGAATTGATGACTTGTTTGATCGGTTGAGAGGTGCTTGTGTCTTCTCTAAGATTGATCTTCGCCTGGCTATCACCAATTGTGATTCGAACTCGATATACCAAAGACAACATTCACTACCGTGTATGGGTTGTATGAAGATACTGATTATGTCTTTTGGATTGACCAATGCACCGGCCTACTTTATGTACATGATGTACAATGTGTTCATGGAGTAAATTGACAAGTTTGTGGTGGTGTTTATTGCTGATATTCTGGTATTCTCAAGACTGAGGAAGAACATGCAGAAACATCTGAGATTGGTATTGTAGAAGCTTAGAGAGCATAGGCTCTATGCTAAGCGAAGTAAGCTTATATTGATCATAGTTTATAGGTATGTAAATACCTAGCTATTCTTGTTGAGTATAGCATGTGCTTACACTTCTCGATTGTACGGACTATGGACGGAATGAGGGTTATAATGAGGACTATCGCGTGATGAGTACTAGGCTTGGTATCAACCAACCAAACATGTTCCCGTGATGGAGCTTCACGAGAGATTTATTAGATGCTACAATTAATGTTTTAAGCTTTATAATGGATATTTGTTTGCTATGTAATAAGCAATTTGGATGGTACATTTATCGATTTGTCTATTATGTGTGTGACTGTCTAGGGTGCACATAAGATTTGTATACATCCTATTTCGTTCCTAAAATTGGGTGTGACAAATTGGTATTAGCCTAGTTTTAACGGTAGGACGTAAGCCTAGTTAGAATGGTCATTTAGTGACTTTTGCTTTACTTGAATTCATGCTTCTTACTACCTTGTTATTTGCTAAAACTTCATCTTATTGCGAAACTAATTGTTTTCTCTCTTATCTATGTCCGAAACTCTGTAGATGCCTCCTCGTCGCACAGTCAATTGCATGCCACATGGACAGTACCTTGCTCGGTTCAAGCCCATGGAGCCTCATGTTGATGAAGATCAGGAGTTGTCAGATGCCGAGTCAAGAGTGGAGGACACCCATATGGAGAAGGAGCATGAAGAGGTGGAGCCACCACTTGCACCATTACCGCTAGCTATCCCAAAGAATGGGATGGAGTAGCAAGCTTCACATCAAGATTCCGGTCAACAAACCGTTATTCCATAATCTGCTAAACAAGACACTGAAGTTCTACTACCCCGGCCTGCAAGCGACATGGGAGTATCGCTGCACTAAGAATCGTCACCCTCGTTTGAGATCATGTTGGGAGACAGAGTTGAGAATCACCGGTGTGGATGCTGAAACTTAAACTTGCAAGGTGAAGTCAATCCATGTTCCCCAAATGAGTAGAACTACAACTGAAAGAAGCATGCAGGATGTCGCCTTCATCGCACTTACATCCCCGCCGTGGTGATCAGCTCCTCGCCAGCAAAATGACGGACTTGAGCACTATCCTCGTTGTTTGTCGGATGGTACATGGACCATTGAGGTTGCAGAGAAGCCAGTTGTCGTCCAAGCAAACGTGGAGTTAGCTCGAAAGCTAGTAACTTTGGTGGGGAATTGAAGGGTGAAATTCTTCATGAGAAGATGCTCAATCCTCCATCGGCATAACTTATAGTACCATTATGTAATAAGAACATTAGTAGTCGCATGTCGAGTTGAGTTTTTTAGTGTGGTTTGAACAATTGTGTGCAATCTAAATTATTCTTGTGCTCATGGGTGACTTGGATTTTGTAATAAGTGTTGGAGCTTGTGGGCATATCTACAAGTTCCCTACTTAAGAGTTTTAAGGTTGGGAGCGTATCAAGTGCAACCATCATTCGTGTGCAACCTTTGCAACTCCCAACCACAATCGTAAAGATTTCCATCGATGGCTAGATTGAGGGGTGGGTAATTTTAACACTTAACCCCCCACCATTACATTTGCTAGCAAAAAAAACCCTTAATCCCTTCCCGGAGCCCGTCCGTGATCTCACGATCTCCGTTTCCTCATACGACGTTAGCCTCGGCCGCACGTGCGCCGCCACCGCCGACTTTGACGAACTCGTTGAGTCTACATCGCCTCGCGAGATCTCGTTGACGCCTCGAGGATGCCTCGCCGCGGCACTGGAGGACGCCGTTCGTTGGCCAAGTAGCCCGCCCAAAGCCCAAGCATGTCATGGATCGTGACGCCGCCGCCACTACGGTATAGGTAATGTTCGTACATACTCGACCATGCGATAGTGTGATTTATATAATATGTAAACAAAGCAGCACAACGCACTATTATACTAGCTAATTAATGTTGTTGTATGTATTTTGTTCGTGTACTGACATCTCTCTGAATATTTTGAATTGCTTATTTGCATGCTGCTAATGATTCTGATCCATTGAGCCGTTCGTACTCATTCATAATGTTGTGCATGTATATACCATAACCCTACGTACGAGTGAATATTTTATGCGTACAGGCGTAGGCATGGACTCCGTCGCCGCGCGCCACCATAGAGATCGGCGACGTGGCCACCATGGATATCACCACTGGTTCGGTGTCCATTGAGGCCATCGACGTAGGATTAGGAGCCTACCTTCAACATCCGGGCACACCACGGACAGAATCTTCGCCGAAAGTGTAGCAAAGAAGTTGCAAAGAACATTCGAACATAGTACTAGTTCTACTTGTTTGTTGCTCATACATATTTTACACTTCTATAGGCAACAAGTGACACAAGCAACATAAATTCTAAAGAACATTTGAAGCCGGTGGTTGGAATGATGTTTGATAGTGTCTCGGATGTTGAGAGATTCTACAAGTCGTATGCACATGAAGCTGGTTTCTCTGTTCGTATTGGTCAACGTAAGAAGGGAGATGAGGAAATATTACTCAAGAGGTATTATTGTTCAAGACAAGGGTTCACTAAGGAGAAGGTACCTAATGCTAGTGAAGAATCTGGGAAAAAAAGGAAAGGCAATCAAACCGATGGAAACTAGATGTGGTTGTCCCAAGCACATATTGTTGTAAAGCTTGACGGTGACAAGAAGTATCGAATAGTTTCAATGGTTGAGGAGCACAGCCCATGGTTTTGTGTCGCCGTAAAAGAGGCGTTTGCTAAGATCCAATCGTAAAGTCGGTGAGAGGGTTAAGAGTACTTTGTTCAATTGTCGAGAAGGTTAGCATTGGCACCTCACGGGCATATCGACTTCTCCATGTCAGTGAGGGTGGGTTTGAGAATGTTGGCTGCACCAAGAAGGATTTGCAGAATTATTATCGTGACCTCAGAACCAAAATCAAGGATGCAGATGCACAAATGTTTGTGTCACAACTTGAGCGAAAGAAGGAAGTAAATCCTGCCTTCTTTTTATGAATTTGAGGTAAATGAACAAGGACGACTTGTTCGTGTATTTTGGGCAAATGCTTTAAGGAGGAAAAACTATAATGTTTTTTTGGTGACGTGATTTACGTAGATGCAACGTATACCACCAACCAAAGATAACATGAAATTTGTGCCATTTATTTGAGTCAATCATCACTTGCAAAGTGTTTTCCTTGGGGCAGCGTTCTTAGCCAATAAAAAGATCGAGTCATATGTATGGTTGTTGAAGACCTTTCTTAAGGCTATGGGTGGAGTAGCACCTCATCTAATCACAATAGATGAAGATGCGAGCATGATTGCTGCTATTGCTCAGATTCTACCAGATACAACTCATAGATTTTGCATGTGGCATATCATGGATAAGTTATCCGAGAAGGTAGAGGGCCCCAGATAAGTAAAGATCAAAATTTTTGGGTAAGACTAGACAAGTGTGTTTGGGGACCGAGAATTCAGATGATTTTGAGTCACAATGGAATTCTATTATGACAGATTATGGACTCGTGGGAAATGATTGGTTTTCTAATAGGTTTGCCATTCGTGAATCATGGATTCCGCATACTTTTTGGACATACCTCTAGCAGGAATGCTTAGGACTACATCACAATTGGAGAGTGCAAATTCTTTTTTTAATCATTTCATTCAAAGAAAGTTGTCTTTTGTTGAGTTTTGGCCAAGGTTTGACACGGCTTTGGAGTGCCAACGCCAAGAGGAGTTGCTAGCTGATAATACAAGTCTTCACAAAGACTCCTAAATTGATGACACCATGGGGCATTGAGAAGCAATGTAGTGTGCTTTACACACATGAAGTTTTCTTCAAATTTCAGGAACAAATTCTTGCTGCGGAGAGACCATTGCTTTATTCAAGGTATTTCAGAGTGTGAAGATATAAAATGTTTCACAATCAGCAACCAATCTGGAAAAGAGCGAGTTGTTCAGATGAACAAGTCAAACATGTTTGGTACGTGCTCCTGTAAATTATATGAGTCCTCTGGCATCCCATGTCGTCATACCATACAAGTGCTTAGAGCTGAGAAGCAAAATGAGGTACCATCGACTTATATTATGAAGAGATGGGAGAAAAAAATGTAAAAGGTTAGTTTGTACCCCTGTTTTTTAATGACTTTTTTGTGTGGTTATATAGTGTTGCTCAGATATTTGATTTTGCAGAGAAGTGTTCTCTGATGATAAATGCCACCTTCTCGACGAAAAGGCTAAAGATCCTATGGAGGTCGCAATGCGAAAGAAAATTTCACATTCACGGAACACGTTTGAAGATCTAGTACAAATGGCCAAGAACTCTGAACCAGCGCTTAGTTTATCGAGCCTAGTGGAACCTATACAAAAGATCGTTCCCGCTGCTGCAGTTAGTAAGCAGGATGAGTTTGAAACATTCCTTGGTGGCAAAATTCCACAAGAAGTCCAAATACATCCACCAACTGATATCTTGTCCAAAGGGCGATGCAAAAGAATTATGAAGAGCAAGGAGAAGAAAGAACCAAAAACCGGAAGTGTGAAAATGCAAGCAAACAGTAACAGGTCGTGATGCACGGAATTGCCCAAATAAGGTTGATGGCTGACTGTTTTCTTTATGTCACCAGATGTAATATATTTCATTGTGTGTTACTGAATTTTCTTTATGTCACCAGATGTAATTTCAGTGAATTATTCATTTTGTGTCAGTGAATTTTTAGCTATCGATCTGCTAGCTTCATGCTCAAAACCTTCATCTAGAGCAACTACTGAATTTCTGCATGCTACTAAATTTGTGGCCACACACACACATCAATATCTTTATAATTACGTGTGGCCTTTGAAAATGCAGCGGCGAAGTACAGTACTAGGAGAGTTTAGATGCAACGTGCAGTAGGTGTGAGATGCGTTCCATGGTCGTTGATGTCGGCTAGGGCCAGCAGCAACTGTCATTGTAGATCAACAGCTCGTTGTTAACTAATAGCGGCCAGTACTACGTGGACCTGCTCAACCGGAAAGGGCTGCAGAGCCTTGATGACGATCGTCATGTTGGGCCTGAAATCGGCCTCATACTGGACGCACAGTGCCGCCACCGCCGCGAGATACGAGAGAATTTTAGACATTTGCGGCGGCGGCCAGCACGAGAGGCGGCGGCGGCCAGGTCCTCTGCGAGATAATGACATACGAGAGAATTTTAGACATTTGCGGGGCGGCGTCACGTGCGGTCGAGGCTAACGTCGTATGAGGAAACGGAGATCGTGAGATCACAGACGGACTCCAGAAAGGAATTAGGGGATTTTTTTTTTGCTAGCAAATGTAATGGTGGGGGTTTAAGTGTTAAAATTACCCACCTCTCAATCTAGCCATCGGATGGAAATCTTACGATTATGGTTGGGAGACGGAGTTGAGAATCACCAGTGTGGATGCTGAAACTTAAACTAGCAAGGTGAAGTCAATCCACGTTCCCCGGATGAGTAGAGCTACAACTGAAACAAGCATGGAGGATGCCGCCTTCATAGCACTTACCTCCTACCGTGGTGATCAGCTCCCTACTCAGCAAAATGATGGACTTGAGCACTATCCTCGTTGTTTGCCGGATGGTACATGGACCATTGAGGTTGCAGAGAAGCCAGTTGTCGTCCAAGCAAACGTGGAGTTAGCTCAAAAGCTAGTGACTGTGGTGGGGGAATTGAAGGGTGAAATTCTTCATGAGAAGATGCTCAATCCTCCATCAACATAACTTATAGTACCATTATGTAATAAGAACATTAGTAGTCGCATGTCGAGTTGAGTTTTCGTGTGGTTTGAACAATTGTGTGCAATCTAAATTATTCTTGTGCTCATGGGTGATTTGGATTTTGTAATAAGTGCTGGAGCTTGTGGGCATGTCTACAAGTTCCCTAGTTAAGAGTTTTAAGGTTATGCTTGATATATGCATCATTGGGTTGGTTTATCTCGTCTTTGTCATGTGCTGTTTTTCTGGAGCAGCCCGTAATGTTTATGTTATATCTCTAAATCTCTACGTGCAAAGATCGTGAAATTATAGGAGAAACTAGACTTCTTTAGCCTTCCAATGTCGTATCAAACACCTTTATAGCTGTTATGATCCGGGAGTTGCGATTGTCCAACCTGATGGTTCTATGTTGTCTGGATGACCTGAACAGTTTCTGTTGTCTGATGCTTTCGACCTAAATAACGCCCGAAGATAATTTCATAAGCTTTCCAACCATATATAGCACATCTTGTTTGGACTTCTAGAACTTGAGATATCATTGTTTTATTGGACTGCTCATGTTGAAACTTGTCTAGCAATTTCTGTTTAGTCTCTTTATCTTTAATAAGTCTATGATTTAATGAAAATCAGTAGATCTCATTGGTTTGCATTGGAATTCAGATGGCTACTCGTGGTGAAAGAGGTACGGGACGTGGCCGAGGTCGTAGTGCTGCTCATCGAGGCTTGACGCCGCAGGAATTGATGCAACAACAGATGCGCATGATGCGAGACCATGACCCGCTTGATACGCACAATGCAAGCTAGAGGATTGCCGCATGCTCAACCGCTCAATGCGCCCTTATGGGTAGGCCGCAGGCCTAGCACCCAAGCCCATATGGCTGGGCTGTCGGTTGATTAGGATATATGGTGTTGATTAGGCAAGGTTCACTGTAGGGTGGGGTGTTTCTATATCTATCAACCCTAATGATCCTTGCCTATATATATACCATGTACTCATTTACCATCTAATCAATCAAAATTCCTGAGACCCTATTGTTCTCACAACATGTTTTCTAGGTTATAGTAACTTGCACAAGGGGTTCAAATGTTTAGACTCCACTGAGGGGTGCATTTACATCTCCAGGGGATGTATTGTTCAATGAGCACGTGTTCCCTTGCCTCTCTTTGTTCCAATGCTCAATTGGTTGCGAGCCAAGAACACCTAATTCCATCTTCTAGTTTGTTGGGAATGGAACTTTGTGTGATCCAAGGTATGTTGGGAGATATGTTGAATAAAGGTGAAAATGCAACATCATTTGGTGGAAAATCAGCGTCAAACTAGGCATATTTCATGTGTTCCCCATCTAGAGGCAGAACAAGAATCAAGGTTGATCCACTAGACACGCAACCATCGAATCCACCATCATATCTCCCTCTGGTTATGCATAGCGATGGTGTACAGCATTGCCTATGCGCACGGTTGCGCGCTATGGTTTCTCTTGCTACCCCAACGGGTCGTGGCCCAACTACACAGCTCCAACGGGGTATCAGTAAACCTAAAACCTACTCCAATGGTACATAGAGGTGGTGTGTGCTTGCTACTTCTTTGACATAGAAGCCTATAACTATTGATGAGGTACTTGAAGATCAGAGTGTGGGAGGTCAACTAGGAAAATTCAGGCCTTACCAATCAACAATACAAGTGGGAATTCAACGAGGGAGAACTAGTCAAATTCAAAATTTTGATAGGAGAACTTACATTGCAGCAGCAGTAGAGCCCGAACGGATCAGATGTTGCAGTTGGGTCAGGTGCATTAATGGGCGCCTTGTTTGAAGAAGCCAATACTATCAACTAGTAGCATAACATGAAGGTGGGACTTCACCTGGAAAACCGCTCGAATTCTCAATATGAAAACTTGCATTGCAGCAGCAGGAGGAGTCGGACCAGATGTTGCAGTTGGGTCAGGTGCACTAACAGACCTTGAAGAATCAAAATGATAATGTCAATTAGTAGCAAAAGTGAAAAACATCTATCAACACAACTCAAACAATTAAATCTATTCCTACCATTCAAACCTTATTCACTGTTCTACAATCTAAGTATTGATAGTTTCTCTTTTGTGACTCTTCCAGTAGTAGTTATTTGTCTTTTTTCCAATGGCATCAAGTCAATAATTAGATCATTATAAAATATGATGTGTTGTATTCAACTGACAGCGTGCAATGACAAAAAATAATGGGGCACCGATGGAAGAGTGGCAAAAGTTTCTATTGTTATCGTGTTGCTTAACAAGTTAGGACCAGTTCATCTTCTTTTTAATGCAATGACAAGGACCTGTCATGTATCAGATCCCAAATACTCGAGGCTATTCATGATAGCCATAGCACTCACAGCCTTACAAGGAGGTACACAGTAGTAATACTAACAACTGAACTGTGTGGCTAACTGAAGTTAAGCAGAAGAGAGGATACTAAATGTAAACTAGCTGAAGCAGAACATACATTTGTTTGGATTGAGCCTGGTCAGCCATGGTCCATGTAGAGCAAGTTCATGAAGTTAAGCAGAAGAGAGGATACTAAATGTAAACTAGCTGAAGCAGAACATACATTTGTTTGGATTGAGCCTGGTCAGCCATGGTCCATGTAGAGCAAGTTCATGCAGGGTTCTCACGAATGGAGTAAGTCATGCTACAATGTTAAAAGTCAACTGAATTTGATTTGGATGTGCCAATGGTGATGATTAGATGGAAAAGGATCTTTTCTTCTGTGGCAGGTGTTGGATGCAACAGCCATTCAAAAGGCATTTGGACTCAAGGAAAATACTTCAATACCTAAAACACCAAAAACATCACAGCTGAACCACGGAAAGTAGGTGAAGACAAAAAATGGATATATTATTGCCACAGCTATTGTGCATGCCAACCCATTTATGAAACGAATGTTGTTAAGAAAAGCTTCAGTGTAGACTTCCTCACCTCTAGAACAGCCCTACTCTCCTTCTGACCGTACTGGTAAAGATGTTCTCTTCACTCAGGAGAAGCAAAATACTGAAGCTTCTTGTCACCTTCACCTGTCACGAAAAAAACTCATGACCTACCAAAGGGCATTGGAGTTATGTGAGCAGTGGATGTTTGCATGACATATTAGATGTGACATCAAAATCAAAAGAATAGAACAGACTATAGGATGAATCCAAAATATTGATTCTTGCCTCAAAGAAATCTGACACAACATCCATTACCAAAGCAACAGAGTCCTTAGTTTGATGTAATCCATCTGGCTAAACACAAAAGAACCCTTGGAAACTCCATCCCCATTTCTCACTCTAATCTGAGCAAACAAAAGGACGTGCTTTCTCATTAGGTCACTGCTACATAATTCTTTATAGATAAAAGTTAACTAAGTAGATAATTGCAATAGTAGATATAAACTCACATCATTTCAGGAAAGAAAAGGTGTAATTATCTAAACCACATCTGATATGGTAACTGTGACAAGAATAAATATTTCTAGGGAAACCAATAAAGTATTATTCAGTAATAGTCACACACGTTTAAATATGTCATTTAAACGTGTTTGATCAGAAAAAGGATAAAAATCAGAAGCAGATTTTGAACCGGCCACATCCACCAATGATCAGAAATAAGAAGATTTCATTCCATCAAGTATCTTCAAGACAAATCAAGAAGATTAAACTAACTAGTACTAACTAAGAAATACAGGTCCAACCCCGTTCGCGAAAAAAAAAAACTAGTACTAACAAGGCAGTACAACTCAATTTCATGATTTCATCACAAAAATAAAGGAAGCACCTATGAATTGAAGAATTCTCCAACACACAAAATCAACAGATACTGCAATGAGCTATCTCAAGCTACAACAAGTTAAGGAGCTAAATTAATTTATGGCGTGTTTGATCATGCATCTGGCACCATCGTTTCATTGTGACAAGTCAAAACTCAGAACTCAAAACGGAGATTCCCTTGTCCTGTCCTTGCCAGGTCCCATGTCCCTCGCAGGTTCGCTTCTGGCGGTAGCCATTGGCGTTGGTGGTATATATGTCCCACTCCCACCGCGAGAAGAAGAAGGCCTCCTGCTTCCGCCAATGCTTCTAGAGGAGAGCCCACGGCGGCGCGTTCAGCGGATCGTCCACGATGTCGTTCCACGGTTGCGCCTGGCCCTGGATGCAAGGGAGGAGGCGAAGCTTGACCACCTCCTCATCAGTGCGCACACCCCCTGGCTCGCTAGGTATTATTAGAAACGTGAAATGATCGGGGTGGACGCTAGAGGAGTTGGGATCCGGGAATTCATATATAAAAACGGCGGGGAAAGCTAGGGAGGCGAGAACCCAAAAGCCAAAACGCGTTATGGATCCACGATCCAGCCTTCTCACGCATTGTGAAATACTGAAATTAAGACTGCCGATACGAGTTAGCAGTAGGAAACAATGATGATGCAAATTGGCCTGACACACTATTAGAGATCCGGATAAAGATCAATTATACTAGTCAATAATTCTAGATCGAATTGCAGACTCCAAGTCCAAATTCCCAAAAAACTGAAACCCTATGCAGGCAAAATTCCCAATTTTGATTTCTATATAGAAGCGCTAAGATCCGACGGAAAGGTCATATCTCATATTGGTCGACGTACTCGTTGGTCATACCCGTGGCCACCATCATATGAGCACGACGAGCTCTGTCGTGGAACGAGGCCGCCACCAGCCGGACTGTGCAGCACCTCCCGATCCAAGGCGAGGCACTCGTCGCTGCACGAGGCGGCGGAGAAGAATGACTCGCCGTCTTCTCTTCATCGCGCGCCCTGGCTGCTGCTGCGCGAGAAAGGCGAGGAGAAAGAAGTGAAATAGGGTTCCCGGCCGGCGCTTTGTTCGGGCTCGGGCGAAATCAAAGGCCCAGATGATCACGGCTCCTAAATGGGCAGCAGGCGTAGGGAATTTGCAGGCCATCTTCTATGTACTGGAACGTGGAAGAAACAGACCCGCCTTTAGCCCATTTGGCCCAATTTGTAGACTATACTAAACTTCCAGCCCGGCCTAGATATAATCTTCTGAGCGCAAATGGCAGCCCGCAGCACATGCAGCAAAGTTCACTGCTTCAAAAAAAAAAAAAAGGTCTTTCTCACGTTTTTTTTTTGACAATCGTCTTTCACGTTGGTCGGTGCCTACCACGCCGACGGCACCGCCTCTTGCTAATGGCGTTCCACCTCGCCTCCCAGGCCCCCCCTCCCTCCTCCTCATCCCTCTCACCCCCACTAGTCCCATGTCTCATTCCAATTCCCTGTTCATCGGATCCACCGCTTCTGCCTTTATGTGCACCAGCATTCTACAAAGTCAGCCTTTCTGTGCACCTTGCCATCAGCAACAACCGCTCCTACCGCCTATCGGAACGCAAACACAGCACATTCGGCTCCTCCACCTACCGGAACGCGAACTCAGCATCATTTAGCTCCTGGGTAGCGTTACAATAGAACCGATTGATTAACAATGGTGTTCCTACTTTATTACATGGAAAGTATAATAGAATATTCGACCATATCTTGTGGATATCATAATGTCGACTATCTACACTTAACAACTTGATGTTCACATTTAATGATACACCCGACGTACATGAGCCTCATTCCTGCTTGTTGTATTTGGCACAATCATGAGGCTTGGGCCGGCGGCGAAGTATCCTGATTCCATCCATGTATCGGACACCACATGTTTTGGGCCTTAGTGGACTTAGGGGCCGGTTTGGATTGGGTGACTAAAACTTTAGTCATTAGTCATCCCTCGTTTTAGTTATTTTTAGTCACTTTGCTTCTAAACATGGGTGACTAAAATGCAAGAGGTGACTAAGGGGTGTATGGATTTTTAGTCAGTGACTAAATTTTAGTCACCTAACTAAAATATAAAAGTTAGGGGTACCTCTGACTTCTCAATTTAGTCACCTATTGGATTTTAACCCCTATTTGAAAGTAAAGTGACTAAAACAGAGGTGACAAAGTTTTAGTCACCCAATCTAAACAAACCCTAAAATTAAAAAGTCAAGGTACCCCAACTTTTATATTTTAGACTAAGAATCCAAACACCCCTTAGCCGCTTAGGTGGTTTTCACTAACGTGTTTCATTTTAGTGGCACTAAAACATGATACAACAGTAGTATATTGGCTATGGTGCCAAAATCAACTTAACTTCATGTAAGTTTTTCTAGCAACTATAGAGAGGAAGAAGATGAGGGAAAATACGTCACTCCCCTAACTTCTCTCTCCCCCATACATACCCGATAAAAATTATATTTTAATAGAGGTGGAGTGTTTACAGCATACGAACCTCATTCTTGAGTGTGCGGTCGCCAATATTGCAGTCAGTTGTGTGGGACAGCCAATTACGAGCATGTTTGGATGATGTAGCGTTTTAAAATTGTAGTAGTACAAAATTGTGGTTTTATAAGCCAAAAAACACAAAACTATGGTTTAGAAAAAAAAGAGAGATCGTGAGCAGAGTTTCTAAAACTTGATTTGAAAAGATAACAGTTACGACAAAACCATAGTTTTAGAGACTACACTATTTGTTACATCCAAACACCCAGTTTCTTTAAATATCAAAGTATTTTTTGTAAAATCATAATGTTTCTCCAATACTTTAAAAATACTTTGCATCAAAACAGGGCCTACATTTTTTTTGAAATTGGGTGTAATCTCATTAATCAATAGCGAACAAATCGTTAGCAAAAAATTACATGATTAGATTCAGGAATAGAGCTATGGATTTGTTCCTCTCCTTGATTACACAAATGAAAATGACCCAACACAACCAGCTCATGAGCGGATCTATTACAATCCCAACTTTTAAAGGAACACTCAAAACTATGAAAGACAGAGAACACTAAAGATTTAATCTCCTCAATTAGAACACCTACAACAATGGCATTATACTCATCTAAATCTCCTATAAGAGAGCCCCCCACTGGGGAGTTCTCTCGGTTCGATTGGCTAGCTTAATTGGTAATCGCAATATAGGTTAATCATTGCCGCTAGCGTGTTGGTAGCGTGGATGGCTCTGTCCCGTTTCTTAGCGTGGCGGTGCTCCCCCTCCCACCCCCTCTGTAAGTCGTTTCCCCTGACCGCGTCGGGCATCGTCCGCGGCCTCCTCGCCTACGGAGAAGCGAATCATCCGCCCCACTAATTTCATCGCCGCACACCTCCCCTCGACCCATCCATCACCGCGGTCTCCTCGCCTACCCGAGAAAGCGAATCCTCCCGCCCCACTAATATCACCGCTAGCCACCTCCCGTCGACCTAACAACCACCGCCGCCCATCTCCGCCTCCATCCCCCCATTTTCAGTAGCTGCTGAGGTCGTTCTTGGACCGTTCCCCTCCATCTCCACTACTAAATCTTCGTGTATCGCCAGCGCCCCATCTGCAATCGATCCGGACACCGGCGTGTGGCCGCAATTTCCGATTCCCCCACCGAAATCTCATGTTTGGTTTTGGAAATTGATGACACACTTGTGGACTAATCCTTTGCTCTAAGTGTATGATTTGAGAAAGGATTAGATGGATGACAAGGAGCATGATGATCATGAACATGGACAATGTCGGTGGACTTGATGGATCGTCAAGCTCGGTGATCGGCTTGAGAGGAACCCGGAGATCAAGGCTAAGGTATCTTGATAGGGTTTTCCTTTTAATGATCAAGACACGATAGAGCGTGTGATCACATTATAGGATAGATAGCCGACTATCAAGAGGGGATGCTGCGACAATCCTTTGGTGAAGTGATTCTAGGTCCATATCGACTTGCATATTGCATTTAGGACATGAGAGCACTAACTTCGATCTTGCCTAACATCTCGACGATGTGCTAACATTGGTGATAACGTGATCATCTTGGACGTGTTGGCAACACATGGCAAGAGGCGAAGCAAGTTTGAAGCAAAGAGCAAAGAAAAAAGGAGAAGATGCAAACTTTTGGCGGCGACCGGACGCCTTCGGCCTCGGCCGGACGCACCGAATCGGGTGGCTCGGCCGCAAAGCGCGTCGGCAGAGAGCTCTGCAGCCGCGTTTTGGCCGGACGCACCGACCGGAAGCCGGACCGGACGCTTCCGGTGGTGACCGGATGCGTCGACCGGACGCACGGAGGAAGGGCGCCAGCTGTGGGCCCATCGCTTGTCTCAGAAGCGGCCGGAAGCACCGACCGGACCCTAGACCGGACCCGCTGGTGGTTCCCGCGGTCGCCCGGCCGCTTGCCAGAAGGCAAATTTTTGAGCAACGGCTCCATTTCGAGAGGAGCCCTATATATACTTGGTTGGTCTGGTTCCTTAGGCTCTCTCTTGCACATTTGAACACTCTAACTTGCTAGTGAGCTTGTGAGACTCCTCTCCACTCATCTCCTCATCACTAATTCGGATTCTTGGTGAGATTGAGAGAGATAGAAGTGCATTGCTTGCATCGGTTGCATTTAGAAGCACTTCATCCTTGGAGAAGCCGCGGGATTCTTGTTTTCTTGGGAATTTGCCCTGTTCCCTAGCGGCTTGGAGCAAGAGGCGGTGTTGAGCTCAAGTGGAGCTTGTTTGAGGCCACACCGGTGGTGATTGTGAGGGGTCGTTCCTTATCCCGCGGGGAGATTCGCGAAAGGAGCACTAGTGGATTGCTCGTGGCTTGTTGGACCCTCTCTTGTGATCGTTTGCTTGAGTGCCCATAGGGGTTTTGGCACCGGCCATTAAGCTTAGCACACGTCAAGTGAGTGTGTCGCCACAACGAGGACTTAGCGTCTTGCGGCAAGCACGTGAACCTCGGTAAAAATCATCGTGTCAATTGTGTGCTTGCTCGTTGGAGATTTCATATTGATCACGGTGATTGGCTTCCACCTCTACACTTCATCGTCGGTATATCGATCACCCTCTCTAGCATTTACTTGATATACTTGTGTAGTTTTGCCTAGGTTGCTTAGTTGCTTATCTTGCTAGAATTGTTAGCTCCTAGTTGGTAAACTAGTTAGAATCGCTTGTTCACCTAGGAGTAATATAGCGACCTAGCATTTGTGTGGACTTAGAGATATTAGAAATATCATCTTTTGCTTGTGGCTTGCATAGATAGATTGTAGCACCGCTCATTTAGCTTCGCCTCCTTATTTACTAATCCGGGTGCTTAGTGTTGTTGCAAGAATTTTTAATAGGCTATTCACCCCCCCCTCTAGCCATTAGGACCTTTCAAGTGGTATCGGAGCTAGGCACCGTTATTTGTGAGGCTTAACATCCTGACAAAATGGCAACGATTTCATGTCAACAACACCAAGAAGGCGCCACCTTTTGATGGCACAAATTTTGCCTATTGGAAGGTTAAGATGACCGCACACCTCAAGTCAATCAATAGAGAAGTGTGGGTTGTCACGGAGAACAAGTTTGAGGTTGCAAAGCCCAATGAGCCAACCGCCGCCGAAGAGAAGAAACTATATGCCAATGATGTGGCCGTGAGTGCTTTCCATGAAGCATTCAATGATCGAGTCTTTGAGCAAGTCAAGTCTCTCACAATTGCTCATGAGATTTGGAAGAAGCTTGAAGAATGCTATGAAGGTACCGAAGGCGTCAAGCAAGCCAAAGCATATATCAAGCTTGAGCAATTCAATAGCTTCAAGATGGAAGAAGATGAGAGCGCGTCTTGGGAGATGTTTCACCGCATGCAAGTGTTGGTAAATGATCTCAATGCTCTAGGAGAAGAGATCAAGGATAAGACCTTCAACATGAAGTTCTTGAGGTGTTTGCCTGGAGAGGTTTGGGATGTTCATCACCGTGCTAGTGAGGACAAACTTGAAGGATTTGACTCCCAACCAATTGCTTGATGAGGTCATGACCGATGACTCCTATAGAGATGACAAGAAGAAGCAAGAGCTCATCAACAAGGCAAACAAGAAAGTCAAGGATGAAGAGAAGAAAGAGGACAAGAAGAGCTTGGCACTCAAGGCTAGCTCATCATCCAAGGGCAAGAAGAAGAAGGAAGAATCAAGTGATGAAGAGGATGGCACCTCTACAAGTGGGAGTGAAGTTGATGAACAATTGGCCCTCTTTGTGAGAAGATTGGGCAAATATGTGAAGAAGACATACATCAACAAGAACAAGAAGAAACAATCATCCAAGAAGAAGATCAAGGATGGCAAGAATGAAGGCAACATGACATGCTTTCGTTGCCATGATGATTGTCACTTGATTGCCGAATGCCCATATGATAGTGATGATGATGAGGGGCATCAAGAAAGCAAGAAAGAAGAATGATGCCAAGAATGAGAAGGAGAAGAAGCCCAAGAAGAAGAATGAGTCACATGTGGCTATGTGGGATAGTGATGGCTCATCCTCTTCAAGTGATGAAGAAGAGGAGAAGAAGAGCAAGAAGAAGGAACAAGCTCACCTTGCTATGCATGACAAGATCTCCCTCTTCGACACTCCTTCCTCATGCTTCATGGCTAAGGCCACAAGGTACAATCTATCACTAGTGATGATGATGATGATAGTGATAGTGATAGTGATGATGAGGAGAAAACACTCACTAGGGAGGAATTGCAAAGCATGCTTGATGATTGCATTGTTATGTTCAAGCAAAGTAGAAAGGAATGCAAGGGCTTGCGTAAGGAAACAAAGAGCCTTAAGCAAGAACTTGGTGAGCTTCGGGCATCTTATGAGAGTCTAGAGGTAGACCATAAGAAGCTTGAGAAATCTCATTCTAAGTTAGAGAAAGCTCATTCCTCTCTACTTGATGAGCACAAGTTGTGCCAAATTATTGAAAATGTTGATACATCCAATGCAAGCATCATGTGTGACATTCTAGTTGATAAATCAACACCCAAGTGTGAGACCTCCACTAGCATTATCACTAGCACATCCATCACTAGTAAGGATAATGAAAACCCTATGCTTATTCATGAGAATGCTTGTTTAAAGAGGGAAGTAAAGGAGCTCAATCACTCCTTGGCTAAGGCCTATGGTGGTGAGGACCGCTTGCTTATGTGCTTGGGTAGCCAAAGGGCATCCTTATACAAGGAGGGCTTAGGCTATATCCCCAAGAAAGGCAAGGCCGCCTATGTGACTCACAAGACTCGTTTTGTGAAGAACAATGGTAGCTATTGCAAAGCTTGCAAGCAAGTTGGTCATGTAGAGCAAAAGTGCATGAACAAGAGGACCAATGTTACTTCTATCAAGCTTGATCATTCTTATATGCTTGTGAAGAAGAACAATGGTGTTCGTGCTAGGTACATTGGTACACCATGGATGGGCTCAAAGAAGAAAGCCATTTGGGTACCAAAGGCCTTGGTGACTAACCTTGAAGGACCCAAGCAACATTGGGTATCTAAGAAGAATTGATCTTTGCTTGTAGGTCAATTATCGTGCTTGGGAGGAGAGCATTGGATAATGGATAGTGGGTGCACTCAACACATGACCGGGGGTTTTAATATGTTCAAGTCTATTAGCATCAAGGGCATTGATGAATATGAATCAATCACATTTGGTAATGACAAGAAAGGCAATGTGTTGGGACTAGGCAAGATTGCTATCACTCAAGAGAGAAGAGCTTATCAAAAGTGTTGCTAGTTGATCATCTTGATTACAATCTATTGTCGGTCTCTCAACTTTGTGACCATGGCTACAAATGCATATTCACAAGCAAAGAAGTTGAAGTGGTTAGTGGTGATGGTGCAAACATGATCTTCAAAGGGATTTAGATATGGTGATCTCTACCTTGTTGATTTCAACTCAAAAGAAGCCAAGTTGACAACATGTCTACTCTCAAAGGCTAGCAAAGGGTGGTTGTGGCATAGAAGGCTTGGTCATGTTGGAATGAAGCAATTGAACAAGTTGATAAAGCATGACTTAGTTAGAGGCTTGGATGATGTGAAGTTTGAGAAGGACAAACCTTGTGGAGCATGTCAAGCCGGCAAACAACATGGCAATGCACATCCAACCAAGAGCACAATGAGTACAAGCAAGGCATTTGAGTTGCTACACATGGACTTGTTTGGGCCAACATCATACTCTAGCATTGGTGGCAACAAGTATGGTTTTGTCATAGTTGATGACTACACTAGATACACATGGGTGTTCTTCTTACATGACAAGAATGATGTGTTTGAGCTTTTCAAGACATTTGTCAAGAGGGTTCAAAATGAGTTTGAGACATCCATCAAAAAGATTAGGAGTGATAATGGTAGTGAATTCAAGAACACAAGAATCGAAGAGTTATGTGATGAGCTTGGAATTGGACATCAATTCTCACCAACCTACACTCCACAATCAAATGGTGTAGTTGAGAGGAAGAATAGAACCTTGATTGAAATGGCAAGATCAATGCTTAGTGAATACAATGTTAGCCATTCCTTTTGGGCCGAAGCAATCAACACGGCTTGCTATTGTAGCAACCGTCTCTATTGCCATAGAATGCTTGGCAAGACACCATATGAGTTACTCAATGGAAGGAAACCCAACATTGGTTACTTTAGAGTCTCTGGTTGCAAATGCTACATTCTCAAGAAAGGCACAAGATTGGGCAAGTTTGATAAGAAATGTGATGAAGGGTTCCTTGTTGGATATTCAACCACAAGCAAAGCATATAGAGTTTGAAACTTGGGTAGTGGCAAGCTTGAAGAAGTTCATGATATTGAATTTGATGAAACCCAAGGCTCTCAAAATGAAGTTGAAAATCATGATGATGTGAGTGGTTCCAACTTGGAGAATGCCATGAGAAATATGGATATTGGTGACATTCGGCCAAGGCAAGTTGATGATGATGAAGATACTCCATTGCCTACAACTTCGGTTGATATTGGTGCAAATAAAGCTAGCACTAGTGGTACTCAAGATGAAGATCAAGAGCAACAAGCTAGTCCATCTTCTCATCCTAGTCATCAAGTGTAAGTGATGCAACCATCCAACATTGCAAGGGATCACCCAATTGATCAAATTGTTGGTGATATCAATAGTGGAGTGGTTACTAGAAGAAGACTAGCATCTTTTTGTGCTCACCATGCCTTCGTAGCACAAGAAGAACCGGAGAACATTGAAAATGCACTCAAGAAGGAAGATTGGATCAATGCCATGCATGAAGAGTTGAACAACTTCAAGAGGAATGATGTATGGGAATTGGTGGAAAGGCCAAAGGACTATAATGTGATTGGAACTAAGTGGGTCTTCAAGAACAAGCAAGATCAAGATGGAATTGTTGTGAGAAACAAGGCAAGGCTAGTAGCTCAAGGGTACACTCAAGTAGAGGGTCTTGACTTTGGAGAGACCTATGCACCGGTTGCTAGACTTGAAGCAATAAGAATCTTGCTTGTTTATGCATGTGCTCATGACATCAAGCTCTATCAAATGGATGTGAAAAGTGCATTCTTGAATGGCTTCATCGATGAGTTGGTGTATGTGGAGCAACCACCGGATTTTAAAGATGACAAGTATCCCAACCATGTCTACAAGTTGAAGAAAGCATTGTATGACTTGAAGCAAGCACCAAGAGCATGGTATGAGAGGTTGAGAGACTTTCTCCTCTCTAAAGGGTTCAAGATGGGCAAGGTGGACACCACTCTCTTCACCAAGAAGATTGGCAAAGACTTGTTTGTGTTGCAAATATATGTTGATGACATTATCTTTGGGTCAACCAACCAAGAGTTTTGTGAAGAGTTTGCTAAGATGATGGCCAATGAGTTTGAGATGTCAATGCTTGGAGAGCTCACATTCTTTCTTGGACTTCAAATCAAGCAATTGAAGAATGGCACATTCATTAGTCAAGGCAAGTACATCAAGGATATGATCAAGAAGTTTGATCTTCAAGATGCCAAGTCAATGTCCACACCAATGGGAACCAATGGAAGCTTAGACCCCGACCCTAGTGGCAAGATGATTGAGCAAAAGAAGTATAGGTCTATGATTGGAAGTTTGCTCTATGCAACCGCATCAAGACCGGACATAGCATTTAGTGTGGGCATGTGTGCTAGATATCAATCCGATCCAAGAGAAAGTCACCTCAAGGCAAAAAAGAGAATTGTGAGGTACTTGAAGGGCACACAAGATGTTGGACTATGGTATCCAAAGGGATCCAAGTTTGATTTGATTGGATATTCGGATTCGACTATGGAGGGTGCAAGATCAATAGAATGAGCACAAGTGGCACATGTCAATTTCTTGGAAGGTCACTAGTATCATGGTCTTCAAAGAAGCAAAATAGTGTTGCTCTTTCAACCGCCGAAGCCGAATACATTAGTGCGGGGAAGTTGTTGCTCTCAATTGCTTTGGATGAGGTCAACATTGAAGGATTTTTGGATTCCAATTTGACAAAGTCCCATTGTTTTGTGACAATGAAAGTGCAAGGAAGATGACCCAAAATCCGGTTCAACATCCAAGAACAAAGCACATTGATATAAGGCACCACTTCATAAGAGATCATCAACAAAAAGGGTGACATTTGTATCATGGGCATTGGCACCGAAGATCAACTAGCCGACATATTCACCAAGCCACTTGATGAGAAGAGGTTTTGCATGCTAAAGGGAGAATTGAACATTATTGACTTCTCCAACTTGAATTGATGCACCCCACTTATATGACATGCCTCCCCAAGGTAAAAGTTGGTTGTCATGGCATTCATATTTGCTAAGAACTTGTTATTGCATCTAGACATCATGCATGCTTATTAGGCTCATTCATGAAAAATCAAATGATTTCAATGTATGTGTGGTACCACTATTGCTTTGATTGGTTCTATAAACTAGTTATGGCATGTGACATGTTTATGTGCTTGCAATCCTAGTGTCAACTCTAGAAAATGCGCTATTGATGTGTATTCTAACATGGTACAAGATAACCCTTATGCATATGAGGTGTGAAAAAACTTGTCCTTGGTTCAAACTTGAATACATGGGAAGGCAAGTAATCTAGATGAGACCACATGTGTGACTTTGATTGACTTGATTTCTCTCACTTACACCTTTTTTTGTGATTGTTGACAAAGGGGGAGAAATAAGTCACAAAGATGTTGAAAAGGATCACACAAAATAGGGGAGCAAGCTCATAGACTATTTGTGCATTTGTATGTGCATGATCATAATGAGATGTTGCATTGGCAATTTAAATTCAATATACATGATTGCTTGGTGTATGCTAGTTTTTGAAAATTGCTTGGTGTTTGACCAACTAGCATGCATAGGTTGTATCTAGACAAAGCTCATATTTTAGCCTATAATGTTGATCTCATGGGGTATGTTGAGTTTTGATGATTGTCTAGTTACATTGATGCTAAGGACTCCGATGGTTTCACGCTTCAAAGGTCCAAATTCTAGAACCTTAGCATCTCTTTTGGTATTAGTATCTCTCTCCAAGATTTCTATTCATACATATGTGCCAACTTGATCCAAACACATGGAAGCACATATGTAGGGGAGCTACTACTACCAAAACCGAACCTTGAAATGTTTGTCCAATCCTTGATTCATGATCAAAATGCTATGGGCAAGCAATTCAAGTTCAATTGAATTTTATTTCAAATCTTTGTGAGTTTGGTTGTTATCAATTTCCAAAAAGGGGAGATTGAAATCTCATGTTTGGTTTTGGAAATTGATGACACACTTGTGGACTAATCCTTTGCTCTAAGTGTATGATTTGAGAAAGGATTAGATGGATGACAAGGAGCATGATGATCATGAACATGGACAATGTCGGGTGGACTTGATGGATCGTCAAGCTCGGTGATCGGCTTGAGAGGAACCCCGGGAGATCAAGGCTAAGGTATCTTGATAGGGTTTTTCCTTTTAGTGATCAAGACACGATAGAGCGTGTGATCACATTATAGGATAGATAGCCGACTATCAAGAGGGGATGCCGCGACAATCCTTTGGTGAAGTGATTCTAGGTTCATATCGACTTGCATATTGCATTTAGGACATGAGAGCACTAACTTCGATCTTGCCTAACATCTCGGCGTGCTAACATTGGTGATAACGTGATCATCTTGGGCGTGTTGGCAACACATGGCAAGAGGCGAAGCAAGTTTGAAGCAAAGAGCAAAGAAAAAGGAGAAGATGCACCACCGTTTCGAAGTGACCGGACGCTTCGGCCTCGGCCGGACGCGACCGGCCGGGTGGCTCGAGGCGCGTCGCGCGAGCTCGCAGCCGCATTTTGGCCGGACGCACCGGCCGGAAAGCCGGACGGACGCTTCCGGTGGTGACCGGATGCGTCGGCCGGACGCACGGAGGAAGGGCGCCAGCCGCGTGGGCCCATCGCTTGTCTCAGAAGCGGCCGGAAGCACCGGCCGACCACGACCGGACCAGTGGTGGTTCCGGTCGTCGTCGATCGGTCTTGCCGAGGCAAATTTTTGGAGCAACGGCTCCATTTCGAGAGGAGCCCTATATATACTTGGTTGGCTGGTTCCTTAGGCTCTCTCTTGCACATTTAAACACTCTAACTTGCTAGTGAGCTTGTGAGATTCCTCTCCACTCATCTCCTCATCACTAATTCGGATTCTTGGTGAGATTGAGAGAGATAGAAGTGCATTGCTTGCATCGGTTGCATTTAGAAGCACTTCGTCCTTGGAGAAGCCGCGGGATTCTTGTTTTTCTTGGGAATTTGCCCGATTCCCTAGCGGCTTAGAGCAAGAGGCGGTGTTGAGCTCAAGTGGAGCTTGTTTGAGGCCACACCGGTGGTGATTGTGAGGGGTCGTTCCTTACCCCGGGGAGATTCACGAAAGGAGCACTAGTGGATTGCTCGTGGCTTGTTGGACCCTCTCTTGTGATCGTTTGCTTGAGCGCTCATAGGGGTTTTGGCACCGGCCTTTAAGCAGCACACGTCAAGTGAGTGTGTCGCCACAACGAGGACTTAAGCGTCTTGGCAAAAGCACGTGAACCTCGGTAAAAATCATCGTGTCAATTGTGTGCTTGCTCGTTGGAGATTTCATATTGATCACGGTGATTGGCTTCCACCTCTACACTTCATCGTCGGTATATCGATCACCCTCTCTAGCATTTACTTGATATACTTGTGTAGTTTTGCCTAGGTTGTTTAGTTGTTTATCTTGCTAGAACTGTTAGCTCCTAGTTGGTAAACTAGTTAGAATCGCTTGTTCACCTAGGAGTAATATAGCGACCTAGCATTTGTGTGGACTTAGAGATATTAGAAATATCATCTTTTGCTTGTGGCTTGCATAGATAGATTGTAGCACCGCTCATTTAGCTTCGCCTCCTTATTTACTAATCCGGGTGCTTAATGTTGTTGCAAGAATTTTTAATAGGCTATTCAACCCCTCAGGACCTTTCACCCACCCTCGACCCCGTGGTGGCACTGCATCTTCGCCGGTGTGCGGACTCCACATCGCCCGGTGTTCCCCTCCTCCATCGACCCAGATCCATCAGTTTCCTCTGTCCTTCACCAATAGCGAAATTGATGATCATTTGTTCGGATTCTGCAGGAGGCGGACAGACTCTGTGCGGCATCGATTTCAAGTGACACCCGCTTGGGTCAGGTCGCTCTACCGAGGATGGGTTCTCTCGCCGATCCGTACGCGCTACGCTGTGTCTCCGACCTTCCCCCGCCGTTCCGCTCAATTTTCAGGTTCAGGTGCGACCCGTGCACTGATTATCAAGCTGTGCATTCAAATTTGCTGTTCGTATGCCGTTTTTCTGCACTATTGTGTTTGTTCAGTTGCGTGACTGCAGCACCCTCATGTAGATGGTTCCAATTGAGTAGTACTCTCGCGTATTGCATGAGATTATAATGCTAGATGTCATCTCTATCCCAATCCTGACAATACGGCAGTAAGTCATCCTATTTTATTGCGTTAATATTTGCAGTACCACTTTTCAAATAGATGGCTCATCGTTGTTTTTTTGCTTTATCGATTTACTGCTGCTGCAGGTTTACTAACAGCTTCTTTTTGGTGGTTACATATCTTCATTTTCAATAGAGATGACATCTATTGTCAAACCAGTAGGTGAGTGGTACGTCAGTTCAGCCTTACTCCTCTACATCTTCCAGTTGGTTTTGTTTCAAGATAGGACAGACAATACAAGGCCTGTCACCTGCCAAAGGCATGGGCACAAAGTGGAATGAAAATTGAAACCAAACTTTAGTGCGACGACATTCTTTCAGCGATAAGCTGATTTATGAAACTAATGGGTATTGGCATGTAATATATACTTAAGAGGCACTGACATCTAAAATTGATGTATCTTCTGATAAGCAGCACATCCCATTGATGATTCAGAGAAATTACAGTTCCTCACAATTTCAGACAACAATTTAAACAAAAGTTTTAGAGCTTGATAATACCATTTGTTTGTAGGTTGCTTCTAATTTTCCTCATGTTTAGATTACTGTGACTCTTTCATCTACCCTGATTTAATCCCTTTACAAACATCACCTGCAGGGTTATGTGTGCTCACTGAACGGTATACAACACACCAATTTGTTTCAGGTAGCATACCATACATAGGCATCTCCTTTTACTTACCATCGGATTATTGCTTTCAGTATAACCAAGGTACATGCCAAATTCGATGTTTGCTGCGAATTCAATACTCAGACTGAGTAATAATGATAGGAACACTCGGCTGCAACATGTGTTCAAGCTTATGGTTATTTTAAGGTGTGTGCTCACAAGATGAATATTCTACTGTCTTTAATACCTAGACTGTCGTACACTCTGACTACCTGCCTAATGTGTCATGTATTTCAAGATTTTTGTTATACATTGCCTTTGGCTGACCGATTCAAAATGTGATTATGTGTAGTTTGTTACAAAGGTCAGGTAAAGTTGGGTGCTCACTTCATATTTATATATGCTGATGATGTTTTGTCACCCCCTATTACCATTTAAATTTTTACTTAATGTTTCATAGCTGACATTTATCTTATGCCTTATACATTCGTCCCACAGTCCCTTCAGCTTCACAGGTGTCTTTTTTTACACCAAACGTATTGAAGGCCCAAAGGAGGGGGCTGATGTTTGATGCTCAGTGGCCTCTCGTGGGTGTTCGTTATTGCAGTCCGCTGTTGAGCACTACCATCACCGGGTCGTGAGTTGCAAATTGTTTATTTCGATTTGTTCCATTCCTAATATTTTCTCCCTTCTGTTATTGCAGTCTGCTATTGAGCAATACCATCACCAGGTCGTCAGCTGCAAGTTGTTTATGTCGATTTGTGCTATGACCTATGAGCAGTACATTCACTGGCTATGATATTTCATACATAATACAATTTCCAAGTTATCTTTGGTACTTGCTTTTATGCTTCACAAATATATAATGGCACCCTTCAAATATTCTCTTTTTCAGGAACAAACATACCACTGTTTCTAGCATATAAACAAGAACGATGTCTTGCTAGGATCTTGGATGATGCAGATCGATATATATGCCAAGATGATAAAGGAAAGGTAACAGACCCAAACTACCCAACCTCAGTTGCCAAGTAACATGTGTTAGAACAGTCTTCTATTTCAAACACAATTCTTCAGCAATTATATCTTGTACGCCTACTAAACTGAAGTGCCATCATTCTATGATATCACAAACTGCACTCTGTTTTATTATTTCAATAATTATTAGACAAAAAATATATTATATCACAATTTTTGTGTGCTCCATTCAGTAAATTATAAAAATTCAACAGCGTAGTCATCCACATTGTCTCAATGCTACAATTAGTATTATGTGCATCTATAATTTGTGTCCTAAATTGCATTTATTTTCTTCCAAGGCCAAAGACCTTCAATGAGATAGTCTCAAACTCCAGAGCCCACCTGAGTACTTGCTTACTTTCATGAGTTCCTTTTGTTGAAGTCTCCATGTGGTGAACAAAATGTTTTGTTATCATATTTCAGATTCATCCTTTCCGCTATAGAATGTTATGTAAGCTTTTCATTCATACCACTCTTGCTAATTTAAGGATATACTAGAGTTTTAATCCTTTTGCTCCTATCATGCTTACAGGCTGCACAGAGTTGCGTAATCATGCGATGTTCTCAAAGCCATAGTTGCGGGACTTCGCTCAAGAAGTACAAAAGAATAGGGTTTTGATTTTTTTTTTTTATGTACCCATCAATAGTTGCATAATCATGCGGATGGACTCAGAGCCATAGTTGCAAACATTTATATTGTACTCACTATTAATACACAGGTAACCATTGCAAATTATTCTCACCATCGACCATGAAGAACGAAGGAAAAGGAATTACGTCAACTACCAAGGACTCACTCAAATAAATAATTACATGTCTTTTATTTTATTACTACAAGTTGACATCTCTGCAATAGTCGATACACCGTGTGATCTAAATTATTATTTGTTTATACTCAGTTCAAATAGCTTCTCAATTTGGTCTAAATAAATAGTTACGTTGTGTATACTCAATACACTGGTATTTCTACTCTCATGCCCCCCCGTCAAGAAGAGATGATAACATGAATCTCTTTCTTATGATCATTGCATTCTTTCTTAATTCCCAAGAACAACGCGGGGAGATTCCCCTAGTTAGTGTTAATTGCGTGTACCACCATCTTCGCATCAGTCTCAACAATAAGATGACTGATCCCACCCAAATCAATCACCATTTGTTGTTAAAAAAAGTCAATTGCCATTTGTATACCATTCGGACCCTAAGGGCATTTAGGAGATGATCTAGCTTCTCCCTCTTCCTCCACATCCCTATCAAAATCTCTGATAAAAAAACTCAACTTCTTGACGATGAACTTAATGGAAATGATCCATCACAATTCAATTTTAGAAACGTTGGGTTGGTTTTGTCTACTCTTGCTTTTGTTGTGACCTATTACCAATCATGATGTTGTCAACCGGCCCTATAGTATTTTCAATAGTATACAACTGAATGCAACGAACAAGAAATTTAGCTCCTCTCCTCTGCCCTTCTTCTCAAATTAAATTCCTTTCAAGCCAAAGGAAATACATTGCAATGTTCATCAGCACCTTCTAATCTTCCTTTGCTTTCAAAAATTCCACTACATCTCTAACGAGTGCTTGAAGACAAAGACCACTCGCATACTCTCAAATTAAGCCAGCTCCACACCTCCCTAGACAAATCACATTTGAAAATAGGTCTCCTCCATCTTCATCGTGCGCAATACAAAATGGACACCTAGTATTAATCCTCATACCTCATCGTACTAGACTTCCCTCAATGGGTGGCTATTATGGGACAACCACTAGAAGAAATGTTTAACTTTGCTTGGTACTTTTAGTTTCCAAATCATTGTCCAAACAATATCAGGCATATTACTACTACCACTTTGTGCACCTCCTTGACTCTTTTCCCGAAGTATATCTGCTCGACAAACTTTGTAAGCACTTTAACACTAAAGTGACCATGATTATCGAAGTGCCATGCTATGAAATTTTCTCAGCCTTCATGTACTAGCAATGCCAAAATCATCTTTGCATTGTCCTCCCCCAAAAGATTGCAATCACCAAATCCTTATCCCAGTCATCTATCGCAAGATTCATTAGCTCGGCAACATGAGTAAGAACACAACATCCTCTAGGGATGATCGGTCTCCCCGAGAATTCGCCTCGACAACCAAGGATCCCTCCGGATGTTTAGATTCTACCCATTCCCATAAAATCACTTCCAAACTTCAAAAAAATGCTACATCAAGAGTAAGACATGTTCGACTTTGGCATTGGATCTAGCATAGAAGAATCTACAAAATATTTGGATTTCAAAACATGAGAACATAGTGAATCACGGACCTTTGCATTGTCTGCCAACCCTGCTTATGTAGCATTGCAAGGTTAATGGGGTGTATATCTCTAAATCCTAGACTAAAAGGTCCTTGTTTGGTTTTAGTAACTGAGTGAAAACATTAGGTGGACTAATATGTGTGACTGAGATAATACATAGGAAATTAGTTCATAGGTGATGAATTCAACAAAGGAGCTTATTGCATATGATACATGACATGGATTCATGTGGCTAAGGTGGAGAAGCTCAGGATGAGGCTTGGTTTGATGGACCGATTGCAAATGTGAAGGGCAAGTCAAGCTTTAAAGTGATGGACCACGAGGCAATGAAGCTTGCGTAAGACTTGGAGCCGATAGCCCCACAACATGGTGAAGAGCAAGTGAGGTCAAGATCAAAGTACCAATATGGTGTGATGATATGAAATGGATCATATCATTTTTTATCATGTTGTTTCATATATCGACACTTGGAGGAGAAAGAGCTGATGGAAATGCACAAGACAAATATATAACCTAGAGCACTTCATTTCGCCAGTAATAGGTGTGTATAGAAGTTTATCATCGGGTTTAGTATAGATGTTGTACTATCAAGAGGGGCAAACTTGTTTGCATATCGGTCATTTAGTGCCACTTGAGCGATCTAACTTTGCGATGTTGCTAGGATCGAGTGGCGTGGTGAGAGCAAGTGAAAATCTTTTGAAAATTCTAACACACATGAACATGGTGATGTTCACTTAGTGGTGTTGACACATGTCACGCCCCACTTTTAATGGGTCGTTAATCACACGTGTTTGCGCCCGGGATCACGCCACAAACACGTCTATTAGTCACGGATAATGGTACACAGAAATAATAGTAATCCGAGCTTTATAAATATAGGATAGAAAGAGGCTTACAGTGGCGACGAAGGGTCACCAAGCCGGGTTACAATATCAGAGTTGGCTAACCGAGAAGCGGTGGATTAACTATGACACTGCCCCGTGCTCCACAGGCAAACTTGTGCATGGATGAATTCTGGGCTCCAACGTCCTTCTCCTAAGCAAACGTCTCACGAACTCCTACGTTACGCTGGTCCTCTACATTGTCGTCGATCTTACCTTCACAGGTGCCGATATCTGTAAAAATAGAGGGGTGAGTACAAACGTACTCAGCAAGTCCCAACCAGGCGGATGTAATTATTAAGGGTTTGGGCCCTAGCAGAGTCTCTAAAACTGCTCTCGCTAGTTCCCGGGTTATCGCTTATCATCACTGTCATGGCACCACAGGTTAGTCATCATCAATGTGTATATTCTAATCATAGATGTTCAAGCCTAACATCTGCCCATTCCAAGGACGTGGCTATTCGAATAGATTTAAATAACTCTGCAGAGGTTGTACAATTTCCCCACACGATAGGCACTGCCCTCACCATCATGACTTGGCTTAGACAGGCCTAACGAGATCCCGTACCTGCTTGGTAGCCAACCTAGGTGTATTGGTATAATCCTCACCACGACTTCTCAGGGGTTAGAAGGATGACGCATCATCCTAGACAATATGGTGATACCAAATCACCCACGGCTTTACAGGTAATACCTCATTACCCAACCTATATTGTCAAACATCATACTCATAATCATTCATCATAAATCGGCGTCACCATGCCCAAAACAACAACTTACGTGGAGGATCACATAGCAACCACGCCAACCGGACCATGGGATCACTCTCCCCATGTCTACTCCTGATAGGTCGTTTGCCTACTCCGGCCACCTTGGTTCTAAATTATACCTCAACCCAACGGGGTGGGGAATCAAGCCGCCCCATCCCGGCGTGTGGTTGTACGTAATATCATACTAGGTAGAAGGTCTATAAACTGGTCCTTAGGGAGGCGAGTATCTCTCCGCAGGAATCCCACACAGCGATTCCCGTAGTAATCCATCTCACTATGAATTACTATCACCCACCTCTTTTGTTGGTTAGGGTTCATTAGGCGATCTCATATTACTCTTTAATTATAAACGTATGAGTGTAGATAACGTGGATGAGTATGTCATCCGGCTTAGCTCCGTAGCTACGTTATCAGACTCATACCACACTATACTAGTCGGTTATCACGGGTGAGCGTCAGGTCTATTATCGTATGCTCATTCATACGATAATAGCACGGGAGGTAAGGACTTGCACGGGAGGTTCTTACGAATCGGCACAGTGTTGAACGTCTTCTAACGTGCCGGATGGAAAGCTCCTAAACGGTCGTCGAAAGCTACTTTGCGGCGGGCGATAAACCTAGCTCGAACTATGACATGTAAAACAAACATAGAACATTATGGTGGCAATGGGTTAGATGCATAGGGCTAGATTTTAGATGAATTATGGAAGTCGTTTCACGCGAAAACGGAGTTAAATTACATGAGATATGTATTTTATAATATTAATCCCTAATTAATTAATTAGGGTAATATTATAATATAATTTTATCATGTAATAAAATAGAACTAATTACATGATAAAATTCTATAATTCAAATAATGAATTTACAAATTTTTCTGGGAATTTTTCTCGACACGGGAAGGTATAGATTTGGTATTACATTGTACAATAGCCGGGTAGACATAGTATTTGACTCTGTGGTACACGGGAGGGCCTCCATACATGTGTATGCCACGTGGGTCCAGGTGGACGCCACATGTCCGCCACGTCGATGCCACGTGTGTTGCAGTGTTGCCCTAACTACCGTGTGGGGCGAACAAAAGGGCGATGTGGCGGCTCCCTCGTTGGTCGACGTCCGACGAAAATGGCGACATCGGATCGTTCCACTCTTCCCTTGCGCGCGGCGCCGGAATCCTCGCCGTATCCGCCGCTCGACCAGAACCTCGCCCGCGTGGGGCCGTTCGATCCCTCTCGTCCCTACCGAACGTGGTGGTGCGGGTTAGGATGACCGAGTGGAACTCCTCCCATGGCGGCGACGTGTTCCATGGCGGCTTGACGACGGGCGGTGCTCGTGAAGGCCTCCCGGACACCGCTAAAGCAAGGGAGAAGGGGTTGAATGGAAAGGAGAATCGACGAACGACTTAAGGGACTCACCAGTTGGGCCTAGCAGCGATGGACTTGACCGGAGGGTCTTGACCTAACCAGCAGCGGCAGCGGAGCAAGATTTGGGGGCAACGCCGATTGCGCGGTGTGTGGGCGATGGGAGGGGAATTCGAGGCGTGCACCTTATGCGTTCCCGAAGTCGGCGGAGCTTGGGGTGGTGGTGGTGCGCCGATTGGGCGCCCGTAGGGGGCTATTTATAGCCTCGCCGCGGGGCACCTCGCCGGTGCGATATTTCCCTCCGCCCCGAGATCTTTTCCGACATACCGCCATGGCGCTGCGGCTCCCAACGGATTCTCGATGTCATCAAGTCAAGTCCTTCGCGGCGCCACGTGCTCCGCAAATCGGGTAGGTCGCCCGGTCGTCGTCTACACCGTCGGTGGTTGTCCGCCATGGTTGAATGCGCTGGCGCCCGGCCTGACAATCCTATAGGCGTTGACGCCCGCCGCCAGGCGCCTTGGTCGGTCCGATTAGCCGCCGGAAGGTGAGTGGGTTCGCTGGTCCCTCGCTGCCGTCTCATATCGCCGGCGCCAAGGCGGCGGCGGCCGCTTCCGCGGCACATGTGGTCGCCGTGGTGAGTTTACTCTAGCCCCCCGGCACGCCTCGGGTTGGGTTACGATGCGGGGCCTCGTGATGAAGACACCGTGGCCCCCGTGCGGCGGCGGTCGCCGACGGCAGATGGGCGGGCCGAGTTGTCTCTTCGCCGCGACGCGGCAGGGAAGGAGACGGAGCTGACCGTCGGGTCCCGCCCGTCGCGTTGTGAGGAAGGAAACCGGGCTGGCCCGGCACCTGCAAGGGCCGAAAGTGGGAAGGGAAGAGAGCTAGGCCGCCTACGAGAAGGGAACGAGGGAGCAGGCCGGGCTCATTGGGCCGATGGAAAGAGGAGTAAGGAAAAGAGTGAGCCCGAGAGTTCATTCCTATTTTTATTTCCTCCTTCTATTTTCCATCTTCTCTTCCTTTCCTCTATTATTTTAGGTGTGTGAATATATATTACAATTATTTATGCAAGTACATGTATATTCCCATGACTTTCATCTTTGAGAATATTTATTTAATTGTACTCATACAAATGTGCATATATATATGTGCACACACTCGTCCCCAATTCTATTATTTCATGTGTACTATATATTTTATGAATATTTATACAAGCACATCCATATCCCCATGACCTTCATGGTTGAGAATATTTATTTATTGTGCTTGTAAAAATATTCTTACATATATATTTCTAGTACACACGTGTTTCGGTATTTATTATTCCCAAAATAAATTCGTAAATCGATTCTCATGCATGCTTCCATAATTACAAAATCTAGTTGATGCATCAACTTACCTTCCACCAAAAGCTCTCAAGCAACAAACATGATTCCTAGTTTTCTATATGGTAGAGTTTGAATGCGTGGTTTTCAAAAACAGGGTTTTGGTTTAGCGGAAAATAAATCATATTTTAGTTGTAATTCGAAAAGTTCAAATTTTTAGTGATTTTTAAAATGATGCAAAAACACGGGTGTTACAACACATTTACAAAGAAGAAGTTGTTGGAGTTGATGTCGATTAACTTGGTGAAGAAGGAAATGTTTTTCGGTGTTCTCTAAACACTAGGATGGCTCTTGGAGTGGAATACTGCTTTTATCCATTTTGCTTTTGATGATGTGTCCATGTGGGTTGTGTAGCCCTCTCGAGTAATGTTTCTAAAATGTCGAAGATCATTGAAATCGGAGTTCGTGGCTAAGAGATATGGCCATTTTATCGGGCAAAGGTCCTACATCGACTCTGCATCGGACACGCCCCGATCTCTCTCGCTTTGTGAGCAGTTTTGGCTGATCGCTTTTATGCATATGATACGTTTTTTTTTTCCATATTTAGAACCTTACTGGAGTGTCATCGGACACATGTCGGGTGACATTGATGCTTTGGAGGAGCGCATCCGATGCGGCGATGAGTGGCGCACGCAAAGTAGCCATTGGGCGAGTTTGAAGTAGCTGTCGTTGGGCGAGTTTTGTATGCATCGGACTAATGGAGAGTCACATGCATCGGACTCACCCATCAGTGAAGGGGGCTAACATCTAGTTTAGCCATTGGGGCTATAAAAGGAGTGTGTGGCCAGTCATGGAAAGTGCTTAACACCCTTGGGACTTGGTGTCTATGCTAGGGGTCTGCTTGGAAATCTCTGTACTCACTCTAACTTGATAGCGTTCATCCGATTGAGTAAGTGAGCGATTCTAGTGTGATTGCATTGAGATATTGCATCAGACTCGTGTGCTTGTTATTCTTGGATGTTTCCACCTCCTAGATGGCTTGGTGGCAAGAGACTCCATGAAACACACCGATGGGATTGTGCGGCACTCGCAGGAGGATTTGTGAGAGGTTCATGCTCACCTCACGGGGATTGCAGGAGCGGCGCTACTACAACATGTCATTGAGCACCTCGCCATGCGAGTGATGTCTTGGGAGTACCCTGGAGGGGTCAGCGCTTAGACAAAAATACCTCTCACCCCCTTCTTATGATTCTTCGGCTTGCTCGATCATCAATATCCGTGAGTTTAGCATTGACCTCTTTTGCTTTCCTAGAGAAGTTGTCTCTTGCTTCTCTATTTTATCTCTCGTATGTTTTAGCCTTGTGAATTTCTCGATTCTTCACTCCTCAACCTTGTTTCCACTGTCCTTCCCCTAATTTTGAATGGACAACCCCGCTTGCATAGAACAATTCACGTGGGTGCCTATCTCCTATCGAGCCATCTTACTCCTCCCTTCCTCCAACTTCTCTCAGTATTTTCCTCCTGTCTCAACTATCTCTTATTGTTCACCCAACGCCGATGCATCCACTTCCCCTGATGTGGTAAAATCTCTCTTTTCCCTTTGTCTCAAATCCTCCTCTTCAACACTTGCCACGTGGCAGTGCCCGTCACGGTTAATGATTTTTGACCGCCACCAAAAAGATCTATGCAAGAGTGCGCCTGCCCGTTTCCCTCTACTATCTTCTTTTCTCCGACTTAGCACATCACTACCCTTCCTGCTATCATTGTCCTAGCTTATCGAACGCCCACTACCTTTGCCCATGAGACTTTGACGCCATGGCAAACCTTTTCTCAAACTATATGTCGGTAATCCTCTAACCCTTCTTCTTTTCTCGATAAAACATATAAATCCTTGCCAAATTGCTACACTGCCCTTTTCTCCAAACACATTTCACACGAATGTTCCATATGGCCAATAAAACCACGTGTATAGTAAAAGTCTGGCAGGTACTCATACACCCCAGCAGGCACCACTTCATCTTTTCCTTTACTCCACCCCCTAAATTAACTCCTCTCATTAGCAGCTCGAATATCCAACCTGACTTCACTCGCAAGAACTGACCAATGGTTGTATAATCCGCATCTAAAGTCTACCCCAGTACATCACCAATCATTGCCCCGATCGCCTCACCGGTTGATTTATTCATAAAACCCAACAACATCTTTGTAATCCTCACCTGGTATGAAGAAGAATTCCATCTTGTCATCATCTTCTCATCATCAAACTTTGCCATGATCACCAAATCTATACTGAACATCTAGGGACCATCTTCCAATGCACACTTCTTCCTGGATCCCTGGAGTAAAGTAAAGAGGAAACAATTTCACCCAGATCCTTGTATTCCACCCCCTTCAAGGGACATGAGATCCTTCCTAGCGAGAGCTCCAATGAATCAGCCAGAACTCCACCCGGATTGATACTCATCTTCTCCGTCTCCGAAAGCTTCATCTTGGCCAACAGATCGACAACCTTGTTCGCCCCCGACCCCATCTTCGTAGAATCAAGAGTTTAGTAACCCGATGGACAAGTAAATAGGAACCATCAAAGAGGTTATCAGATCCTGGTTGGGCTCCTACTAGAAAATTTGACGTGGACTTGAACGCGAATAGGATTGTGGAGACAAAAACGGATCATGACTTAACTCAGGACGTTAAGAAAGAAGTGAAAAACCCTAATAGCCTCACAGGAGACTTCTCGAGTCGCCCTAAGCGCCGAGACCACGACTATGCTCATTCATCGCAATTGGGAAAACTAACTCACCTTCATGTTTTTCGAGTGTCTGCAGTGGAATCTATCCGGTTAAAACCATGTTTGGAACGATGCTATGCCATCAACTGATTTTTTGATCCTGTCAAAATCCCGACGCGATTTGGGTTCCAAATAGGCCCCCGCCCCAGCGTAAACACTCGGTAAGAAATCCTGTGCGTTAGGTAGGGTTCCGACAGCTAAATACGGTAGAAGAGGGTATAATTAATTACAGTAATTAATTAATCCAGGCGGCTTTGCGCTATGGAAGGGCAATTCCGTCCATCCCAGACCGGATTCGCGTCCAACCCGAGAGAGAGAGAGAGAAAACAATAAAAACACAAAGTGGGGGAGTATTAATACTGCGGCCTGGCAAAATCGCAGAAAAACATGGTCTTGGTCTTCTCTTTCCACCCGCAGGCGGCGAAGTAGCACAAGGAACAGGTCCAATTAAAAGAAAAAAAATCGCCACCGGCGGCGACGGCGAGGCGGCTGCGGGGCATCGGCGGAGACAGCAGCGGAGCCGCGGCAGGGACACAGGCGCTGTCGATCGATCGGCCTCACCGGCGCGGCGCGGCCAGAGCAGAGGTCAAAAGCGGAAAAGAGGAGCCGCCAGGAAATTTCTTCGCACCGAGGCGCACGCAAGGAATCCAGCTAGTGAGGGAAGACAAGCCAAGCCATGGGGCGGAAGGGTCCGGATTCTTCTATCTGAGTCCTTGGAACTCCACGCGCAGGGGAGTGGACGGACAGGAGGGAGAGAGGCTGACGCGGGCGCGGACACGGCGGCGCTGGTTTTGATGAGGAAGGCTGGAGCAAAAGGTACTTGAAATCCTAGATCTTAGAAATCTGAGTGCACTCCGCGGCTGCTGCTTTGCCGGCCGCCGCTGCCCCGACGCCCCGATTTGTCGGGGTTGTGGTTCGGCCGCCGCCGCCGCCGCCACGGAGATCACCCTGGGTTCTTCATGTGGTGTGGATGAAGAACAGCTTCTCGCCCGTCGGACTTCAGATCTGCTTTGTCTCGGGGATTCTGGACTGCTGACCGCCTCAGGTCAACTAACGGGCTTGCAGCAGTTCTTCATCGTCTGTACTGGTCCGCTGGAAGGGGGTGTTAATCGGAAATTCTTCGACCCGATTCCAGATCTACCTACCTTACGTGGAATCAGTTGTTTCCAAAAGGAGAGAAATTGGTACTCTCTGGTGGGAAGGCCGATAGCTGATGGCAAAAGGCTGTTGACTTGATTTGGCAACTGGGTTCAACTCGGCCACAGAAGGACATTGGTTTTGGTTTAGCCTCTGGCTTTCATTGTGTGCTGCAGGATAAGATTGTTTGTTTGTACTGGGCTGGAACCTGGAATTCGGAACTTCTTTCTGAATTGCACTGGGAGGGTTCAAGTAGTGGCTGGTGATGGGTGACCAGTGGTGGTGGCATGGCTGCGGAGGCGTTCTATAGTTTTTTACCTCTTGCTTATGTGCATACTATGTGGACTGATGCTATTATTCTTCAAACAGTACCATAAGCTTTGGTGGTGTGGTGCTCAATATACCAACCTTATGTTGTTTTTGTTTTCCAGAGGGATCAATTGGATCCAAGGGTGCAGTTGGTATGAATAGTTCACCTGTTTCCACATCAATAGCAGGAAGACCATCGAATTTGATGGTATGCATACAATTTGCGAACACAGTGGTTTCTGTCTTGCATAGACTGTGCCTAGCCAAAAGCTTGTTTTAGATCAGTTTGCTAAAATACCAATATTTTCTTCATTGTATTCTTCACTTTCTGCTGTTCAGGATCTTATGGTTAGCTTGGCTAATTTACAGATCACTTGCACTGGAAGGTTATCATCTTCATCACCCCATAATCTTGAGAACACAGATATTTCAATGACCTGCAAAGGCTATACTGGTGAATCAACAACAGACAGAGGTGGGCCATCGTGTAGTGGCAAGATTAACAATATGGGCTTGGAGCTCCCAAGGCCTATAGACCTTCACGTTAGATGGAAGACTGGAAGGCAAAGAGCCACCAGGAGAGCAAGGACCTCCTTTGGTGAAGACACAAGCAGGGGTGGAATTGGATCTTTCTATTTATTTGGCTGTGCTGCAAATCAAGAGATGTCACAAGATGCTGCAGTCTCTGAATCTGAGAAGGTTCTTACTTTTCTCCATGAAATACAATGAAATAATTTACTAATTTAGTCAATGCATCCTCTAATGACATTCAGCTGACTTATCATATTGTGTCTTTGCAGCTTGGAGTATCCATTCTTGGTAGACGCTTTAGCGATCCCATGGAAAATGTTCCTATAAAAAGAGAAGATTTCATATGGATTGTTCTCCATCACCTCCACCAACTCCATTGCTAGTGAATCCCTATGAGAAGATACTGGGAAGCTCTTCTAAAAGCTTTGAGATCATATGAGAAGCAATGCAAGCTTAAGATGCAACGAATTGAGTATAACGATGAAAGCAAAGGTCGTTTTGGCGATGATGATTTTTCTGGTATTGATATACTAGCTTCTGCTGCTTGTGACAGTGAGATGGGTGGTGAAATATTGAATGGGGAATGCTCAAAGTTAGCTCATCCCCCAGAAGAAAGGAAGCTAGAAAATACTACTGGCAGCAGCAAATTGAGTCTATTACATAGCATGGAGGATAAGTTAAATATTCCTAGTACTTCACATGGAATATATGACAGGCCCCTCGGGTCTTCTAATTCTGCTCCAGATATGAAGTCCTTATTTGTTGCCACACCTACTATCTCAGAAAATCTTGTTGAACTGGCACCTGCTCCCAAGGTTAATGGTTCATTCTATTCTGCACTGAACAGTTCAAACAAAACAGAGATTGTTTCTGATGCTAAGTCTTCAAGTGTTGCAATTGCAAACAGCTCAGACAATCCAGAAAAAAAACTATAGGATGTTCACAGGATACAGTTGTGCAGACCAACGATGCCAATGTGACTCAGATTCTAGGCTGCACTGGGATCTTAATGTTGCCATGGAGGCATGGGACACTGATTGTGGTGATGTTGATGATCCTTTAGTTTCTACTGTAAGCAGTCATGAAGATGCTAGAAATGACATGAACAAACCAGGGACATCTCATCATTTTGAGTCAAGAGCTGGTAGTGTAGCTGATCACCCGCTTCACACAATTCATATGGCTGATGCAGTGAAACATGTGTCTGCTAATACAAAGGATACAAGCGATTGTCCTGCTGATGGTTCGCCTCACCCTTCGCAAAAACTTGCAGCTATTGGAATCTGGATCTGTAGGGAACGATACCCTTGCTGAAACAATGGATTTGCCTGACCAGCAGAATAGCAGGTTTGCTTCCGTTATGGATTCACACATTAGATCTGTTCCAGAACCACCTCTTATCATGAAGCATTTTGCATCAGCTGCAAATGTAGATAAAATAAATGGTTCACACCCCCAACCTGTTCATTCTGAAGGTTTGTCTAATATGTCTTCTATGAATGTCCATGTTGGAAGTAATTCACTCCAAACAAGTGAATTGGAACCCACATTAAAGCCTTTGGCTACCAGATTGGATTCTGAGGAAACCACAAACCTTTCAACAGCCATTGTGGATACACACATTAGATCTGATCCAGAACCAGCCCTTACCATGGAGCATTTTGCTTCAGCTGCGAATGTGGAGAAAATCGATCCCCAACCTGTTCATTCTGAAGGTTTGTCTAATATATTCTCTATGAATGTCTATGTTGGAGGTAATTCACTCCAAACAAGTGAACTGGGCACCACGGTAAATCCTTTGACTAGCAGATTAGTTTCAGAGGAAAGCACTAGTTTTCCAACAGCCGTTATGGATTCAAACATCAGATCTGATCCAGAACCAGCTCTTATCATGGAGCATTTTGCTTCAGCTGCGAATGTGGAGAAAATCAAAGGTTCATATCACCAACCTGTTCATTCTGAAGGTTTGTCTAATATGTCTTCTATGAATGTCCATGTTGGAGGTAATTCACTCCAAATAGGTGAATTGGGCACCACAGTGAAGCCTTTGGCTAGCAGATTAGTTTCAGAGGAAAGCACAAACCTTCCTACAGCAGGCACATCCCATAAAAAGGTTATTGACTTTGGCTGGAGTGATAATAAGCTTGATGAAGCTTCTGAACAAAGCATATCTGAATCTAAGAACCAGGAGCTGTTGGATGTTGATTCAGGAAAGAAGGGTGAACATGACACTGATATATTTTATGCCAACAAAAGAACCAAAGATGCAGAAAATCCCACTCATCAAGAGGACAATCATGGATCTTCTGATTGTGATATGGCTCATGCACACGGGGAAGATGGTGTTGTTGCTATGATTGATTCTAAAGACTCTTTAATTACTTGTGCCAACAGTAGCACTTTAGAGACATATCACATTTCAGATGAGGCTCAGGTTCCTGGCCCAAGTTCGGAATGCCAGAAACCAGAGTTTATTACTGATGCGGGCAGCACTGTGGATTCAAAAGCTGCAGCACACAGCTACCAGAATGGTTGCGAAAATGAGCCTGGGAAGGTTGTATCAAATGTTTGTTTAGATCAATGCTATGAAACTGACACATCACATATTAGCAAAAATCTAGCTGGGGTTGAAAAAGTTGATGTTGAGGAGGATGATTCTCAATATGAGGATGGGGAACTTAGAGAATCTGGTGATTGTTATTGGGTGGGTGATGGATATGAAGAAGTTAAACGTGCCAATTGGCATCATCAGGTATCAGATTATAAGAATGAAGCCACTCCTAGCCTCGCGCGTCTCCATACTGATTCTATTGCAAATGCTAATTACAATGGAGCAACATCTAGAAAGGAAGACGCGTTGCTGTTTCACCTGTCTCATCTAAGCGCTCATGGTTAACAAACTGCTTAGATGGTGGACCTATTGTTGATGGAAAGGCTCAAAGTTTTCATTCGAGAGGTGATGCTAAATTGTATGGGTCAAACGTGGGCCATATAGCAGTTAGATCTGCTACAACAGTCAGCCAGTCTAAAAGGTGCAATGATGCATTAGGTGATGATATGTTAAATATCAGAATGAAGAACACAGGTTGGGATATGATGCCTGACGATCAAAAAAGCACTCTCAACATGATGCAAGGGACATGACTGATTCATCTAACCGGTGTGTTTTGAGTTCAGATGCAGCTAGAGATGACGAAGTCGCTGCGAAAAGAAGGGACTATCAAATAGAGATCTTCAACGAAAGTGGAGCGGCAAAAATCATTTGACAGACCCCAGAGGAATGAACTGAGCAGGTATAATTTTTAGTAGCTTTATTTTATAGTCTTGCAGGTTGTTCAGTTCCTAACGATTTCATTGTCTTGATACCATTGACTAATATAATGCTTCCCTTATTTTGTGCAGATCTGACGATGGTTATGGCTCAGGCTCAAAATCTGAAAGGACAATGGATTCTCATAGATCGCATGGAATGTATGGCGCATCACGACATGTGCAAACAAGCAGCCGGGAGAGTGGGTGGAAAATTCAAAACATCCTCGTTCTACTCGGGCGCAAAATCACCTGAATATTATAATTATGGCCCATCAGGTCCAAGGAATGCTGCAGAAGCTGCTGTCGCAAAGATGGAGAGCAGTGGCTTTGTTGTTGCACATGATGGCACTCTAGTAAGAGCTGTTGATGCTGCAAATGCTGGTCAGATGCCCAGAAGGATGAGAAATACTTTAACTAGTTCAGGCCGCCTGATTTCTGGACGGGGTTCCCCAATTGACAGGGATGCAGCTTGTGGGATGTCCAGAGGTCCGTGCATCCCAGGGAAACGCCTCCAGAGTGTCACTTTGGTGCAAATAGTAACCGATCCAGTCGATATGGTCCTGAGATGGAGAAAGATCATACTAATGGAAATTTGAGTTCTGTCCATTGCTCTCTGTCCACTAGACAACGAGGCACCCCGACATCTAGAGCACCACTTAACCTTTCCCGTGCTCACAGCAGATCTCCTTCTGGGTCCAGGTCTCGATCCCCACATGATTGGGCACCAAGGAACAGAAGCAAGATCATGGCAAATGGAGGTTCAACTTTACGGAGGCATAGTAGATCTCCACCTAATCACATGGCTAAAGGTAGAATTGGTAGAATGGCTTCACCTCAGAGACAACCTGGATATGATGATCGAGCTATGCATTACAGTCCACTATCAAGAAACAACACTTACTCCCAGCATGCTTCAACATGGGTTGATGGAAGGAACAGTTCAGCAGTAGATATTTCTGATGATCATAATAAAAGATATTCAAGGAGAAGCCCACCTCAGAGAATTACCTCACGGAATGACAGATTTGATGTAATGGACGCCCAAGGACGACCAAGATCTGGAGAATTCTACCGTCCAACACAAGGAAGGCTTCTTTATGGTTATGATGGGGAAAATAAGCATGGCAGAAATGGTGAAGATGAAAGGGAATACACTGATAGATATGCGAATCATTCTGTCAAGCCATATGACCGAGTGGTGCTGTAAAGCAATTCAGAAATAATACTGGAGACAAATTTCGACTCGCATTTCTGCTCCCAGATCGCCAGAACTCCAAAGGAGGGCGAGTCCTCGGAGATTTGACAGAAGCTTTGAGAGGTAGCTGACTAGCTGGCTGTGAATTTGCCTTGTAGGACTAAAATGGAAAATAAAGATCTGTCTGGATGATTGAACCGGAAAATGTTGCAAATCCTTGATGGTGTTCAATCATAGGGATTTGATGGAAGACTCTTGGCAGCACAGTTTTTTTTTCTGCTTCTGCTGCATATGTTCAAGGGATACTGGAACCATGCACTTCTGTAGGGGAATTCAGATTAACTTTATAATTTTGCTGTTTGAATCTGTAAATATTTATGTTGGTAGCAGAATCACAATCACTCCTTTCAGCTTTATTATAGTTCTTTTTTTTTTTTTTTTTTTTTACTTCTGATACTTTCTCATTTGTATCCCTTTTGCTTTTTTCAATGGGCATTATCCCTGTACGAGGTCCATTCAAACATGATGAATCAATTAATTTTGAGTTCAAACACTTCTGTACTTCTACAGTTATGTTTTTCATCTGGCATTTTGTATTATCCCATTGCCAGTGTACATTGTTTTATGTGTTGTTGAGTATTATGCAATAATTTACAGTGGCCTGTGACCATATTAAACTTTCGCAAAGTTTGGACCAGCTGTGAGGTGAATAATTTTCTTCTTTCCACTACATTTTCTTTCAATGTCATGAAACTGATTTTTTTCTTTCCTCTACATTTTCCTTCAATGTCATGAAACTGACTTTGATGCTTTTTTTCTCAGGAGAAAGGTTTGCTTAGTGCTTTTGACCTTTTGTACATCAAAGAGGGTACCAAGGTATTTTGGCCATAATTAGTTTTGTTCCATTTTCTAGTATTCATAATAATAGCTGCTTTCTGAGTTGTACTGAGGAAGTCTCTGACCATCTATATTTCTGCTGTTACAAGGATTAACATGCCATATATATTTTTTTTAAAAAAAAATGTATACAAGGGAATAAGGGACAGACTCGACCTTGACCTGAATTAAGGGAGTATTAGCATATTACGGCTGTTTGTTTACTATCACACGTTACTTTACGTGATCCAATGGTTATGAATGCAGAGCTGCTGCGTTTTTGTGTCTTGTCAAATGGGCCAAGAAGTGCTGACCTGATTGTGGCATAATATACGATGGTTTAAGATGAAATCATGGAACAGTAATAATAATTTAATTAGACAACTGGTAAACAGAGTGAGTACAGCATGGTTGACTTTTGGCATGTATACACAATACATATTGCATATATCATATATTCATATATATAATATAATGGATTTAAAATTTGTGCCATTTCAAAATGCATAAGAAATTGTGAAGAATTAAATCTCTTCTTTCCCTGTAATCCTATACTACCTTATCTTCTCCCACAAAAAGGCCACGTCACCTGCTTTTCCTCTCCATTTGATTGCAAATCAACGGCCAGTAGAGCACCACCAGAACCTTCCACGAAGTCCCAGCACCATCTGCCCCCAGCCCTTTCCACGCTGCCGCAGGCAAGCCCCGGCGCCGCGTAGCATCAGCCATGGCGGCCTTCTCCTTGCCTCTCTCTCTCCGTTCCTCCAGCCCCCAATCGTCTAGCCTCCATATCCCGGCACCTGGACTGCTGGCCGGTAAGGTCCCCGTACCTATGCCTCCGCGTCCACATTTGTCACTGGCCACAATACGATAGCCAGCTATGGTTTTCTCTTCCCCTTCCTGTTTTTTGCCCTTCACATGCTCGATGAAATGTCAGGCTTTGGTAATTTCCTTTTACCATTTGGTCAGCACCCTCACGGTGCATAAGAAACCTTTCCAGTACATTATTACTGCAAGTTATGCCAAGTACATAGTGCCCTGAAGCTCCAGCCATACTGCTCTGTTCAGTCTCAATAAGAGGATGAAGATAGGTCCTCAATTAAATCAGGCAGCATATTACATACTTAGGATACGACATATATTGCATTATTTTTAAAGTTACCTGGTGCTTTTGTTCGTCGTGAAAAAAAAAAAGTTATAGTTTTATCATGTAGTATGCTGAATTGTATTACCCAACAAAAAAAAAATGGTGTGTCAAAGCTATTCATTGCTACAATAACATGAACTATATTGCATTCGATCAATCTTTCAGCATTTCGCCAACCAAGTTGCACACCAAGTCACAACATCTAACAATACTAACATCTAATGTATTCTACCGCTTTCTGAGTAAACTTTTGTGTTACATTTTGCTAACCACGCGAGTTGCGCTGGGTTCCTGCTAGTTATATATTTTTTGGTTATTTCTGTCAGCAAAGCATGTCAGCAAAGCATGCCTGTTGTTATTAATGTGTAAATCATATTAAGTTGGTTAATGTAATGAACCTAAGCACTGAAAGTGTGTTGTGTTTCTTGAACATGTGAATCCATTTTGGTCTGTGTTTAAGTCTTACAGCTCAAAATGGATGCTATTGCATAATTACCCCATGCTGAGTAGGGCAAATATCGGTTTACTACTTGTCTTTGGATACATTTTATATGTTGTCTTCATATTATAGGCAGCATAAGTGCATAACTAACATAAGTGAATAACTAACATGGAGAAAGTTATCAAGCATCATGTTACTTTCCCCTTATTTCACCTGCATAATTATCCGCAATCTTGTCTAACACTAGTAGTTTAAAGAATGAAATATGCTCTGGGTCCCTGTTCTCATTTGGGTCCATAAACTCTCAAAGTGATCGCATGGTAGCATATGTGTTTAATTGGTTATTGGTTCAATAGTCCATATTTTGTTATAACGTTTTGCAACATGGCTTATGTAGCGGTGATGCTAATGTATGTGAAGACAGTTATCCTGCTGATTGAAATGCCCAGCGTGATCTTTGAGGTCCTTAGTTTAATTAAGTACACAAAGATATTTCTATCCGTAAAATCCAGCCACAGGTCCCTCTATGGCTTCCCTGACCCTATTCAAGACCAACATCGTGAATAAGACCACCAAATGTCTGTGGCACTAATCACTAATGGTACACAGAAGTAAATGCGTGATCATCGGTTCAATGCTTCAGGCAAAACCAATTCCAGGGTATGACAGGCAGTGTGTTCAGGGCCTGGGGCATGCTAATCCTATTCACTTCGGATTAGTATTTGAGCCATTTGCCCTGATGCTGCACTCCTGAATCCATAATCCATAAATCCATTACGTGAAAGTGAAATGGTTGATTTTTTTCCCCACTTGTGTGCTTGGATAGTGGTGATTTTCTGAAACTTGTGACTCTTTTATGGTTCATGGCAAGGTGGAGGCCCTTGTTTCATTGTGTGCATGATAAATAACTTGATTGAAATTCCAAGTAAGATTCCATGCTGTTACTAGTGATTGTACACATTTGTTGCTCATTTTTGAAATGCATGTCATTCTGCATCTCAATTGATCCCTGTGTTATCATGGTAGCAGTATTGTGTATGCCAACTTGCGGTGGTCAAACTAGGAAAGGTAACAAATGGGCTAGAAAGAAAAATAGTGCCTGTAGTTCTCAATTAATCCGATTCTTACTGCAGCTGTAGTGCATAGAAAAAGCTTTTAGAAGCTTAATATTTCTTTAGCTTTGGATGCATTCCCCACATTCTAGGCTGCTACACTAGTTTTAGGTGTCTGGGGGCCGGGGTGACTGAGGCTGGCAAGTGATAACTAGTAGTTTGGATTTTAGCTGGTGTTCCCTGCAATTAAGCACCAGGTGTTATCATGAAGCTCGTTGGACCATGTAAAAAAAAAAAGGGGACACAGATGGTTCCACTGCAATCTGGATCAAGCCCGCATCCAAAATTAAGGGGTGATGAGGCATCACCGCTTTGTTGTTGCTTGATTGCTTGCAACGCAAAGCCTCTGTTATCACATGGCTGTGGCGTTTCAATTTGTTGTCCTCTCAAGCCTTTTTGTTTTTTCCCCTACACCCTTCCTCTGCATAAATTTGTAGGGAACTGACGGCAACACTTGTTCACCAGAATGCAAGCTGTATTCATGGTTGTCAGCAAGAGAGATTTGCTGATTTTAACCGACCTATTCTGTTTTTTGATAAAAATTCAAGTTCAGGGCCAAAAGTATTTCTCTTGTTGCTTATTAGGATAGCCAAATACTCTGTGTGGGGTGTGGGAGTAGGCCTTTGCTTCTCCTTTGTATTCTCCTTTCTTCTTAATGAAATGGCACACAACTTTCTTGCTTTGTTGGAGAGAAAAAAAAAAAAAAAGGAACATTTCAGTAAATGGGTGCGTCTATTATATTTATTTATTTATACCAAGAGCAAAATTATGTCTTATGTAATAGCTTGAGGCTGCATGTTGCTTAAATATGTTGTTAAGTTAGTTGAGGTCAATTGCTGCAGCATGTGTTCCATTTACCTACATTTTGTTGAACTGTTCTTTGTTTGTTTTTAAAATATATATATAATAGACATGACTGACCTTACCTATCTTTGTTGTAAGATTATTGATCTGGACCCGTTTTGATTTGTAGCTCGTAGTTATTTTGCAGGTGTTAAGAACAAGCAGACCTTGTCTCACAATCTGTGGGGACATCCCATAGCTCTGTTGCAGAAGCTTGGAATAAAGTTTGCATTGCACATACCATCTTGAAGCAGACCAGGATGAGAATCTCGTGAACTTGTTGCAAGCATTTGCTCCTCTCAAGCCTATTCCGAAAAATGTCTAAGATGTGTGATGCCGCTCCTGGACCATCCAGACGGCTTCATGGTGGCTAGTTGTCACTGAAAAGATGTCGGAAATGCGCTATTTGGCTTCAGGAATCAGGTCTCTGCGGTTTGCGCCCCTGAGCTAAGATTCCCTAATCTATCTGGCGTACTGCTATATCATGTCCGTGTCTGCAGAATATGATTTCTCAGCTTTAGTCTTCACAAGCTGTTACGCAGTGTGGCAAACTATATTTCAAGATATTTGCAACCTGTTTACTTTACATTTCATGATAATGCGTCATAACATGTGCAATAAATTATTTCCTTCATAATAAACGGCCGCAAAGGCCTTTTAAAGTAGTAAGGTCAAATGTGCTTAATAAGCAATCTTCTGTTTTGGGGATATGTGCTCAGCTGAATAGTTGTACACATCAGTTGTATAAATAAATAAATAAATAAAGGAGAACTGTCAGCTGGTTGCAAAGCTCTCGTCTGTATCAAGTCTTTGTAGCCTACGCCCCCCTTCCTGATTGAACAAAGCACCGACATTGTGGAACACCTGCGAGATTTTGCCAGTTTTCGTCTCGCAATAAATTCAGAAATCAAATAGTCGCAAAATGTGCAGTGGAAAATGATGTTAACAAATTGTTACATGTCTAATATCGTTGTCATGAAAACGTATATGTATGGCATCCTTTGCTTATCTTGTTCTCAGGAGTCGCCGGAGTAGGCCTGCAGAACAAGTCTACCGCTGAAGTTCAGTGGGAAGTAGACAACACTTTGAAGCGAAGAAAAGAGGAACTGCTTGACATGTGAAGAGGTGCAGTGCATGGTTCACAGAAATGAGGCTCATAAGCCAAATACATCCACCTGACTTGAGTTTTAAGCTGCATCCAAAACTGAGGGAGGACTTATTTCAATGAATTTTATAATCTCAGCCTCTCCAACTTTCAGTTTCAGGTGCATTCTATTGAATCAACTCACTGAAAAAAGACCCTGTGGCCTTTGACCTCTACATGGTGTCTGGAGGTTTGTGATACATCCTACTAAGACTCTACTGTTCCCTAAGTCACACCCATCTGAAGTGACCACAATACTTTTTCTGCTACTTGTATCAAGTGGACAGTACCAATGTTCCTTATAACAGAGCGTATATGGTGCCAATGGTGAGATGACTGAAAGTGAACAGAATAGAATAAAGTCACACAGAAATATTTCTTTGAAGGAGTGACTGACTTTACCATATGCTTACACAACAGGCATTTTTTTATCAACCGCCGAATTCACATAAATTCGTGTTTGCAGTGGACTCGAACCTTTGTTTACAGGAACTGATGACTACCATGATTCAAATGTGAGTTGTGAATTCAGATAAAAAATAAAAGGCTTTGTTTCTTCTGCAGTTGTGAAGTGTGGTAACTGAATGAACTGGACCAGATATTTGTACCCCACCCACTGCATGCTTATCATGACTCTAAATTATGAAACCCAGAAGCCCAAATGAAGGTATCAACTGAGATGCCTTTGCCATAAACAACTTGTTTCAATATTGAAGATATGCTGCCTCTTTTCACTTAGTGGCACAACTGATTGCCACACCAGTTGTACTTAACTAATGTAGTTATCTTAACCATGCCGGTTTGCCACTTTATGCCCAAGCACTCCCTCCCTTCTCCTTTTCCCCACTAACTCTCAAATTTACCAAATTGGCCTCTGCTTTCCCGTCAAAAGTCGGTCAAAAACTACTTTCTTTGATCGCTACCGTTGTGTAAAAAACAAAAATGTCCAGCAAACAAGAAACTGCTTGCAGGTTGTTCAAAACACGGGCATTTTGTTTGTTTCACAGTACTGAATTTGAGCTGTTTCCTCTGAAATCCACGGATAGGCGGAGCAAAAGGTGAAACCTCGAGCGAATGAACGATGGGACCAACTTACCGAACAAAACTTGCGAGAAAAGGATTTTACATCGCTACCTAGCCTTGTCTTGCACATTGGATTTGCCACCTCGTTATATATATATAAACACATGCAGGGTGCTCTAGTGCAAGCTGCCACTGGCACCGGCACTGGCAGCTGCGAACGGTACAAGGCCAGCATGGCATTCGGCGTGGCCGGCCTCGTGCTCGCATTGCCACTCTTGTTCTTGCTGACAAGGGCGGCATGGATCACTGTCTCCTGCTACTACCTCACGCCGGCGAGGATCCGGACAATTCTGGCCGGCCAGGGCGTGCACGGCCCGCCGCCACGTCTCCTCGTCGGGAACCTGCGCGACGTCTCTGCCCTCGTCGCCATGGCCACCGCCGGTGACATGAGCTCCCTGAGCCACGACATCGTCGGCCGCCTTCTGCCCCATTACGTCCTGTGGTCCAAGATGTACGGTGAGTAGCTCTCACGACACGATGACGCATTGCCGGCCGGCCGGCCGGTGCAGGTTCGCTGCTGCTGAGGCAGAGCTGATGAACGGAGGCTTTGGCTATGCAGGGAGGCTGTTCGTGTACTGGTACGGGAGCGAGCCCCGGGTGTGCGTGACGGACGCGGGCATGGTGCGGGAGCTCCTGTCGTCGAGGCACGCGCACGTCACCGGCAAGTCGTGGCTGCAGCGGCAGGGCGCCAAGCACTTCATCGGCCGCGGGCTGATCATGGCCAACGGCGCGACGTGGTCGCACCAGCGCCACGTGGTGGCGCCGGCGTTCATGGCCGACAGGCTCAGGGGCAGGGTGGGACACATGGTGGAGTGCGCCCGGCAGACGGTGCGCGCGCTCCGGGAGGCGGTGGCGCGCGGAGGGAACGAGGTGGAGGTGGGCGCGTACATGGCGAGGCTCGCCGGCGACATCATCGCGCGCACCGAGTTCGACACCAGCTACGACACCGGCAAGCGCATCTTCCGCCTCATCGAGGAGCTGCAGCGGCTCACGGCGCGCTCCAGCCGCTACCTCTGGGTCCCTGGCAGCCAGTGAGTGATCCTCCTCTGCTTCCGCCGCGTGCAAACGAGTACCCAGCGGTGCCAGTGCTCACTGACAAGTGGGACCAGGCCGCCGCAGTTTTTTAATATTTTTATTAGAAACCTGATTTTTAAAAAAAAATTCAGGTATTTCCCGAGCAAATACAGGCGGGAAATAAAGCGGTTGAACGGGGAGCTGGAGCAGCTGCTCAAGGAGTCGATCCAGCGCAGCCGCGACATCGCCGACGAGGGCCGGACGCCGTCATCGGCATGTGGCATGGGGCTCCTCGGCATGCTGCTGGCCGAGATGGAGAAGAATAAGAAGAAGAGGGCGACCAAGTCCGGCAACGACGACGGCGAGCTGGGGTACGACGCCCAGACGATGATCGACGAGTGCAAGACGTTCTTCTTCGCCGGGCACGAGACGTCGGCGCTGCTCCTCACCTGGGCCATCATGCTGCTCGCCACGAACCCTTCGTGGCAGGACAAGGCGCGCGCCGAGGTAGCGAGCGTCTGCGGCGACGCCCCGCCCACCGCCGACCACCTCCCCAAGCTCACCGTGGTATGCTATTGACTCGATAATATTCCGTCCACGCGCTCGCCAGCCACTGGCCGGTTGTAAGTAACGGCTTCGTTCGTGTGCATGCGTGCCCACAGCTGCAGATGGTGATCAACGAGACGCTCCGGCTGTACCCGCCGGCGACGCTGCTGCCGCGGATGGCGTTCGAGGACATCACGCTCGGGTCCGGCGCCGACGAGCTGCGCGTGCCCAAGGGCGCGTCGCTGTGGATCCCCGTGCTGGCAATCCACCACGACGAGGCCGTGTGGGGAGCGGACGCGCACGAGTTCAGGCCGGACAGGTTCGCGCCGGGGCCGGGGAGGGCTCGGCCATGGGCGGGGCGGTTCCTGCCGTTCGCGTCGGGCCCCCGCAACTGCGTCGGCCAGGCCTACGCCATGGTCGAGGCCAAGGTGGTGCTGGCCGTGCTGCTCGCGAGCTTCCGCTTTGGCATCTCCGACGAGTACCGCCACGCGCCCGTGAACGTGCTCACGCTCCGGCCGCGCCACGGCGTGCCCGTGCGCCTGCTGCCGTTGACGCCGCAGTAGTAGGCCTGGCTCGCAGTAGAGTCGTTGTTGGGCTTGTGTTGCTATTGGTGTTCTTGGTTAGTTCTTCACAATTTTGGAACATCTGTGTTTTACGCTTGTGATTTTTGTAGATGGAGAAAATTTTGTGCTTCGGTTCACTAGCGGTGGTCTGACATGTAGAAATATAACATAATATTTTATTTGCGAAAATAACATAATATTATATTTGGAGTCAGCGTTTTATTGACGGTGTTTTTGTCAGTGATGAGAAACAATCTTGCAAATTGTATCCAAAATCGAAGTGTAAAATTGTTGCTGAGGGCGGCAGATGGCATATGACTCTATTTGCTGGAATTATTTTTCCATTATTATATTTTAAAGTTGAATATTTGACGGGACGGGGTGTACTTGACACTAGAATATTTTAAAGTTGAACCAAATCATAGAAAGTTGAATCTCGTATCTATATAAAAAACGGACAAAGTAAATATAATTTTGATCTCCGCTGGACAAGACTGCGATGTTGACTATAATAAGTAATAAATTGCCCAGTCGAGCACTTAGGCAAAAAAGGTTAGTAGTGGCCTGATATATAACTATAATGCCGTACAGATGCTGCAGATATTCATCCACAAGTGGGAGCTTAATCTCGAGTTCTAGACAAAGGATTACATTTTTTAACAAATTATTAGGGGCTAAGGATTCCATCCCTTAATAAATTAAGACCCTAGAGGTCACCTACTTAATTAATGAGGTACAATTAAACTGATTTCATGAGGCAGGATAATAGGGCAGTAAAAAGAAAAAGTCTCTCAACTATTGAGGGTGGACTACTTTACCTCCAAGCTATTAAACTAAATTTCCTACCCCTTAACTTTTCAAAATTGGTTGAGTAACTTTCTAGACGCTTTGGATCGATGATGGTTTTAATTTTGAGCAAATTTTTTTTGCCCTACCGAAAGATGGTCTTAGTTTCTTGACCTTTTTTTGAACGAATTTGGTTATTTGGCATAGTTTCGAGTTTCGGTTACTTTCTTGGCCCTTCCGTCAGTTTTGTCACTTAACGGTGTTAAGTGGTACGTGAAATGACTATTTTGCTCCTGAAGCCTAATAAAAGAGATCAACGACATACAATTGAATTATTGCAGATTATTTATATAAAATATTGGTGCTAAGCAACCTGAACAAACAATACGTAACAACTTCAAGTCCCCTATCGCTAGAGGTTGACATTGGTGTTAACAAGTCCCCTATCATCCCGGGTTTGACACCCACAAATCCTCTCAAAGTTGTCACGGGAACACCGGCCGGATTGCGCCGCCGTAATCGGGTCCGACAATTGTTAATTTCCTCGGTTCGACTCTCACACAATTCTTCTCCATCCGGATGAATAGTGAGCTCGCTCGATATGACGCTCATGCCTCCTTCGGTTGATGCTCTAGATGCCTCTGTTGGATAGGGTTTAACACCCGTCGGACTGGTCCGACCTAGTGGGTCTGACTTCCTCCGTAGGGTTCGACGCTCTGGTAACCCTTCTTTTGACTTGTTTCTTCACGATCTTCGTGGTCCGGGCTTGGTCCCATCTTGAGCCTTGGACTTGTACATGTCTTGAAGGTCTTTTATGTTACTTCTAATGTCTTTCTTGAGGTGCTGATCATTCGGATCACAACGCTTTCCCAAGTCCTAACCACTATTGCACCCTATTCAACTATAAAATAACCACTCCAAAATTCATTAGTCCAACTTAGTCATGTTGATCATCGAACACCAAAATCCAAACTAAAGGGGCCATGGGTCCATTTTCCTTATATTTCCATTCCTGTCACGCCCACTTTAATGGTGCCCTACCATGGACGCTCACCACCTCCCTCTCTTGCAACCCGGCAACCTGCTCACCACTAGTACCATTCACTAGGGGCACCCACTCACCGTCACACCTCCTTAACATTGTGCCTTCTGCACTACACTATCCTTCGTACCACCCCTACTCATTGATGCACTTATTCGCTATCGCCCTCATTCCCCCTCCTCCACCCTAATGCTAGAATTCATGCTTCATCTACCACAACCAACATTTATGCCCCTAGCTGTGCATCCGCTGTGAGTTTGACAAATCCCAACGGTCGGTAGCAACGGTCGGGAGGAGCGATCCAACGGTCGGATCAACAAGTCCCAATTGTTGAAGAGCAAAATGATGCATCCGGCCAGACTCACACCACGCATTCGCTGCCCTATCGTAACGGGCCGGATTTGCCCTCAACGGCCATATTCTCATTTTGGCCTGTAAATACACCACCCAACCGGCCATTTGAGGTGTGTGCGAGTGTGGAAACATACCAATGGTGTTGAGACACCATTTTAGATCTCCCCACTTTGATAGTGCTTAGAGATATATTTGATGATTAGCGTGAATGCTTTGTGAAGTGCTTAGGTTGATTAGACCACCGCTTTACGCGCTTGCTCTAGGCTTAGGCATAGTATTTAGTGAGATTAGTGGATCTCCAAGAGTTGTACATCGGAGGGTGTTGATATTTCTTACACGATCCCAATTAGGAAGGCGAAAGAAATATATATGGGAAATCTATCTAATCATGTTAGCTTGGATATGGGATTAACCTCATGATCCAACAAAGCGGAGTTAAGCGGTGTTAGTAGTGGGGTGTAAACTTAGCATCATTATCCATAGTGGAGTTAATCTCACCAGGATATGTACTCAAGGTATATGTTGATATTTCTTACACGATCCCAATTAGGAAGGCGAAAGAAATATATATGGGATATCTATCTAATCATGTTAGCTTGAATATGGGATTAACCTCATGATCCAACAAAGCGGAGTTAGGCGGTGTTAGTAGTGGGATGTAAACTTAGCATCATTATCCATAGTGGAGTTAATCTCACCGTGATATGTACTCAAGGTATACCACTCATTTCTAAGCATTACCTACGCACTAGTCTCATCACCCTAGCAATAACGCCAAAGAAATGCGAGGCATGGTATTCTTGATTGGCCTTGATAAAAGAATGAACATGATATCCGCAAAGTTTACGCATAGAAACCATCGTAGCACTTCACCGAGTAATCCGTATCATATTTATATTTTACCACAGGGGAAGGGAGTCTATGGAAAGTAGAGAGAAAGGACATCTAATGATTTATAATGTGATTTATTTATGAGATCCACTTACGAGTAGTATAATGCGAGTAGCCATATGCATCTAACATTACTCAAACAGATAAGTCACAGGGATAAAGATAAATATATAATTGATAAATACCCAAGTCTAAGATCATCATATGCCACTAGTATCATACGAAGCTATTAGCATGTTATAGAAAGAATAGAATGAATATTCCTAAGATACTCCTAATCATATATGTCAAATGAATACTACAATTAGTGCAATACATCTAGCTATCATGGTAAGGTTGGATTACTTCTACACATGGCAAGCATTACCAATAACAACCAAGGACTAAACTTGATCATTACCGTAATTATAAGATCGACTAGTCCTACATTCTGAGGGTGGATTCCAAAGGACTCAACAGACTGCCACTCCCGCGATCTACCACACGCCCCGAATATAGGGTGCAATTGCGGATAAACGCTGTATAAACACCACGCTTTACACATTGCTTATCACCCACATAGTGATCATCTATATGGATGCTATACAATTCCATGCATAAAATATAAAGCAATCTCACTAAACTAAACATATAATCATAGCAAGCATAAACACGTATCAATAAGAATATAATAATTATAAAGATCAAAGCCATAACAATTGTATTCTCAATATAATAGTACTTACAGATTGAATACAAGAGAGAAGTCTCAAGAACGATGATCCTTGCTACTTCTTGACTATCAGAACTCAAGATGAACTTGATCTTCAACTAGAACTAGCTAGATAGCTAACTACTTCTAGTATGAACTAGGGCTTAGGTCTAGACTTGGCCGGACTAGATGGGTATGAGTTGATGAATGAATATGATAATGAAATTGATATCACCCCCGGGTCACCGGGTCTTCTTATATAGTACTTGGCGATGAACGTGAACCCTTGGATCAAACCGACCTTCAACAACGGTGTAGATACAACCTCAAAGTCGGTAGTAAACCGACCTAGAAAGTCGAGACCGACAGTGGGGACCCACCGGGCGGCCGGCCTAAATGGGCTCGGCGACCGCCAGGGGCCCTATCTCTCCTTGGCCTCCGGTTCTTTTCCGTGTTCTCTCGTATCTTCTAGAATGTTTTAGTCCACTTTTCGGGTTGAGTTACTTCACGGTCAAGTCTTGTCATCATATGTCTTGTATATTCCGAACTTTCTCCATTCTTCTCCGGCATTTATCTATCAAGTCCCCGAAAGTCACGTAATACCAAAACTCATAGAATTATGTTAGTTAGACCCCTAGACTTATGTTAGTCTTTGACTTGAGCCCTTATTTCATATTATTTAACTTATAATATTATGCTATAACAGGTGTCAACAAGCTCCCACAAGCTTACCTCTTGCTAGTCTCTTAGCAAGACACATGATATTATATTAAACTACTTACTTGGATCGAGTTGCCGCAACGCTTATCACACCTTAAGAGTACACATGCTTTCAAACAAAATTTCTCTCCGTATAAGAATAAACTTTTCAAAACTTCAACTTACCCATATTACCTTTTACCTTTTGGGGCTTATAACCTTTTTCTTCAATCTTGGGCAATTGAAAGATAGAATAGTCAAGTCGAAAGCAATCAGATCTCAAACTCTTTTCGATCAATCGTCCCTTCCGAGTTTTTGCCGGTTTTCAAATAAAACTCAAAGTTCCTCAAGATGACTCTCTAATCTCTCATATGTGGTATTTGTGGATCCTCTCTAAGGCAATAAGGTAGTGTTGCCTTTCTCTCATGATATGTAGTATTTTTGGCTAAGGCAAAGAGTAATACTATGCCTTCTTCTCTCTCACCCTATATCTAAGGCTTATATATCTAGAGCTCATAGGTAGGAGAAAACTAAATTTACTTACTAAGCATATATTGTAAATTCAAGCAATGGATCCAAAGTTACAAGTCACACTGATCAAGTGGTGCATGTGTATGATGGATAGAATATAAATGGTATGGAATATAGTAAGGTGTATAGAATAAATGATGAGGATTCTTACTTGTGCTCCTTGAGGAATCTTCTCTCTTTTGAAATTCGGAATTTTTGTAGAGAACCTGGGTTGTATCTTTTTCTTTATTTTTCTTTTATGGAGAGGCGAGCATCTAAGTACCCATTGTTTTTAGCGGACACTTGTCCATTTTTAACTCTCCTTTATTCTTTCTTTTTCTTAAGGAGGTAGGCTCTACTCACCTCGTAGGACTTTTGTCCATTTTTCATCTCCCTTTCTTTTCTTTTTTTTTTTTTTTTTTTATCTACAACCCAAATCTCTTTTTCAATAACTTTTAAGAGGTAAACAAGTATAATGGAGTTTTTGTAAGATATTGGCTAGCAATGAATGAATGGATGGGTATAGGAAATATTTTTTTGGTTGCTCTCTCCTAGGATAGGAGTAGAACATTTTTGCTGGCTAGAGTGAATATGTGTATATGGTATATATATAGTGGGTGTATATGTGGTGGATGCGCATTTCCGTGGTGGAAATAGCATAAAAGTGCATGGAGTCGAGTGGAGTGGAATGTAGTGGAGTGGAATGGAGTGGAGTGTACATAATCGAAGATGACAAGTTTCTAAGGGTCGCACAAAGATTGAACGAACTCAATGCAAAAGCAAGCAACCTATATAAATAAATCAAAGGTTTCCTAATCTAGGGAGCATGTATATATGGCTATGGTAGGAGGTTCACACTCTTGTCACGCTAGAACTTATCATGTGCATTTTCAATTTTCAAAATATAAATCTCCGAAAATCTAGTGTCACTAGGAGTAAGATCAAATAGCAAAATGTACTATCATATATCATATCCGTCAATTACCTAGATTTTAGAGCAAGCATTTGCAATCCATAGGTTTCGTGTTTTAGAGTAAATATCAAATTAAAGTAATTTTGCAAATGAAGCTCAAGAGAAATTAAGCTTGAAAGCTAGGTACTAGAAAAGTATAACAACGGAGCAACTATTCATCATCTCCATATTGGCAGATTTTGGGGTTCCTTTTAGTTAAGCAAAGTAAACTTAGTGTGCATTCTCTCTTGATCCTTTTATTCACACTCTAACAAAAGACTCTTTAAACAACTAAACTTTTTATAAAACCGGACTCTTAACAAACTTTCTAGCAAACAAAATATTTAGCTAATAATAATAATATATATAGGTAGATAAAGATACTTATCTCGGATAATCAGGGTTGCACTCCCTAAGCTAGATTGGAGTGTAATCTTCAATGATGTAGAAGTTGAGGTAGTTGGCAACAAGGATGGCGCCTAACATATCTCTTCTCCTCTTGAAATCTGTTGATCTTAAATAGACAAAGAAAAGCTAGTGGAACTTGATTAAGCATTAGGGGTTAGCCACATCGCTTTAGTTTGCTTGGGAAATATTTTTTGGATTTTTATTTTTCAAATTATTATTATTATTTTTATTTATGCAAGAAAAGATAAAGAATTTATGGATCTTTATTTTATTTTTTATGCCACCACAAAGAAATAGCCTAGAGGTGATACCTCGGGGATATTAGCATGGGGCTTAAAGGTTTTCAAAACAAAAGACAAAATATATTTTTGTTGTTTTCAAATGCGGATATAAGATACTAAAAAGATAAATATGATAGAGAAAGAATAAATATACAAAGTTTGAGGGGGATTTTATTGATAACTTATCACTTACCTTTCTAGAGGATTCGTATTTAGAGTCATCCCTAACAGACTTCAAGTTCAGCTCTTTACTCCCATGGTATATCGGGCCGTCACAATCGGGTGGCAATCGATGATTCTATGGTCTCTTCCCGATGATGTTCGGGAGATGTCTTCTTCTTCCTCCATCTTTTGGATGATGAACTTTTCTCTCGAGTACTTGATTCTCCTTTATCCGCGGATGTATTAGGTGTAAGGGCTTTAGCTTTTAATTCTTTTGAGCTTCTCTTAGCAAGGAGAAAACTTGTTGATCTCTATTCCACCAATACTCATTATGCGCTTTTTCATATTCTTCCCATGATTCTCCTAGTTCTTCGTGAGAACTCAACTGCGTGAGACAAATTATCTCTCCGATGGAAGTTGAGCTAGTTTTTCCTTGATGTATGCTGTGTCTTCCTTTATTCCTTATCCAATTTCTTCATGGCTTCTTTGTGTGCCTTAAGATGCTTTTTTGTCCCCATTATTGAATCTATTGGTACCTTTGTATTGTCTTAAGATTTTTAATCCATCGTCTCCTTTGGCGGCATTTAGCCGACGTGTTCTTCTTGGGAAATTCATGATAATTATAACTATTAAAGTAAACACGTACCTTCTCTTTAGGGAAGTAGAAATGAATCTCTTGTATGGATGTAGATGATTGCGCCGAGTAGTGTTGAGGAATGGTCTCCCAAGCACTAGTGGAGGATCTTCTTCTTTTCCCATGTCCATGACTACAAAGTCAGTGAGAACATAGTGGTCCATGATCTTGACTGGTACGTCATTGGCAATTCCTTCAGGAACTCTATAAGATTGGTCCACCATCTCAGAGCTGCACATACGTTGGTTGCAACGGCAATTTTCCAAATAATAATTCATATGTTACCTTTGCCATTAAATTAATGCCGATCCCGTATCGCAAAAATGTATTATAGAAATTCCAATCGATTAATAGAGCAATGAATAGTAGGGGTACTGGATCATCTTGCCGACAAAGCATTGGAGATTCAAGTAAATGATCATTATAAGATGTTGTTTTATTTACTACCATTACCTTTGTAGGTCAGGCCGCCTTGTTCTTGTTCTTGATTCTGATTCATTCCTCCTTCGTTCTTTTGTTATAAATTTCTACCTTCAGTTCTAAAATATAAGAATAAGAATGTGGGGAATAAGTAAGAGAGGTGTGTACCTTAGTCTTGAAAGTGAATTTCTCCCTTTTCCCTTTGATGTTGAAACATATCTTCGCACCGCTCACAGAGATGACAGCTTTTGGCTAAGCATAAGAATGGTCTACCGAGTATGATTGTTGCTCTTTCATTTCTTCCTGTGTCTACAATCACTGCGGTCTCCGCACGTAAGAGCCTCGATTCCCACACACACGTCTTCAAGGATCCCCTCGAAAAAAGTAATGATTGATCTGCAAGCCGCAAGCACATATTTGTTTTCCAAAGCGGTTCACTATAAATCTTTTCATAAATTACCTTGGGTAGTATGTTCACGCTTTGAGCCAAAATCACAAAGAGCATTGTCGAATGTGTGTTGTCAAATCTTGATTGTAATGACCGCCTCCCCGGATCTTTCTTTTAGGTGGCATCGAGTCGCCCAACCAACAGCTTCCCGAGGTCTCTATAGTAACGACCTGCATTATAAATATCGACAAGGTTTGCGGTTTCTAATTCTTCCCGGCTGCCCCGAATCTTACCTAGTGTGGTTAGTGGAACAGTATAATTGAGAAATCTGAGATTCTATCATCTTATTAAAGCCGTGCTAATTCTTTATAGCTGAAGAAAAGCTTTCTAAACGAGTATTAATAAGTTCTAAAGCTTTTTCATTAGTTGCTATTTTTCTAGACAGATTCTCCATGTTTTATCTTGGTTAACAACAAGGTCTCTCAAAGAAGGTTGATAAGTATTAAAATTATTACCCGGATTATTACCTTGGTAGTTGGGCCTCTGTTGGTTCCAACCTTGATTTTGTTGAGGACGGAAATTATTGTTGTTATTAATGAAATTGATGTCCTCCGGGATCTCTCGGGCAATTCCTCGCCAGGGTGGCCTGTGTTTTCCACATTCTTCACATGTCATAATGTGAGTCTTGAATTTGCATAATCGCCTTGGGGTTGAGGATCTCTATCCTCTAGCTTCTTCATTATAAGGTCCATCTTGGACGGATAACATATCTACCTCTTTTTAGCTGGTGCATTCCTCTTTTGCGAAGTTTGACGCTTCTTCACTCCAACCTTGGTTGGAAGCCATCTTCTCCACAAGTTCTGTGGCATGAGTTAATGTAAGTGATAAGAAAGCACCACCACCGGCATCCATAGTTTCACGAGCAGCACGGAACTAGCCCATGATAGAAAGTCCGTGATAATGTACCACTTCTCCATCCCATGGTGTGGACATTCAAAAATATATTCTTGGAAACGCCCCACGCTTTTTCGAGATCGATTCATCATCTTTGTTGTTGAAAATTTGATATCTTCCCTCTTAAGACATTTGTCTTGCCTACAGGAAAGAACTTAGCAAGAAAGGCTATGGAACAAATATCCTATGTTGTATTTTTATCTTTCGTAGTATAAAACCATTGCTTAGCCCTTCCCAAAAGTGAGAATGGAAAGAGACGGAGCAAGATTGCATCTTCGATACGTCCTTCATAGTGAATGTGCCGCAAAATCTCCGTGAAGTGTTGGAGATGAGCACTAGCATCTTCATGTGCCTTTCCACAAAATTGACTTGCTTGCACCATGTTAATGAGCCCCGGCTTAAGCTCAAAGCCTTTGTCTCCAACCTTCTACCTTCGGACCAACAAGAATGTTGTCCGTGGTAGGAGCCGAGAACTCACGAAGTGTTGGTTGCCATAGCTTCAAATTTAGGTGTTAAGTTTCGCCTTGTTTGATCAACTTCCAAATCGCAAGAGGTCTTGGTGTCTCGCATGATGATGATGATGATGAAGGTGCCGGAGTTTGTCCGAGTTTTGCTCTTGCCTCACTGATTAATTTTTCAAGATCTTCAATATAATTTTTCTCGAAGGTTCCAATTCATATATTTTTCCTCGTATAAGATAAAAAACAAATAGAAAAACAGGGTTGAACCTGTTTGAGTATGTGATAATGGGTTCTCAATGCATTACGTAGTGTAAGTGATCTCTCTGGTTTCCTTATATGATGTCTTTATAGGATTTTTGGCTAGCACCCTTTCTAACTAGTAAAAGTCGTAAAACAATACCAACTTAATAGGAATAACACTTTCTAAGTCTTGGCTAATACCCTTCCAAACTAGAGAAAGCCGGAAAGAAGCATTAGAAAAACTTTTGAAGTTAGAAAACACATTTTGAAAATTTTAAAATGTTGACTATGCTCTTCCAAACTAGGAAAGTTTTGAAAAACAAAGCCAAGAAAAATTATTTTTCTAAATAGAATACGCCTTCCCCAAAGAACGGCGCCAGAAATGCTTGTTGATATTTCTTACACGATCCCAATTAGGAAGGCGAAAGAAATATATATGGGATATCTATCTAATCATGTTAGCTTGAATATGGGATTAACATCATGATCCAACAAAGCGAGTTAGGCGGTGCTAGTAGTGGGATGTAAACTTAGCATCATTATCCATAGTGGAGTTAATCTCACCGTGATATGTACTCAAGGTATACCACTCATTTCTAAGCATTACCTACGTACTAGTCTCTGTCACCCTAGCAATAACGCTCAAAGAAATGCGAGGCATGGTATTCTTGATTGGCCTTGATAAAAGAATGAACATGATATCTGCAGTTTACGTGATAGAAACCATCGTAGCACTTCACCGGGAGTAATCCAGGTATCATATTTATATTTTACCACAGGGAAGGGAGTCTATGGAAAGTAGAGAGAAAGGACATCTAATGATTTATAATGTGATTTATTTATAAGATCCACTTACAGCTTGTACAATGCAGAGTAGCCATATGCATCTAACATTACTCAACAGGATAAGTCACAAGATAAAGATAAATATATAATTGATAAATACCCAAGTCTAAGATCATCATATGCCACTAGTATCATACGAGCTATTAGCATGTTATAGAAAGAATAGAATGAATATTCCTAAGATACTCCTAATCATATATGTCAAATGAATACTACAATTAGTGCAATACATCTAGCTATCATGGCAAGGTTGGATTACTTCTACACATGGCAAGCATTACCAATAACAACCAAGGACGAAACTTGATCATTACCGTAATTATAAGCTCGACTAGTCCTACATTCGGAGGGTGGATTCCAAAGGACTCAACAGATCACACTCTCTGCGATCTACCACATGGCCCGGAATATAGGGTGCAATTGCGGATAAACGTTGTATAAACACCACGTTTACACATTGCTTATCACCCACATAGTGATCATCTATATGGATGCTATACAATTCCATGCATAAAATATAAAAGCAATCTCACTAAACTAAACATATAATCATAGCAAGCATAAACACATATCAATAAGAATATAATAATTATAAAGATCAAAGCCATAACAATTGTATTCTGAATATAATAATACTTACAGATTGGATACAAGAGAGAAGTCTCAAGAACGATGATCCTTGCTACTTCTTGACTATCGAGAACTCAAGATGAACTTGATCTTCAACTAGAACTAGCTAGATAGCTAACTACTTCTAGTATGAACTAGGGCTTAGGTCTAGACTTGGCTGGACTAGATGGGTATGAGTTGATGAATGAATATGATAATGAAATTGATATCAGCCCACGGGTCACCGGTCTTCTTATATAGTACTTGGCGATGAACGTGAACCCTTGGATCAAACCGACCTTCAACAACGGTGTAGATACAACCTCAAAGTCGGTAGTAAACCGACCTAGAAAGCTGAGACCCGACCGGTGGGACCCACGGCGGCCGGCCTAAATGGGCTTTGGCGGCCGCCAGGGGCCCTATCTCTCCTTGGCCTCTGGTTTCTTTTCGGTGTTCTCTGGTATCTTCTAGAATGTTTTAGTCCACTTTTCGGGTTGAGTTACTTCACGGTCAAGTCTTGTCATCATATGTCTTGTATATTCGGAACTTTCTCCATTCTTCTCGGCATTTATCTATCAAGTCCCTGGAAAGTCACAGAATACCAAAACTCATGGAATTATGTTAGTTAGACCCCTAGACTTATGTTGGTCTTTGACTTGAGCCCTAATTTCATGTTATTTAACTTATAATATTATGCTATAACAGGTGTCAATAGTATACCACTCATTTCTAGGCATTACCTATACACTAGTCTGTCACCCTAGCAATAACGCTCAAAGAAATACGAGGCATGGTATTTGTTGATAGGCCTTGATAAAAGAATGAACATGATATCTGCAAGCGCACAGATAGAAATACCATCGTAGCACTTCACCGGGAGTAATCCAGGTATCGTATTTATATTTTACCACAGGGAAGGGAGTCTATGGAAAGTAGAGAGAAAAGGATATCTAATGATTTATATTGTGATTTACTTATGAGATCCACTTACAGTAGTATAATGCAGAGTAGCCATATGCATCTAACGTTACTCAACAGGATAAGTCACAGGATAAAGAATATATAAATGATAAATACCCAAGTCTAAGATCATCATATGCCACTGGTATCATACGAGCTATTAGCATGTTATAGAGAGAATAGAATGAATATTCCTAAGATACTCCTAATCATATATGTCAAATGAATACTACAATTAGTGCAATACATCTAGCTATCATGGCAAGGTTGGATTACTTCTACACATGGCAAGCATTACCAATAACAACCAAGGACGAAATTTGATCATTACCGTATTTATAAGCTCGACTAGTCCTACATTCGGGAGGGTGGATTCCAAAGGACTCAACAGACTGTCACTCCCGCGATCTACCACACGGTCCGGAATGTAGGGTGCAATTGCGGATAAACGTTGTATAAACACCACATTTACACATTGCTTATCACCCACATAGTGATCATCTATATGGATGCTATACAATTCCATACATAAAATATAAAGCAATCTCACTAAACTAAACATATAATCATAGCAAGCATAAACACATATCAATAAGAATATAATAATTATAAAGATCAAAGCCATAACAATTGTATTCTGAATATAATAGTACTTACAGATTGAATACAAGAGAGAGTCTCAAGAACGATGATCCTTGCTACTTCTTGACTATCGGGAACTCAAGATGAACTTGATCTTCAACTAGAACTAGCTAGATAGCTAACTACTTCTAGTATGAACTAGGGCTTAGGTCTAGACTTGGTTGGACTTGAGATGAATTGACTTGGTATGAATTTAGAATGACTTAGGGTTTAGCCCTGGGGTCAGCTGGTCTTCTTATATAGGACTTGGCGATGAACGTGAACCCTTGGATCAAACCGACCTTCAATAACGGTGTAGATGCAACCTCAATGTCGGTAGTAAACCGACCTAGAAAGGAGAGGCTGACAGGGGTGACCCCACGGTGGCCGCCTATGTGGCACCGGGCGGCGCCAGCTGAGTGCCACCTCGGCTTCCCGTTTGTTCCGGTGTCCTCGGTATCTTCTAGAATGTTTTTAGTCCACTTTTTGGGTTGAGTTACTTCACGGTCAAGTCTTGTCATCATATGTCTTGTATATTCCGAACTTTCTCCATTCTTCTCTGCATTTATCTATCGAGTCCCCGGAAAGTCACAGAATACCAAAACTCGTGGAAATACATTAGTTAGACCCCTAAACTTATGTTGGTCTTTATCTTGAGCCCTTATTTCTTGTTATTTAACTTATAATATTATGCTATAACAGGTGTCAACGAGAGGGGCTCAAGTCTCGCGAGACCATACCAACCACGTTTGTGGTGTGGTCGCAACCGTGTACCGAGGGAACAAGGCCCATGGCAATTGTCGGAAGCTTGATAGTGAAGACGGTGGGGAGCATCTAGGAGAGGCTTGCCGGGAAGGCACGTCGGAGACCCACTTGCGCATGGGGAAGACCCGAGGCTATCCATGGAGTTACCCGACTGGGAGCTTGGCCCTTGCGACAGATTCCTTGCGAGGGATTCCAACGAGGACTAGGGGAAGCTTGCGGGCTTCTCGATACCTCGGTAAAAATACCGGAGTCATCGACAAGAGTTTGCATCTCTATCTTACTTTACTTTCCGCATTTATATTGGTCATCCTAGTTGTGTGATTTACCTTTCCTAGCTTAGTTGACGAGGCTAGTTGATATGTTTGGAACTAGGTTGCAGGACTCTTGTACGGTTGAGATAGCAACACACCTAACAAAACCATAGTTGCACATATAGACAGTTTACTTTATTGCAATAGGTTTTGATTAGGTGAAGTTAGAGGCCTTAATTAGAAGTAGATTTTAAGTTGCCTAATTCGACCCCTCTTAGGGGTCACGATTCCCTTCACCCAACACCCCACACCGCTTCACTATGCAAAAGGTATAGAGTTGTGCAATGAGAGGTGGAGCTACGTCTAGGTTGGAGCCCCATCTATCAATATGTAAAAACACGCATTACAAACTCGTGTTCGGGGTTATTATAGACACACATTGGTGCATTTGTTCATTAGCATTTGTAATAAAGACGACCTAAAAAATGTGTGTAACCACTACTACGAGAATAGGACAACAAAGCCGGTTGTAAAGGGCATACCAGTGCCGGAAATTGAACCGCATAAGGCCGGTCTCAATGGTGAGTTTCATTTCGTTGTTTCCAAGACTGTCATGTCATATAAAATGAAATGAAACTTGGATGAAACTCCTACTCTCAATGGAGAGTTTCATCTTGCGGTTTCATAGGCATTTAATTTCATGACTCATAGATAGTTGGCATTCGTGCCAAGAGAGTTTCACCAAGATGAAACTTTCTCCTTCAATCTCCTCAGAGTTTCATGCAAAAAGTGGACTTTTCCTGATGTGGCGCCCTATTTAATGTGCATGAAACACCTATGAAACCCCCATTGAGACTAGCCTAACCCAGTCGGTAGTGATGCTTGACTCCAACCATTGACGGTGATCCACCCAGCGGTGATAACCTTTAAAAAATACAAAAAAATAATAATCTAGCAAGCGTCCTCGCTGCTCGCTGCAAGATGCCCGTCCACAAATCATACCACAAGCAATTCATACAACAAATCCGGCTACCACCAGAGTTCATCCAAATCAAACTCATCTATAGATCGATTTGTACAGTTTTTTGATGAAGAAGAAGGGTTCACAAATCATCTACAAATCCAACTTGAGAGAATGAACTCACTTGTTGTCCTCCATACACCCGGAAAGAAAGAAGAAAGAAGAAATGAAACTAATTAATAATCACCTAATTAAAGAGACTGTACAACATGTCGGGGCAGGGTCACCACTGGATCTACGCCTTCACCATTGTCCAGGGTCGCCGCAACAGGAGGGGCTTGCCATCCGTCTCGCCTCCGCCAGCACATGGAGGTGGCGCTAGGTCGTGGATGGGGGCCGCCCTACCCTGGTCCACACTGCCCCTCGCTGCTCCAATGCTAGATCCGATGAGAGAGTGTGAGAGAGGAGAAATAGTAGTGCAAATATAGCCCGGGGGAGGGGAATTAAGCATACAGTGAGACCTGCAAGAAGAAGAACTAGCCGTCGACGCTCGCGCCTGCCGCCGCCCAACAGGGCCGCGGAGGACTCATGGCCGTGTCGGGGGAGGATTTTCTCGACCGGGCTCATGCCGCTCTCCACCGGCCATGCCACGACACCCTCAAGGACGCACCGAGACGAGCGAAGCTGCCTTCATCATGGTCGGGAGGGGTGAAGTCGCCGCTGTTAAAGCCGGGAGCCGTTGCCATCAAGGCCGGAGCCACCGCCATCGAAGCTAGGAGCCACTGCTGTCGAAGCTAGGAGCGTCGGATCCGCTGCCATCGTGGCCGGGAGGGGCGAGGCCACACTCGAAGTGGAGGGTGAGGAACAGGAGGAGGGCCGCACCATAGTGGGCCCATAGTCGGTCTTGAGAGGGAGAGAGGGAAATGTTGGCGGTGATGAATGGGAGAGATGGAGGGATGAACGGGAGATAACGAGAGTGGAATTGGATATTTTGGGATAGAGAGGGACCGAGAGGCGGAGAGAGACAGAGAGAGGGGTTGGCACCGGATTGAGAGCCCCGGACTTAACTAGATTTGAGGCATGACTTCACCGCATTTCATTTTATTTTCGAGATCCGGACACCTTTTCATTTGTTGGGTTCCGGTTAAAACCCGACATTATTGCTATTCATCTGTCGATTTTCAACGTCAACCCTAAGGCAGTGATGTGAAATCACTGTCGGATATTGACTAGTCTCAATTATTTTCTGATTTGGAAGCCATGAAAGGATCTTCATTGCGGTTCTTATAATTCCGGCGGTGACGAAGGCGACAATGAAGATAAGATTTGTAGTAGTGAACAAAGAAGCGATTGTAACTTGTTAAAGTTACAGACGTGCATAGAAACAAGTGACTATAAGGCTGTAACTCTTGAACAAGTACCTGTAAGGTGATGCAATACACAATAGCTAATAATATCACAGATGTATTTGATGACTACTCCCTCCATCCAAAAGAATAAAACTCTCTCCGAAACTTATTTTTTCTAAAAGTTTGACCAAGTAATAAGTATCGCTAGTACTTATGTCATGACCCGAGGAAATAGGGTCCGAAGGGCCAGGGCCCGGAGCGCCGGCGCCGCCCTCTGGGCTCGACGCCGCATCCCGCCGCCTTCCCCTCCTTTCCGCGAATTCTTTGGCAATTAATTCGGGAATAAAGGAGGAAAATATCTAGGATTATCTTTAGGCGTTTTTGATGTGCAAGGGGCTATCTCATCTATAAGGGAGACCCTTATTAGGAAATAAATAAATAGGACATGCTTGTAAAGGTATTCCAATCTATAAGGAAACCTTTAGAGAGATTGCTTGAGATACAAGTCCCACTAGTCGGGCTATAAAAGTAAGGGGTCCGTGTCTTTCGGGGCAACAAGCAAATAAAGAATTTTATCCCATTCTCCCCGCTCTTCCTCTCCCGTGCGCGCCCCGTCCTCCTCCCCTTGTCGCCGCCCCACGCGCCGCCCCCCGCCGCCCTCGGGCAGCGCGCGCGCCGCGCCACCCACCGCCGGCGCGGCCATGCCGCCCCGCCACCATCGCCGCCGCCCCATCCTCCTCTCCTTCTCCTACTTCCCCAATTCACGTGTCGGTTCGGCCCAATCTAGCCGAACCCGACGGTGGGTATCCGGAGACCACTACGATCCACCCACCACCATGGACGCCGAATCGAAGAAGGCTGGCGAAGAACTTGGGGGATGAGTTCGCCAAATTCAACATCGGGATGGACACGATTGAGGATAAGCTCTCTATCCTCTCGGGAGGCGACCCAAAGGCGCTCAAGCGGCGTCAACAACTCCATGACGCCGAGATTGCAATGAAGACGATGTTGGAGACAGCGCCCACGACTTCATCAAGAAGCGAACCGATGACAAGCGAGAACCCGGGGATGACCAGGTCACAACAAATGATCTCGAGAACCCGATGAAGGGCTACTTGGGGCCGAAGGCCGCGCCAGCAGGGGCGCCACCACCAGGGGCGCATGCGCCCCCCCCCCTCCCGCCGACACCTTCCCATCTCTCGCTCCGCCGCACAAGCTGTCCTTCCCAACCTACGATGGCAAGGAGGATCCCCTCTCATGGATCAACCGCTGCGCGAGCAATTCTTCGGGGGACAAGGTACGCCCGGCTACGAGCAAGTCCGGTATGCCTCCTATCATCTCACGGGAGGAGCACAAAGAATGGTACATGAGGCTGTCCTAGGGAGAAACCGGTGGGCGGATTGGGCAAGCTTTGCCCAATACGTCAACGAGCGCCGGCCCAGGCGAACGGGCGGAACCGGCTGGGTGAGCCGGCATCGGCCGAGGAAGACAGCGACGTCGATGAGTACCACGTAACAATTCTTGGCACACGCGGCACGCGCGGGCAACCTCGACGACCAGCAACGGTCAACATCTACACAAAAGCTTGGACGAACCGCTCAAGACGGACGCCGAGATGCGAGAACCCCAAGGACATGGAGGCAGCCATGTCTCTCACCGAGGCGTCTGGCGGCGTCTCGCCATCCTCTACAACACCGGCAAGCCCCGGCCTGAGGCGGCGGCCGGGGCGCGCGCGTGGCCCCCGCTGGTCGCCCCTCGGGCGCCCTCCCGTCGGCGGCAACGACTCGACCGTTGGGCGGGCCGACACCGGAGGAGATGACGGAGCGACGCGAAAATTTGGACTCAAGGCTTGAATCGTGACGAACCGTTCACACGGGGTCATAAGTGCAAGCATCTCTTCGACATCACGATCTTCAACGACTACACCGATGAACGCCCCATTAGCGGGGCGTCAAAGAGGAGCCGGTGACACGAAGGTCCTCGTTGGGGACCCCGACTCCCGATGCGTGGTGCTCATTCTCTCTACCTCGTCGATATGATCTCGAACACACGGGCGTCAACATCATCGTCGACTCGGGAGCAACGCTTACAACTACATCGACCCACGCGTGGTGACCACGGCAGGCCTCCGGACTCAGCCAGTGCGTGTGCTGATCACCACTGGCACCGGCGCCCGCGTCTACATGCCGCGCCGCCACCTTCGGCGTGCCACTACGCCTCGGCGCCCGGCACCTTAGACATCGACGCCTACGTCATGCCAGCGGGCGACGACGTCGGCGTCATCCTTGGCATGCCTTGGTTGGCAAGCCTAGGATGCGTGACATGGGACTTCGCGACCCACGAGCTGCAGTACTACCGCGACGGTTGCCCGACCACGTTCACTTCAGCTCCACCCCCCGGCGTAGGGGCGCCCGGCCCCGCCTGCCGGTCGCATCTTCGCCGCATCCGTACACCCGCGACTCGACTTGGGAAACGTTCGAGGCATGCGGCGCCTTGGACCTTTACGACATGTCCGCGGAGTCTTCGTTCGGCTACGCCGGGCTACATTGGAGGATCGGCACATACGCCGCATAGCCCTCGGCGTCACCACGGCGACGCCGCTCCGGCATGGACACTTGAGGGGCGACTTCCTCCTCTTCGACGGCCGATTCTACCTTCCGGCCTCCTCTCAACTACTACCGGACTTGCTGGAGGCCTTGCTTTAGGGCGGAGTTCGCGGGGCCGAACTTCCTCGCCTTTGGGAGCTTATACAACGGAGCCAACTTCAGCTGCACCGACCGCCATCCTGTTGGGCGGCATATGGCGCGCCACCACGTCGGCCCAGCCCGGTCGTCTTCCTCGGCGGCATGGACCGCCTCTTCCTCACCGTCGACAATGTCCACATCAGCTACGATGCGAGGGGGGTGTCCACCAGCTTTCGCCCTCTCTCGTTCGACGTCGGCTCCTTCATGTACGGTGCGATGTTGAAGCTGCTACTCCTCCTACTCGCCCGTGAAATCACCATCTGGCGCCTGCTTCCGCTCTTAGTCAACGCTTCACCCAATGAGCGTTTCTTGTTCCTGGAGAGCCCACCCCGCTGTTGACACCTGTTATAGCATAATTTTATAAGTCAATTAACATGAAATAAGGGCTCAAGTCAAAGACCAAACATAAGTCTAGGGGTCTAACTAACATAATTCCACGAGTTTTGGTATTTTGTGACTTTCCAGGGACTTGATAGATAAATGCCGAGAAGAATGGAGAAAGTTCCGGAATATACAAGACATATGATGACAAGACTTGACCGTGATGTAACTCAACCCGAAAAGTGGACTAAAACATTCTAGAAGATACCAGAGAACACCAGAAAGAACCAGAGGCCAAGGAGAGACAGGGCCCTGGCGGCCGCCAGGCCCATTTAGGCCGGCCGCCATGGTGGGTCCCACCTGTCGGTCTTAGCTTTCTAGGTCGGTTTACTACCGACTTTGAGGTTGTATCTACACCGTTGTTGAAGGTCGGTTTGATCCAAGGGTTCTCGTTCATCGCCAAGTACTATATAAGAAGACCAGCTGACCCCAGGGCTGATATCAATTTCATTATCATATTCATTCATCAACTCATACCCATCTAGTCCAGCCAAGTCTAGACCTAAGCCCTAGTTCATACTAGAAGTAGTTAGCTAACTAGCTAGTTCTAGTTGAAGATCAAGTTGATCTTGAGTTCACGATAGTCAAGAAGTAGCAAGGATCATCGTTCTTGAGACTTCTCTCTTGTATTCGATCTGTAAGTACTATTATATTTAGAATACAATTGTTATGGCTTTGATCTTTATAATTATTATATTCTTATTGATATGTGTTTATGCTTGCTATGATTATATGTTTAGTTTAGTGAGATTGCTTTATATTTTATGCATGGAATTGTATAGCATCCATATAGATGATCACTATGTGGGTGATAAGCAATGTGTAAACGTGGTGTTTATACAACGTTTATCTGCAATTGCACCCTATATTCCGGGCCGTGTGGTAGATCGCGGGAGTGACAGTCTGTTGAGTCCTTTGGAATCCACCGTCCGAATATAGGACTAGTCGAAGTTTATTATTACGGTAATGATCAAGTTTCATCCTTGGTTGTTATTGGTAATGCTTGCCATGTGTAGAAGTAATCCAACCTTGCCATGATAGCTAGATGTATTGCACTAATTGTAGTATTCATTTGACATATATGAGTAGGAGTATCTTAGGAATATTCATTCTAATCTTTCTATAACATGCTAATAGCTCGTATGATACTAGTGGCATATGATGATCTTAGACTTGGGTATTTATCATTTATATATTTATCTTTATCCTATGACTTATCCTGTTGAGTAATGTTAGATGCATATGGCTACTCGCATTGTACAACGTAAGTGGATCTTATAAATAAATCACATTATAAATCATTAGATGTCATTTCTCTCTACTTTCCATAGACTCCCTTCCCGTGCTAAAATATAAATATGATACCTGGATTAGTCCCTGAAGTGCTACAATTAGTATTTCTATCGTAAACTTGCGAGATATCATGTTCATTCTTTTATCAAGGCCAATCAAGAATACCATGCCTCGCATTTTTCTTTGAGCGTTATTGCTAGGGTGACAGACTAGTGCGTAGGTAATGCTTAGAAATGAGTGGTATACCTTGAGTACATATCCCGGTGAGATTAACTCCACTATGGATAATGATGCTAAGTTTACATCCCACTACTAACACCGCCTAACTCCGCTTTGTTGGATCATGAGGTTAATCCCATATCCAAGCTAACATGATTAGATAGATATCCCATATATATTTCTTTTCGCCTTCCTAATTGGGATCGTGTAAGAAATATCAACACCAGCGACATGGTGCATCAACACCTTGATGTGGGCGTTCCACGGGAACTTCTGGCGGCAGCCCGCCGTCGAGCGACTTCACAAAGCGGGGACGTCTTTGTTCACGGTACATCTACCACGGCTACATCGGCAACCTTCACTACCTTACGGAGTTTGATCCTAAGCGAACCGGGGAGAACATGATCCTCGGGAACCCGGTGCGGGGGTCGACTCCTACCGCGAGGTTGAGCTCATTGTTCGAGGGGCAGCCGATCTCCACCCGTGTGTGACGAGAATGGACTTTCATCCAGTAGCGAGGGGGCCGCCGGTCGGAGAAGGGGGGGGAGATGTCATGACCCAGGAAATAGGGGCCCGGAAGGACAGGCCCGAGGAGCGCCGCCCCCCCCAGCTCGCACGCGCGCCCCCCGCCTTCCCCTCCTTTCCGCGGATTCTTCGACGAATTAATTCGGGAATAAAGGAGGAAAATATCTAGGATTATCTTTAGGCATTTTGATGTGCAAGGGGCTATCTCATCTATAAGGGAGACCCTTATTAGAAAATAAATAAATATGACATGCTTGTAAAAGGTATTCCAATCTATAAGTAAACCTTTAGAGAGATTGCTTGAGATACAAGTCCCACTAGTCGGGCTATAAAAAAGTAAGGGGTCTGTGTCTTTCGGGGCAACAAGCAAATAAAGAATTTTATCCCAATCTCCTGCTCTTCCTCTCCCCCTCTCCCCCCCCCCTCCTGCTTTGGCGCCGCCGCGCGCCACCACCCACCACCGCCGGCGCGCCACGCCGCCCCGCCACCATCGCCGCCGCCCCCATCCTCCTCTCCTTCTCCTACTTCCCTAATTCACGTGTCGTTCCGCCCAATCTAGCTGAAACCTGACAACTTATAATAAAATCACTTCGAGATATAATATTGATACTATTTTCTATTACTTATTTAAAACTTAATTAAAATGTTTGACTTCGAAAACGTGACATGCATTTATTTTGTGTAGGAGGAAATAGATGGTTCCAGTGTTACACTTGGCAAGCCGTGATTTAATTTGTCGCCAATGCTAGGTGGTGCAACGCCCTTTTCACTTTTATTAGGCTGTCTGTTGGAGGCCTCTATTTTTTTGAAGAGAAAGGAAAGGCCCCCAGTATTGCCTGGTCCTACGTGCGCGCGGCACATCGAATAATATCGGTGAGTTGTATAGTTGATTGATTCGTTGATATATATTGCAGTGTGTGTGAGCCCGATCTTAAACATTTTGGTCATGTCGACTGGAGGAACAACATGGTGGGGGCACCCGGCCGGAACTCCTGATACATGCCTGACGTCACAGAATTCCCCTGCATTGCAAGTCAGTCCTAGTATGAAACAAACATGCTTCTGCCAAACAGAGAGAGAGGATGGTATAGTACTGAGAAATCATAGTTTTTTTTTTTTTGAGGTTAACAGGAGGGTTTTTCCCCTACTGACATTTATTTATAAACACCAAGAGAGTACAGAGAAACCATAGTATATAAGAACTGTAGTCTTAAGCCCTATTTGGATGTAAAATATTTTTTTAAAGTATTGTAGAAATACTATCGTTTTTATAAAATACTTTAGTTTTTAAAAGCTATTGGCCGGATGTTTGGATGCAACAAATCTTGTAGTCTCTAAAACCAAGATTTTGTTAAAACTATAGTCTTTTAAAAGTTTTAGAAACTCCACTCATGACCTTTTATTTAAAACCGTGGTTTCGTATCTCTTTGCCTTACAAAACCACAGTTTTGTGATACTACTTTTCAAAAACTGCATTATCCAACCAGCCCTTAATTAGAACCATTGATAGATAAAACCTTGGTTTGGAAAAAAAAAAAAACAAAGGGCCTAGAATAGAGTTTTCAAAGAGCTACAGTTTCAGCAATACCATAGTATTCAAAACCATAAAGTTGCACCCAAATACTTCATGTCACTCTCAAACCTGACCATGATTTTTTCTTCTAAAACTCCAAAAATACTTTTTTTTTGACAAGGACCACTGATATATTATATATTAAAAGTAGCACTGTTACAACTAGGTCCTTAAGAAAAGACCCCAATACATTAAGGTCCTTGCTGGACACAGTTCTGAAAACGCCATCGAGCACGGTGCCGCCGGCGGATGGCTGCAGAGGCGTCGTGAGACGCATGGTGCTGTTGGTGCGGAAGTGTCGTATCCCAAGAGGATCTAAACGACATTGTCCTTTCATCAGTTTCCCATTCGGCAAAAGGAAGAAATCATAACTATAATTCATTTGAATAAAACAAAAATCGTACCTAAATTCTCTAAAATAAAATATATCTACATATATGTTCTCTACTTAAATTTACTTGATGATTGTTTACTTTTTTAATGTTTATTGTGGGTTATATATTATTATCATATCATTACTTTTTAAATTATTATTTGTGAGATAAGACCACGATATCTATATTTTCGTGGACGGCCACATATATAGTTAATGGAACCGATCATTTGGCACAATATATACTGCAGTCAAGGACTGGGCTTCACAAATCATACGATGACCACTCTATTCCTTGAGGAATCATATTTTTTTTTTTGCAATATATGTACTAAAATATATCATAAAAATAAGAATTTTTTTTTTTTTTTTTTTTTTTTTTTTTTTTTTGTTATTGATAGGTGTCATAAGACTTTTGGAACTTTGATGATTATTGGAATAATACTATAGCTTCTCATTTCTTTCTCCTCCCTATGTTGTCGTTTGTGGCTTGACCTATCTGCACACCTGGCTAATCTGTATATGACTTTAATGGTGCCAACACTATCATTCTGCTTATATATGTGATCCCTGTAATTAATTAAGTTGCCTCTTAAAGTTATTTGTTATAGTTTGTATAGGCTAACCTTCGGATCATGCATGAGGAGAATCTGAGTACAATATGCTTTTAGGGCATTCTCTAGCATCTACCTCCACCAGTGCTCCCACATGCATGCAACATTGGTTAATTTCAAATCAAGTAAATTATGCTATGCCCAAAAGATGTTAATGTACTGTACACTTAAATAAATTGTAATAGAGGTCCTCTTATTATGCCAAAAAAAATCTTCTTTGTGTTCTACAGCTGAGACCATATCACTGCCATATTAAAATGTTTATCTTGGCATCATTCATAAAAGTTGTTGTTGTCATTCGTCTTGGAAATATTATGATGTCGAGGATTGAAAACTTCTAAGATCAAGTTTAGATCTACTAAGAAAAGTAAGAATACGATAGACAATGAAAATAAGATCAAAACACTTGAATTCCAGAGTCTATCTATCTATCCAAATCTTGCTATTTCGATATAATCACTAAGAAAAGACAACAATCACTATCAAAATAAGATCTAGACACTCCTTTTTTTATCTAGAATCCATATTCTACACCATTATCTAGAGTCATTACAATAATGAAATCAAAATAAATACTAATTTAGACTCTTAAGAAAAGAGACACAAGTGGGCGACAGAAAGGTAATATATAAAAATAGAAAATAGTGTCTTTCCTAAAGAGATATATATAGACAAGCAAAAGTTGTTACGAATGGGAAAGTCGCCTATTCTAAGCTAATATGCTAGATTGCAAGCTAGGGTTCAGGTTTCCAATCATGAAAACCATGAAAAACTAAAGGTGCATGGTCATATTGTAGAACGTAGCGAGGTCCACTATATTATGGCCAAAGGGGATTAATCAATGAATCATACTGAAAGTGATACTTTTCTTGAGATTGATTTCGTTAATCATGGTACGAAAAGAAATACTTTTCTTGAGATTCATTTGGTTAAAATTTTGCCTCAATTAACTAAAAGGGCGTGCATGAATTTTTATTTAAAGCAAAAACCAATGACTTGAAGTCTCACCAGATGTTTATAGTATATATCACTTTCCAACGTATAGTCAAAAATATTTTGACTAAGAATGGATCAGTGACAAGAGGTTGCCAACAATTAAGATGATTACCAGCAAGCTAGATCATAGGCACACTCTGAAAGAGTCATTACATAGACAATTAAATAAAATCATTACCACACATGAGCCACAAGCACTAATAATCATCATGAAATATTTTACCTTACCAAAAAATCAAACAAACGGTAGATCCATACATCAAAGCCATAAAATTTAGCCAAACTCTACGCAAGCATATTGGAGTTTAGAGCTTGAAACACTTAGGGTCGCTTTGGTTGGGCTTTTACCTGCTTTTGCTTTTGGCAAAAGCCAAAAATAACCAAAGGGCCTAAAAACCACAACTATTTTTGCCAAAAGCCAGCTTTTTCGCCAGCATACAAATCAAAAAAGCACCTCTACCCCCTCTTTTTCTTTGCTTTTGGGCCACAAAATTACCCACACCTTAATCGGTTTGCAGAGAAAACGGTTCGTTCTTTTTTCCTCGAACCTTTGCTTCCTTTTCTCGCCTGCGCGAAGGAGTGCGCCGCCGCTCGTCCTTCCCGGCGGACCCGATCGCGGGCGCCCTTTCCCTCCCAGCCGACGAGCCCTCATGGCTGGTGGCCATCTCCTAATGGCCGGGCGAGGTCGCGGACGGGCGGCGGTGCGGCGAGCCGGTGGGCGGCGCAACCAGCCCCTGGCCGCCCCAATCCAAGCGAATCGGATGGCAAATCCCTTCCGCCGCCCCCTAACCGCCACCGCGCCCTAGGCGGGCGAGCCCGCCCCCGCAGCGCCCTACGGCGGGCGAGCCCCGACGACTTTCCCTCCGACCGCGCGCCCCATGCGGGCGAGCCCCCCGGCGAGCGGGCGGGGGTGAGTCCGCTCACCTTCGGTAGTGGCGCCAAATTCGCCGTGGGCTAGTGAAGCCCCGGCGTGCGGCACCAGATCCGTGGGGCGGGCGCAGCCCCGCATGCGAGCTCCTGCACTGGCGTGCGAGATGAAGAAGAAGATGCAGCTTGTGTGTCAATGACATGTGGGGCCCGCTTGTAAGGGAGGTTCCTTTTCCAAAAGCCACGGTGACCAAAACCAAACGGGCTTCCAACCATCCCACAAACCGCTTCTCGAAGCTACTTTTACAAAAGCCACAACCCACGCCGAGCTTGCTTTTCTAAAAGCCACAACCCAACCAAACACACCCTTAATAATGATGACTTTATGTCTAACTATTATTGTCAATGCCAACATCCCTTTCACATGATAAGAAAGTTTGATAGAAGAGAATGCATTTATGCTATTTAGATTGAGGTCACACTACTAAAAATTGAATTTAGGAAATAACCCTTTTTATTTACAGAGATGGTCAAAATTTATACTCTCTCCGTTTCAAATTGTAGTTCACTTTGGCTTTTCTAGATACATTGATTTTGTTATGAACCTAGTTATACACTATATGTTTAAATACATTATAAAAAGAAATGAATCTAGAAAAGCTAAAGTAAACTACAATTTGGAACGGAGGGAGTATGTCTCTAAAACAAGTCTGCCTTAGAGATGGCAGCTCCATTTATGGAGGAAGCCAAGCAAACAACCGCCTCTTAAAATCAATTAACACTTAACAGAGATGAGTCTCTTAATAGATTTGTCTCTAAAAATCAATTGACAGAGATGAGTCTTGTAATGTTTGCCTCTGCATAGATTTATCTCTTAACAGACCCACATTCAGAGGGCGCCACAGCTTATGGATACGATTTTTATTCTTTACCTAGCTAGTAGTGAACACTGCTGCACCGTGATTCTTCTCGCTATTGATTTGATTAATTTTCATCTATATCCATATTCCTATATATCTCAGTTATCTTTTTGACCGAAGTCAGCAAGGGAAACCCCAGCCTATTTTTTAATTTTTAATGCAGCCTGTTTAAATTCGCTCCCATGGGGAGTCGAACCCAGGTCTGCTGGGTGCTACTTGAGGTGCTCTAAAAAATATATTTATAATCCCTATAGTCAGTGTTTTTGGCTTTAACACAGAATGCGATCGATCCCTAATGCCACTTTATCCCAAGGGTACACATGCATTGAGCAATAGCCAAAGTCGGCATACTGATTCTTTTCATATTTTTCATGATACCGTACAGAATACAGCTTTCAGAGTACACGAGTGTGGGTGATATAGTGGGCAGGCCACTAATAACGAACTCATGAATTCAAGATGCTTCGCGCACTTTGCTTGGTTTTGTCCTCACGCATAGCCCTCCACTAACAGTCCGGTTAACCGATTAGTTCTTTTGAAAATAGAGGAATAATTTGGTTGCAGAATTCATCAAACTTGTTGAGTCTTTTATCTCTTCACATCAGAATTTCAAATCGTATAGAGTACAGTGCATAAACGGTCGTCCAATTTGTTCCATCGTGTCATCCGGATACCTATATACACTTTCAAAGTACATAATATAATCTCGACTCTGTAATTTCTATTTGTGTCTCATTTGTTACCTGGAGTTTATAGTGTACCTGCATCGCTCTCGGTGATTGCAGCGGTGGAAGAGGTGCAGGAGCCAGGAGCTGCCTTTGGTTTGAGGACAAAGGTTAATAGGATATGTCTATTTATGGGTTTTGGGCATGATCTTATCCATATCAATTGCTTGTTTAGCTCCATGGTTATGAGACAAGCTATTTTTTTTGTGGATGAATGGATGTGGTGTATATATGTGCATCGGTGCCGTGGCCCGGCACGCTGGCACGTCATACCGTGCCGTGCCGACATGGTGTCATGCCACGCCGTGTCGCCGTGTTGGCCGTGCCGTGCCAAGACGTGCCATCGCGTTGACGCGATGGCCTCAGCGGCCGCGGCGCGGCCGTGGGCGAAAAACCGTGCCGTGCTGCCCGGTGAGCACGGTTTTGGTGTCGTGCCGTGCCGGTCCGTTGCCCATCAAATTTTAACTGGTTCAAAATTGATCACAGAACATGAATTTGACAGATTCAAATAGCAATTGATAAACAGAATCACAAAACATGATATATTGATCATTAAAAAGAGCTGTTTTGTGCAATGTTGCCTCATTAAAAACCTTTCTAGGTAAAACTCACCCTTATAAGAAACCCTAGAAAGAAAAAAAGAGTGTAGCCAGCTCAAGTTTCAAGTTTCAAACATTTTAAACATCTAGCCCTATTACAATAGCCATATCGGTGGCGGCAATAGCATCATCCATGTTCAAGTTCAACTAAGTCAAGTGACACTACTGACTAGAGTATTGACTAAGTGTTTGTACTTTGCTGCACATTGCGCGTGCACCAAAATGTCCAAAAGATCCTGCACAAGTGATCCACATCAGTCTATTGTTCAAAGAAAGTGTAAAACCAAAAGAATATAGCAATGGAGGTACATGTAGTTCTTTACCTCCCATGCTATCATCTTCTTCTAGCCGCCACCAACAACTCCCTTCCCACCAACAGACTGCGATTGTCGATGCCGCTGCCTACTGCCTTGACCCACATCATCAATCCACATGTTCTCGAAGGACTCCACAAGGTCGAAGTCCTCAACAAAGATGTTGTTCTCTCCTTGCCAAAGAGCCTTCCCCATGACTTTTTCTCTTACCAGGGAGGAAATGAAGGTTGTACACGCCTTATAGATCTTGCTGTTGCACCAAATTTGTCAACATACTTGGTGAACAGCCTAGTCAACTCATCTTTCACATCACCATAATATAAACGTAATTTTGTCCTAGAGTCTTACCAAGTAGATCAAGCAATGAATACAATCCCTGCATCTTACCTCTAGGATCAAGAATTAAAGCAAAAGAATATAGCAATGGAGGTTTCTCCCAATATTTAAGTAATTTAAGCTTCATAGGATAAGCTATTGTTCTAAAATTATTATCAGATTCAGCTTCTTTCAAAAGCTCAGCAATATCAAGAATATTGTGCAAAACCAATGGAGAAGTGGGATAGTAAACACCGAGATAGAACAACGATTGCACTCATAAAAAAAGTTCCAGAAAACTCATTATCTGTTTAGGAATATGCCAATGCATTGGAGTCAACAATTCGAACCATAATTAGAATTAATGAACACAAGTATATAGAGCTCAAGAATAAGCCTTAGAATTAGAAGAAGCATTATCTAGAGTCACAACAAACACCATATGCATCAAATCAAACTCCTCAACCACATTAGCGAAGTGCTATCGGCAATATTTTCACCGGTATGTGCGGCCTCAATAAGCCTCAACCCAATAACCTTTTTTTATAGTTCCCAATCAGCATTAACATAATGAGCAACAATAGAAATAAAATCCTCCTTAGCATTACGGACCGGATATCGGATGTCAAAAAATAGAGGATGCATCGGGCAACAAAGCTTTAACAAGCACACTACGTTGTTCAAAAAACAATTTAGCCATATCTCTAGTAGTGGTGGTCCTAGAAACCTTTTCAAATAGAGGATTATGGGCACGTTTCATGTAATCCTCCCAAGCCCGGGTCTCACCAATCCCTAGTGGAAGGTCCAGCCTAGCAATCAAAATGCACAACTCCATGCGGCAACCATTTCATCATACACCCAGTTTTTCAAACCATCGATTCAAAGCAAGCTTAGCCTGGGTCCTAGTGGCATGATCATGTTTCTGAGAACAAGATTTCATATGCCTAATAAAATACCCAGTGCCAAATTGTGATCTAGCAGCATACTTACTCCTAGATTGCTTACAGATGGCATCTACACGGACTTTATTCTGCTTAATCTCATGGAAGTAGGTCCAAACCTTAGAGACCTTCTTACCGGTGGTAGCGTGAGTGTCACCGGAGGGATCCGCTGCACCGTCGTCGTCGTCATCGATATTGATGTGCTTCGACTGGTTACCAACCGGAGTGTCACCGATGTCGATGCCGAACAAGGCGGTGGCGTCCTCACCCAGTCGTTGTCGCCCTCGGCCGTGGCTTCCAAAACGTCGTCGGTGTTGGGCACTAGGTCGCCGCCGCCGACGGGGCGGAGCCTCCCTACGCTATTGTTCAACACCAGCACCACCGGACGACCGAAGCGAGCCCCCGCACCAGCAGAACCGGACGGGGACGAGCTAGACCGAGGCCGACCAAGTCCTCCGGCACCCGCCGCTCAACATCGCTTGGCTAGTGGCCGGCCATGTCCACTCTAGAGGAGGAAGACTCAAATAATAAACCACCAACCTCAACCCGCAAAGCACCAAAGAGAGGCAAATGATTAGACAAACAATGGCGGCGGCGGGCGGATCGAGCCGAGTGAGGGATCACAAAGAGGGAGCTCGGGGAGGTACTGCGCAAGACGGTGCACGGTGCCTGAAGCCAACAACCAGAGAGAGAGAGAGAGAGAGAGAGAGAGAGAGAGAGGGGAGGAGCACAGATGAAGAAAGAACCAGAGAGAGGCAAAGGATTAGACAAACGAGCGGCGGCGGATCGAGCAAGAAAACCACTAACTCACATGTTCACTAGAGGAGGAGAGGAGAGGAGAGGGGGTAAAGGAAAAGGAAGTGATTTCGAACTCGGGCCGGGCGGGTGAAGCCGTTGAAGTGCGTCGACGACGTCGTAGGCGAGTGGCGCAACGCGTCGGAGGCGAGATCCAGAGAGAGAGAAAGAGACGAGATCCAGAGAGAGCAGGCGAGATCCAGCGGCGCATCGGTGGGGAATGGGGATTAGGTTAGGGTTGGGGACGGGGACGGGAGCGGCCGGCCGCCCGCTTATATACGCGGGGCGGTTGGCTTGGCAGTCGGCCTTTCTAGGCTGGCCGGGCCGGGCCGGTACCATGCCGCCTTTGGCACCGGCCATGCCAAGGGCTCGAGGGGCGGCCTAGGCACGACACGCCCCATCGGGCCGGGCCGGCACGGGCACGATATAGGCCGGGCCGTGCCCGGGCTCGGGTCGGGCTGATTTATCGGGCCGCGGGGCCAGCCGGCTCCGGCTGCATGCCCATATATAATGTGGTGAGAATTGTTAACTAATTATATCTACATACTCCTATATACTATTTAAACATAACAACTAAGTATATACTAACTCTAATTTTGTCATGATAATCACTAATATTAAATAAATATGTTAATTAGTAGTCTGTCATGGAAGTCGGCAAAGATTTTGAGATAATCTTGGCTAAGGAAGGCCTCCTTTGGGAGGCCTACATTAATTGAAGAAGTGGAGGCCTGCTTTTGTCACTTCCATGTATCAACTATAAAATCTCCTAATTTCCGTGGCTCCTCTATGAGGTCACCCAAAGATAGCATGAAATTGCCATGCTAGTAGTTTTGCGGGCAATTATCGGTCCTGTTTTTGGGACTTTGCTAGTCGAAACTTCGGCAAATATATGTCCTCACACGTTGGACTGGCCTGGTTTTGTTAGAATCGTTCTTCTCATACCCATGCGATGTTGTGACCTTCCAGTGTGCTTAGGTCAGTCTCAATGGCGAGTTTCATTTCGTTGTTTCCAAGACTGCCATGTCATATAAAATGAAATGAAACTTGGATGAAACCCGTACTCTCAATGGAGAGTTTCATCTTATGGTTTCATAGGCATTTAATTTCATGACTCGAGAGATAGTTGGTATTCGTGCCAAGAGAGTTTCACCAAGATGAAACTCTTCCCTTCTCTCTCCTCATAGTTTCATGTAAAAAGTAAAGTAAACTTTTGCTGATATGGCACCCTATTTAATGTGCATGAAACATCTATGAAACCCCCATTGAGACTGGCCTTATGGACCATTCGCTTTATCTTCTTCTTGCTATAGATGGCCATGCAGCTCGCGATCCGCCAGCACGTGCCTGGGCCGTCACCCCGGCCCGTGGCACGACATGGTGGGAAGGTCGACACGATGGCGGCCTGGTTGTTTTGGCCTGCTAAGCGAAATTCAAAACCCACATATGCCCCAAACCAACCCAACCCAGCAAGGCAGCAACCCCATCCCTTCCTCTACTCGGCTCATCACTCCCCTCTCCCACCGCCACCCGGCACACACGCGTCGTAGAGCTCGCAAGCGCTGTGGCTCTCCCACTCCCCACTCCCCACTCGGTCACCGACAACGGGCGGAATGGCCACGCCGCCGCACCCCCACCCGGCGACGTCCGCCCATGTGCGAATCCTCCCTCGCGGCGCATCTCATGGCTCCTCGCGTGCGGTGCTCTTCGTGCGGGCGGCGGCGCTCCAGATCGCCGGAGTGGTGCGGCGTGCATGGTGTTGCGGCTTCTTTGTCGGGCCTCGAGACCTCGACCATCGAGCCAAGGCGTCGACCTCCCCCTTGCCGGGCATCGTCCCTTCCTCCACTCCTCCAATGTCGTGCCTCACGGGTGGCACCGTGCTTCACGCCGGCACGCCAAAAACGCCCACGGGCGAAGAGCACGGCCGTGGCACGCGCACGACCGGCACACGGCGTCGGTGCGGCACGGCGGCGTGTCGGCCGCGGCGCACGCCGGGCCGCCGGGCCGTGCCGCCGCGGCCGCGGTGGCCATCTATACTTCCCACTTGGGCGCTGTTGTACGCTTGCTTCGGGTTCTTCTCTCGAGGGGGAGTAGTTGGCTCTTGAGTTGTGCCTGCTTTTAGGAATGGTAGTGTCTTGTGCTCTTGTGGAGCCACTTCAGCTTGTAGCAATCACTACGGTAGAGAGAGCGCCACGATATGCTCTAAACCTCCCTTCAAAGCGGGCTATGGCCGTCCTTGGTGAAAGTCAATGGTGATATCCTCGATTATTACTACGGGTTTGAAACCGGTGGTGGTATTGTTCATCACCACCGGATTAGCTTTCAATATGGCGCGGTGTTGCGGTCACCATCTCGATTGAGGATATGACATATATGGTTATGCTTATGGAAGTGAAAGTCAAGGTTAGCTCCTTAATTTATATGTTTGCACAACGACATAAGTAATGTGTTGCTACCTAAATTTGGGAAAGACACTTCTTATGGTCTCTACAACACATATGACATTATACAACACGCACAAGATCGATCTTGTAGTGCAAACTCATCAAAGTCCAACATTTAGTTAAAATCGATAATATGACAACACTTCATTGAGTATGTTTAGCATATGGCGCGGTTGTTGATATTTCTTACACGATCCCAATTAGGAAGGCGAAAGAAATATATGGGATATCTATCTAATCATGTTAGCTTGGATATGGGATTAACCTCATGATCCAACAAAGCGAAGTTAGGCGGTGTTAATAGCGGGATGAAACATAGTATCATTATCCATAGTGGAGTTAATCTCACGGGATATGTACTCAAGGTATACCACTCATTTCTAGGCATTACCTATACACTAGTTTGTCACCCTAGCAATAACGCTCAAAGAAATGCGGGGCATGGTACTCTTGATTGGCCTTGATAAAAGAATGAACATGATATCTCGCAAGCCTGAGATAGAAATACCAATTGTAGCACTTCACCGGGAGTAATCCGGTATCGTATTTATATTTTACCACGGGGAAGGAGTCTATGGAAAGGTAGAGAGAAAAGGTCATCTAATGATTTATATTGTGATTTAGTTGTGAGATCATCCACTTTACAAAGAATGTAATGCAGAGTTGCCATAAGTATCTAACATTACTCAACAGATAAGTCACGGGATAAAGATAATAATAATAATGATAAATACCCAAGTCTAAGATCATCATAAGCCACTAGAATCATACGAGCTATTAACATGTTATAGAATAGAATAGAATGAATATTTCTAAGATACTCCTAATCATATATGTCAATGAATACTACAATTAGTGCAATACAAACTAGCTATCATGGCAAGGTTGGATTACTTCTACACATGGCAAGCATTACCAATGACAAACAAGGACGAAACTTATTCATCACCGTAATTATAGGCTCGACGTGTCCTACATTCGAGGGTGGATTCCAAAGGACTCAACAGGGTCGTCACTCCCGCGATCTACCACACGGCCCGAATGTAGGGTGCAATTGCGAGATAAACGTTGTATAAACACCACGTTTACACATTGCTTATCACCCACATAGTGATCATCTATATGGATGCTATACAATTCCATGCATAAAATATAAAGCAATCTTACTAAACTAAACATATAATCATAGCAAGCATAAACACATATCAATAAGAATATAATAATTATAAAGATCAAAGCCATAACAATTGTATTCTAGATATAAGAGTACTTACGATTGAATACAAGAGAGAAGTCTCAAGAACCATGATCCTTGCTACTTCTTGACTAATCGAACTCAAGATGAACTTGATCTTCAACTAGAACTAGCTAGATAGCTAATTACTTCTAGTATGAACTAGGGCTTAGGTCTAGACTTGGCTGGACTAGATGGGTATGAGTTGATGAATGAGTATGATAATGAAATTGTTATGAGCCTCGTGGTCACCGGTCTTCTTATATAGTACTTGGCGATGAGCGTCAACCCTTTGGATCAAACCGACCTTCAAAGAACGGTGTAGAAATAACCTCAATGTCGGTAGTAAACCAACCTAGGAAGGGGAGGTCGACGGGGTGGCCCACCGGCGGCCGCCCTAGTTGGCACCGGCGGCCGCCGGTGGCATGCCACCTTGGCTTCCCGTCTTTTCTCGTGTCCTCCGGTATCTTCTAGAATGTTTTAGTTCACTTTTCGGGTTGAGTTGCTTCACGGTTAAGTCTTGTCTTCATAGGCCTTGTATATTACGGAACTTTCTCCATCTTTCTCTGCAATTATCTATCAAGTCCCCGGAAAGTCACGTAATACCAAAACTCATGGAATTATGTTAGTTAGACCCCTAGACTTATGTTTGGTCTTTGACTTGAGCCCTTATTTCATGTTTTTTAACTTATAATTTTATACTATAACAAAATGTGTCAACAAGCTCCCCAAGCTTACCTCTTGCTAGTCTCTTAGCAAGACACAAAATTATATTAATTACTTACTTGGATCAGGAGTTCTTTGCAACGCTATCATACCTTTAACGTACACATGCTTTTAAACAAAATTTCTCTCCGGATAAAGATAAACTTGTTAAACTTCAACTTACCCTTTTTACCTTTTTACCTTTTGGGGCTTATATCTTTTTCTTCAATTTCTTGGGTAATTGGAAGATAGAACGATCAAGTCAAACACTATATCTCAAACTCTTTTGATCAACTGTCCTTCGAGTTTTTGCTGATTTTCAAAATAAAACTCAAAGTTCCTCAAGATGACTCTCTCTAATCTCTTATTTGTGGTATTTGTGGATCCTCATTAAGGCAATAAGATAGTGTTGCCTTTCTCTCATAGTATGTAACATTTTTTTTTTTTACTAAGGCAATATTATGCCTTCTTCTCTCTCACCCTATATCTAAGGCCTATATCCGGAGCTCATAGGTAGGAGAAAATAATTTATTTTCTTACTAAACACATATTGTAAATTCAAGCAATGGATCCAAAGTTACAAGTCACACTAATCAAGTGGTGCATGTGTATGGTGGATAGGATATAGATGGTATGGAATATAGTAGTGAAGTGAATAAATGAGGGAAATCTTACTTTTGCTCCTTGAGGAATTCTTCTCTCTTTTTGTAAATTTTTTTATAGAGAACCCGGGTTGTATCTTTTTCTTTCTTTATTTTTCTAGAGAGGTGGGTTCTACTCACCCTCGGACTTGTGTCCATTATTTCCTCTCTTTAAAGATGTGGGTTCTACTCACCCTCGGACACTTGTCCATTTTTCATCTTTATTATTAGAGATGTGGGCTCTATTAAGCCCTCGAACACTTGTTCATTTTTCATCTCTTTAGGGAGGTAGACTCTACTCGCCCGTAGGGACTTTTGTCCATTTTTCATCTCCCTTTTTCTTTTTTTTTTTTCTTTTTTCTCTTTCTTTCTTCTCTTTTTTTTTTAATCTACAACCCGGATCTCTTTTTTGCAATAACTTTTGAGAGATATAAAATGTAATGGAGCTTTTGTAAGATTTTGGCTAGCAATGAATGAGTGGATATGGTAGTGGTATATATATGGTAGATGCGTACTTACAGGGATGTAAATAGCATATGTGTAGAGTGGAATATAATAGAGTGGAATGGAGTGGAGTGTACATGATCGGCATGACAAGTTTCTAAGGGTCGACAAAGATTGAACAAACTCAATGCAAAGCAAGCAGCCTATATATATATATATATATTTATATATTTTTATCAAAAGGTTTTCCTAATCTAAAGAGCATGTATATATGGCTGTGGTAGGAGGTTCACACTCTTGTCACACAGGAATTTATCATGTGCATTTTCAATTTTTGAAATATAAATCTCCGAAATCTAGTGTCACTAGGAGTAAGATCAAATAGCAAAATCGGACTTTCATATATCATATCCGTCAATTACCTAGACTTTAGAGCAAGCATTTGCAACCCATAGGTTTCAGGTTTTTTTTTAGAGTAAAAATCAAAGTAATTTTTCAAATGGAGCTAAAGAGAAATTATGCTTGAAAGCTAGGTACTAGAAAAGTATAACAACGAGCAACTATTCATCATCTCCATGTTGGCAGATTTTAGGGTTTCTTTTAGTTGAGCAAAGTAAATTTTAGTGTGCACTCTCTCTTGATCTTTTTATTCACACTCTAACAAAAGACTTTTATTAAAACTACTAGACTTTATAAAACTAGACTCTATAAAACTAAACTCTTAACAAACTTTCTAGCAAACAAAATATTTAGCTAATAAAAATAATATAATAGATAGAGATACTTATCCGGATAATCGGGGTTGCACTCTCCCAAGCTAGATTGGAGTGTAGTCTTCAATGATGTAGAAGTTAAGGTAGTTGGCGATGAGAGTGGTGCCTAACATATCTCTTCTCCTCTTGAAATCATTGATTCTTAAAATAGACAACAAAGCTAGTGGAACTTGATTAAGCATTAGGGGTTAACCACATTGCTTTATGTTGCCCAGGAAATATTTTTTAGATTTTTATATATTTTTTTTCAAATTTTTATTTTATTTTTATGCCACCACAGCAAATAGCCTAGAGGTGTTAAGCCTGCGGGATATTAGCATGGGGCTTAAAGGTTTTCTAAAGATAAAAGACAAAATATTTTTGTTGTTTTCAAAAGCGGATATAAGATATTGAAAAGATAAACATGATATGCAAAGATAAATATGCAATGCGAGGATTTTATTGATAACTTACCGACTTACCTTTCGGCGAGGATTCGGTGTTTAGAGTCCTCCGAACAAGACTCCAAATTCTGCTCTTTATTCCCATGGTATATCGGTTGTCACAATCGGTGGCACTTTGATGATTCTATCGTCTCTTCGATGATGTTAAGGGAGATGTCTTCTTCTTCCTCCATCTTTTGGATGATGTACTCTTCTCTGGAGTAGTTGATTTTTCTTTCTCCATAGATGTATTAAGTGTAGGAAACTTCATCTTTTTTTAGCCTTTAATTCTTTTTTGAGCTTCTTTGAACAAGGAGTAAATTTGTTGACCTCTATTCCTCCAATACTCATCGCGTGCTTTCTCATATTCTTCCCATGATTCTCCTAATTCTTCGTAGAATTCCACTGCGTGAGACAAATTGCTTCTCTGGTGGAAGTTGAGCTAGTTTTTCCTTGATGTATACTGAGTCTTCTTTTATCTCCTTATCCAATCTCTTCATGGCTTCTTTGTGTCCTTTAAGATGATATCCTAATATTGAATCTGTTGGTATCATTTTGCCATCTTACGGATTCTTGATCCATTTTTTTATTATAGCGGCGACGAGCTGCCCCGCTTTTCCCCGGGATTTGTATATTCATTATAACTATTAAAGTAAACACGTACCTTCTCCTTAGGGAATTGGAAATGAATCTCTCCTGTATGGATGTAGATGATTGCACGCAGTAGTGTTGAGGAATGGTCTCCCAAGCACTAGTGGAGGATCTTCTTCTTTCCCCATGTCCATGACTACAAAGTCAGTGAGAACATAGTGGTCCATGATCTTGACTGGTACATTTTTGGCAATTCCTTCAGGAACTCTATAAGATTGGTCTACGCCATCCGTAGCTGCACATATGTTGGTTGCAATGGCAATTTTTCCAAATAATAATTCATATGTTGATTTTGCCATTAAATTGACACGGATCGAAAAGATGTCGCAATATGTATTATAAAAGGTTAAACATTGAATAGAACATGCGATGGTAGGTGTACTGGATCATCTTGTTGACGAAGCATTGGAGATTGAAGTAAATGGTCATTATAAGATGGTGTTTTATTTAGTACCATTACCTTTGTTGGTTTGTAATCGTCTTGTTCTTGTTCGATTCGATTCCTCCTTCGTTACGATTGTAGTTTTCTATCTTCGGTTCTAGAACATAACGGTTGGTATTCCGGGAATAAGTAAGAGAGTTTTGTACCTTGTTCTTGAAATTGAATTTCTCTTTCTTCCCTTTGATGTTGAAAACAATCTTCGCACTGTCTGCGTAGATGACAGCTTTGGCTGAGCATAAGAATGGTCTACCAAGTATGATTATTGCTCTTTCATTTCTTCCGGTGTCTACAAGCTGCGGTCTCTGGCCGGCACGTAAGTGCCTCTCGATTCCTACACACACGTCTTCAAGGATCCCCGGGATAACAGAATGATTGATCCGCAAGCCGCAAGCCTGGTTCGTTTTCCAAAGTGGTTCACTATAAATCTTTTCATAAATTACCTTGGGTAGTATGTTGGCGCTTGAGCCAAAATCACGAGAGCATTGTCGAATGTGTGTTGTCCAATCTTGATTGTAATGACCGGCCTCCCCGGATCTTCCTTTTTAGGTGGCATCGAGTCATCCAACCAACAACTTCCCGAGGTCTCTCTATAGTAACGACTTGCATTATAAATATCGACAAGGTTTGCGGTTTCTAATTCTTCCGCTGCCCGTAATCTTTCTGGGGTGTGGTTAGTGGAACGGATAAGCGAGAAATCTGAGATTCTATCATCTTATTAAAACTGTCTTGATTCTTTATAGCTGAAGAAAAGCTTTCTAAGCGAGTATTGATAAGTTCTAAAGCATTATCATTAGTTGCTATCTTTCTTGACAGATTCTCCATGGTCTTACCTTGGTTAACAACAAGATCTCTTAAAGAAGGTTGATAAGTATTAAAATTGTTACCTAGATTGTTACCTTGGTAATTGCTTTGATAGTTGCTTTGATAGTTGGGCCTCTGTTGGTTCCAACCTTGATTCTGTTGAGGACGGAAATTATTGTTGTTATTGATGAAGTTGATGTCCTCCAGGATCTCTGGACAATTCCTGCCAATGTGGCCTAAGTTTCCACATTCTTCACATGTCATGTGTGAGTCTTGAATTTGCATGACTGCCTTGGGTTGAGGATCTCTATCCTCGAGCTTCTTCATTATAAGGTCCATTTTAGCGTATAGCATATCTATTTCTTTTAGCTGGTGCATTCCTCTTTTTGCGAGATTGACGCTCTTCACTCCAACCTTGGTTGGAAGCCATCTTCTCCACAAGTTACGTGGCACGAGTTAGTGTAAGTGATAAGAAAGCACCACCACCGCGGCATCCATAGTTTCACGAGCACTTTGGGAACAAGCCCATGATAGAAAGTCTCGCATCAACGACCACTTCTCCATCCCATGGTGTGGACATTACGAAATATAATCTTGAAAACGCTCCCATGCTTCGGGGGGACCGATTCATCATCTTTGTTGTTGAAAATTTGATATCTTCCCTCTTAAGGCATTTGTCTTGCCCACAGGGAAAGAACTTAGCAAGAAAGGTCGTGGAACAAATATCCCATGTTGTATTCTTATCTTTTGTAGTATAAAACCATTGCTTGGCCCTTCCCAATAGTGAGAATGGAAAGAGGCGGAGCAAGATTGCATCTTCGGATACGTCCTTCATAGTAAATGTGCTGCAAATCTCCGGGAAGTGTTGGAGATGAGCACTAGCATCTTCATGTGCCTTTCCACAAAATTGACTAGCTTGCACCATATTGATGAGCCCTGGCTTAAGCTCAAAGCCTTTGTCTCCAACCTCTACCTTCGGCCCAACAAGAATGTTGTCCGTGGTAGGAGCTGAAAATTCACGAAGTGTCTTGGTTGCCATAGCTTCAAATTGAGATGTCAAGTCTCTAGTAACTTGATTAACTTCCGATTCAAGAGGTCTTGGATTCTCGGATGATGATGATGATGATGTAGGTGCTTTGGAGTTTGTCCGAGTTTTGCTCGGCCCGCTGATTAATTTTTCGGGATCTTCAATAAAATTTTACGGAAGGTTCTTATTCATACATATAATTTTTCCCTCGCATAAGATCAAAACAAAATAGAGAACGAGGGGTGAACTTTGTTTGAGTATGTGATAATGGGTTCTCAATGCATTAGGTGATGTAAAGGGATCTCTCTTATTTCCTTATATGATGTGTTTATAGGATTTTTGGCTAGCACCCTTTCTAACTAGTAAAGTCGAAACAATACCAACTTAATAGGAATAACACTGTCTAAGTTTTGGCTAATACCCTCCAAACTAAAGATAGCTGGAAAGAAGCACTAGAAAAACTTTTGAAGTTTTGAAAACATCTTTTCAAAATTGAAAGATTGACTATGCTCTCCTAAACTAGGAAAGTTTTGAAAAACAAAGCCAAGAAAAATTATTTTTCTAAATAGACTACGCCTTCCGACAAGAACGGCGCCGAAATGCTTGTTGATATTTCTTACACGATCCCAATTAGGAAGGCGAAAAGAAATATATGGGATATCTATCTAATCATGTTAGCTTGGATATGGGATTAACCTCATGATCCAACAAAGCGAAGTTAGGCGGTGTTATTAGCGGGATGAAACATAGTATCATTATCCATAGTGGAGTTAATCTCACCAGGATATGTACTCAAGGTATACCACTTATTTCTAGGCATTACCTATACACTAGTCTGTCACCCTAGCAATAACGCTCAAAGAAATGCGGGGCATGGTACTCTTGATTGGCCTTGATAAAAGAATGAACATGATATCTACAAGCGCACAGATAGAAATACCAATTGTAGCACTTCACCGGGAGTAATCCAGGTATCGTATTTATATTTTACCACAGGGAAGGGAGTCTACGGAAAGGTAGAGAGAAAAGGTCATCTAATGATATATATTGTGATTTAGTTGTGAGATCATCCACTTACAGTAATGTAATGCAGAGTTGCCATAAGTATCTAACATTACTCAACAGGATAAGTCACAGGATAAAGATAATAATAATAATGATAAATACCCAAGTCTAAGATCATCATAAGCCACTAGAATCATACGAGCTATTAACATGTTATAGAATAGAATAGAATGAATATTCCTAAGATACTCCTAATCATATATGTCAATGAATACTACAATTAGTGCAATACACCTAGCTATCATGGCAAGGTTGGATTACTTCTACACATGGCAAGCATTACCAATGACAAACAAGGACGAAACTTATTCATCACCGTAATTATAGGCTCGACATGTCCTACATTCGGAGGATGGATTCCAAAGGACTCAACGGGGTCACTCCCGCGATCTACCACACGGCCCCGAATGTAGGGTGCAATTGCAATAAACGTTGTATAAACACCACGTTTACACATTGCTTATCACCCACATAGTGATCATCTATATGGATGCTATACAATTTCATGCATAAAATATAAAGCAATCTTACTAAACTAAACATATAATCATAGCAAGCATAAACACATATCAATAAGAATATAATAATTATAAAGATCAAAGCCATAACAATTGTATTCTAGATATAAGAGTACTTACAGATTGAATACAAGAGAGAAGTCTCAAGAACCATGATCCTTGCTACTTCTTGACTAATCGGAACTCAAGATGAACTTGATCTTCAACTAGAACTAGCTAGATAGCTAATTACTTCTAGTATGAACTAGGGCTTAGGTCTAGACTTGGCTGGACTAGATGGGTATGAGTTGATGAATGAGTATGATAATGAAATTGTTATGAGCCTCGAGGTCGGTTTGGTCTTCTTATATAGTACTTGGCGATGAACGTCAACCCCTTGGATCAAACCGACCTTCAAGAACGGTGTAGAAACAACCTCAATGTCGGTAGTAAACCGACCTAGGAAGGAGAGATCGAGGGGTGGCCCACCCGCGGCCGGCCTAGTTGGCACCGGCGCCGCCGGGGTGGCATGCCACCTTGGCTTCCCGTCTTTTCTCGTGTCCTCTGGTATCTTCTAGAATATTTTAGTTCACTTTTTCGGGTTGAGTTGCTTCACGGTTAAGTCTTGTCTTCATAGGCCTTGTATATTTTGGAACTTTCTCCATCTTTCTCTCGCAATTATCTATCAAGTCCCCGGAAAGTCACGAGAATACCAAAACTCATGGAATTATGTTAGTTAGACCCCTAGACTTATGTTTGGTCTTTGACTTGAGCCCTTATTTCATGTTTTTTAACTTATAATTTTATACTATAACAGTGTCAACAAATGTGTTGTGGTCACCATCTACGATTGAGGATATGACATATATGGTTATGCTTATGGAAGTGAAAGTCAAGGTTAGCTCCTTAATTTATATGTTTGCACAACGACATAAGTAATGTGTTGCTACCTAAATTTGGGAAAGACACTTCTTATGGTCTCTACAACACATATGACATATATACAACATGCACAAGATCGATCTTGTAGTGCAAACTCATCAAAGTCCAACATTTAGTTAGTCGATAATATGACAACACTTCATTGAGTATGTTTAGCACTAGAGGTTGTTGCTCTCCATCTCTTAAGCTAGCAATCATATAGATCGACTTTGCTTATGTTTTTTTCTAATATTGTGCCCTTCCTTCATTTTTTTTCAATCCACTAGGATCATGCCCATGCGTTGCTACGGGTGTTATCTTTGCTCACTTGACACTTCCGTTCAACAATATTACATGCTTCCAATAAGATTACTCATAATAGTTGTGTGAGAAAAGAAGAGAACAATATACCACAATTTTTAAGCTACCTTTATTTCTCAACGATTTAGATCATTATACTTTCTATGAAAGAAATACTTTCTTAAGAACACAAGTTTGCTTGATCCCCATAATTCTCATCCTTTTAAAATGGGCCGGTGCATATACCATAAAAATTATAGACATGTTGAACTAATTGCATGTCAACTATAATTCTTTCTTAAAGCAAGAAACCTGAATAAAATTTTATTTGTTCAAATTCAAATATCGGGAATAACAAAATATTTACATATTAGTGATTCATAAATAATACTTTTTATGTTAGAATGTATGCATAATATGGATACAAATTCTAGGGAGGTAGTGAATCGGGGCATCACGAAACATCGGGAATGCGAGTTAGCTACATTCATCAAAACTCACGATTGCTAATACAACGCTCTCTCATTCTTGCTCGGCATCAAGCTCGGGCATGCTTGAGGTGGATCGTAAGCCCCAAAGCTTTTCAATTTTCTTGTTAGCGGCATTGAATTTTTAATAGAACCAAACCGAATCCATAGAGATTTGTTTAGTTTTTTTTCCTTACATTTTTTCTTCGATGGTCTAATCATATTTCTTGCGTTCATTTTTGTCTATCCATTCTCGATCTATCGTGCACCAAATATTTGATTAGATCTTCTTCCTTATATTTTCCTATCTAATGTGTTTTGTACCGGAGATTTTTCCTAGATAGAGTCTGATCGTGCGCTCCATTCAAAAACATATAATTATAGGAAGCGTGCTAGTCAAACGATGTCATCTTTGACTAAGCTTATAGCAAAAAGTATAGGCATTTATGACTCTAACAAATTTATTATGAAAATATATTTCACAACTAATCTAAATGTACTTATTTTGTCTCATAAATATTTGTACTTTTCCAAATAATTTTAGTCAAATTGCATGTTTTGTGGAGCGAATGGAGTACATCTTTCATACCGAAATTAAGTACTACTCCATGGTTGAAAAGAAAGACGTTTTAGAAAAGGCTTGAGTCAAACATTGGGAACATAAATTATTAATAACTTTTAAGTCGTTGAGTTTAGAAATGTGAAAATCATATAAATAGATTTGTCTTAAAAAATACTTCCATAAAAGTATACATATATAATTTTTTAATAAATATTTTTATAGAAAAGAGAAGTCAAAGTTAGCGCTTTGGAGACCGTGTCATTTGTCCTAAACGTCTTCTTTTTCAACCATGGAGGGAGTACTTATTTTGTCTCATTTTAAGTTTTCTTCCTTCTAAAATAAGGTCGGAGTTCTTCATCATGCACACATATCTTTTTTTTTTCATTGCATGCGATCATGCAAATCTAGTGGGATGAAACAGGTTTCCTTTTTCTTAGCATGCAAACTGCGGGGTTGTCCTAGCCAAGCATGTGGGGGAGTGCTGGCAGAAGCGAAGCCGCGACGGCACGCGTCGTTCTGCCCGATAGAGTCTGTGTTTCATTCTTTTTAGTAGTACGATTAGCTAAATACTTATCCGTATGTGATCGCAGAGGCCAGAAACTATTCCATTTTCTAAAAAAAAATGATTTGTATCCTCCTTTCTTATGATCAATAAATAATCTGCGGATTGCTCCAGGAGATGTGATCCCCTTTCTAACCAAGCTGAAGCCACACGTCTTTTTTTTTTTTTTTTTTTTTTTTTTTGTCCTTGTGAAACCAATCTCTATCTCATGCTTGCTGCTTGGTACATAATTTCGGCCGGCCGCCTACTAAAACAAGGACAGATATATTTGTTACACAACACACATCCGGGTCAGCATTACCGGCCACTATGTACCAGCAGCCATATCATAGATTTTGATCAAGTCATTTTCTTCGTAAAGGTAAAGCTGCTTTCTACCCATCTAGCGGCCAGATAAACATGGCAATTTTAAAGTAAGCCAGTGTACATTAGTACGGTAGGTTGTACCACGATGTTATGTACGAATAGTATTTTCTTACCTGAGCACATTATCTCAAAAGTTCTGGAATATGCTTTTACTGAAAATCGAAAGTAGCATACAACACTGCCGCCGCCGGGTGTGTCCATCATGGAGTAAGTGACCGATGAGTCATCAGAATGCACACAACAACACCGCCGCCTCCGCCGGCGGTGGCGGCCGACCAACCGGCCGTGTCATCGGCGTTCCACACGAGCTGCAGAAAATCCAGTGATTGCAGCTTAATTTGAAACTACCGAAGGTGTGTTTTTGCATACTTGAGAGTTGAGACCCCCACGTCACACTTGGCTATAGCAAATCTCACAATTATACATGTGCATCGGGCCAGCCCGGCCCGGCCCGGTAGGGCACGGGCCTGGTCGGCCCAGGCCTGGCTGTGGGCGATTTTTAGTGCTTGGGTCGGCCCGAAAAAGCACAACCCATCAGTGGTTTTTTTTTATTTTTTTTTTTAATTGGTGGGCTATTGGTTTGGTGCCCTGTTTTTTATTTTTATTTTTAAGGAGATAACTAATGGGCTAATGGCTTGGTGGGCTGTTCTTTTTATTTTTTATTAGATAGGTGGCTGTTTTTCTTTTTTTTTTAGAGATGACTTTGAACCAGGCCGTGTTGGGCTGGCCGCGTGCCCAGGGGTCGGCCGATCCACGGCCCACACCGGGCACCGGGCCGGCCCAAAGCCCATTTTTTCGCGCCAGGGGCTAAAAAACATGCCGTGCCGGGCCGTGCCCCGTGCTTTCTGCTCAGGTTTACTCAAAAGCATAGCTAGCCACTCCTTCCTCCCTCCTCTCGCTGCCATCTGGGCCACCAGGCCGTTAAAGTGTTAAACCAATATGAGCAGCGACAATGAAGATGCATGGTGACGGGGGGTTTTTCTTCCACCGGCACTACTAAGTTGAAATTCTAATGGTGAGATTGCTATCAGAAAAATGAAAAACCATCGAGGAATAAATCTAATTTTCTTGATGGTACACCATCAGGGATAACTCAACGGAGAAATTGGAAAATGTCTCATGATTCACCATCAGAGAAATTAATTTTAATTTCACTGACGGTTATGAACCCATCAGGGGACGGTTTTGTTGTTTTAGCAAGATATTTCTGTCGGTTTAAACCGAGAAGAAAACCATATTTTAACAGCAGGATAATTATTTTCCCTATTGGTTTCAAATTGACAGGCTAAAAGGATAGTTACCCTGACGGTTGGAGAACCGTCAAACGATAAGTTTTCCAAGTGTTTCGTTTTTCTCTGTCCATTGTACTCCCTCCGTTTCAAATTGTAGCTCATTTAACTTTTTAACCTCAAGTTTGACCACTCGTCTTATTCAAAAAAAATTGTGCAAACACAGTCAAATTTAAGTCATTTGTAAGAACCTTTTGTTAATAAAGCATGCCTCAACAAAAGAAATGATATTTTGCATAATTTTTTGAATAAGGCGAGTGGTCAAACTTGGGGTTGAAAAAGTGAAACAAACTACAATTTGGAGCAATTTAGTAACTGTTAAAAAAAATATTTTGTCAGTGTCAAACCGCTAAGGAAAATAAAACCCACAGGACAAAGATAGAATAGCATTTTCTATACAATTGAAAATATATTTAATATCATACACACAAAACAAAATGTCACCACAGTGCAACATGAATTCAATACACACAATTATTCCCTAAATACGGAATCCGGTAAAAATCCGCTAAAATTCCACCCTACGAAATCCGGTAAAAATCAGCTAAAATTCCGGCTAAGTATGGAATTCCGAAAATACGGAGGGAAATACCCCACCGGAAACATCGGTCCCGTATTCAGTATTACTGATTTGTTTTCGAAAACACGAAACGCACGGATGAAATGTGGAAAAACGGGTGGTTCGGCAAGGACACGCGACCACGCACACGGGCGGGCATATGGAAGCTACTAGTACAACCTTGGTAGAAAGCGAAAGCGACAAATTGAGCAACAGCTGAACCATGAGATCATTGGATCAGGGATTAACTATGCTTATGTGCTTACCAGTCAGCAATCACGGTGGAGCGTGCACATTTGTGCGGCCGGGCCCCGTAGAGAGCGAGCTAGTACGTATGGCGGCGGCCGACGGACGGAACCAACCGCGCGGCTCGGTGTTGCGTCTCCGACGTGAAGGCCGGCTCTCATAGCTGGATTTTTATCTAATTTGCAGGCACATGCATGCAACCTATCGTCACCGCCATTCGTCGGCATGCACTGCACTGCACACGAGGCTTCTCTCTTTGGCTTTGCATAACGTACGGCAAGCAGGCATCAGAGGTGGCGGCTCTCTAGACGACGGACGTGTGCACTGCAAAATATATGAAACATTCGTGCGGAGGGGCGTGTTCTTAATTTTCTTTTGTTAATGCACATTCTAAAAAAAAATCCTGTACTCCCTCGCCTGAAAATTGACGCAACTTCGGTTATTTTTAAAAATTATTCAAAGACTCATAGTATCAACCAAAGTAGTGCCAAGGTAACATGCTATATAAATGAGAAAATTCCCTATTTGTCCTTGGAAATAATGCTCCTTTCCTATTTGGCACCAAAACTGAAAATATTTCATATATGTCCTCAACTTGAGTTTTCTTTTCCTATTTGACACTTCGTTAGTTTGGGTAGCTAACAGTGTTAAGTAGGGCTCCATTTAACACAACTCAGCTTTACTAGTAATGAGCAACGTCATGGAGGTTCTCACCAAGCTGTTTGGGCAAGCACGCGAGCTGGGTGTGCTGCGCCGCATGGGTTGTTCAGGGGTTCAGTTCCAGTGCAGTATTTACGCGGACGATGTCATCCTCTTCATGCATCCAGCGATCAGTGAAGCCAACGCCATCAAAGGCATCCTACAGATCTTCGCCAGCACAGCCGGTCTTCACACAAACCCCGCTAAGTGCTCTATCACTAACATTTATGGGGCGGAGGACATGCTCGAGCCAGTTCGGCAAGTATTTGGTTGTCAGATCGTCCCCTTCCCTATCCAATATCTGGGGCTGCCACTTAGCACGACCAAGGTGCCCAAGGCTCATATCAGACGCACCATTGATGCTGTGGCTAGGCGGACACCTGCTTGCCTCGGGCCGTTGATGACAAAAAGTGGTAGGCTGATTTGGATTAAATCGGTATTGGCCGCCGTACCGATCTACTGCATGATCGCAGATGGCCTTCCTCCATGGGCACAAAAGGAGATCAGCACCATTTGCCGCAGGTTCCTCTGGGCTGGCAGCAGCGAGGATGTTAGGGGGAAGTGCATGGTGGCTTGGAAGACTTGCACGAGGCCAAAGGAGTTGGGGGGCCTAGGTATTCCGGACTTCAAGCTGGTGGCCACAGCATTCCAGGCCAAGTGGCTGTGGCTGCAGAGAACTGACCGTGATAGGGCCTGGGCGGCCCTTCCATTGCAGCATTCCAGTGAGGCCAAAGCCTTCTTCCGAGCTTCTACCTATACCATAGTGGGCAATGGCAGGGACACCCTTTTCTGGCTGGATAGCTGGATTAATGGGGTCGCTATCAGCACCATGGCGCCAACACTTATGCACTTTGTCCCCAAGCACACTGTTAACAGGCTGACGGTTGCGGAGGCGCTCCAAGAGAGACGGTGGGTGAGCCTCATCACCGGAGGGGTCTCAATTCAAGCAACATCTGAATATCTGCAGGTATGGCACGCAGATGAAGGTTTTGAGTTGTCGATGGGCCCGACCGGATGGTGTGGAGATGGGAGTCCGATGGCACCTTTTCCTCCGTGTCGGCATATTTGGCGTTGCATCATGGCTCTCATTCCCCGCCTGGCCGTGTGCTTGTTTGGGAGACCTGGGCGCCCTTGCGAGTCAAGCTTTTTCTTTGGCTAGCACCGCGAAGGAGACATTGGACAGCCGACCAAGGAGAAGACATGGCCTAGATGCTGCCGGCCTGTGCTGCCTGTGTGACCAGGAAGAGGAAGACATCGATCATACCATTGTGGGCTGCTCCTTTGCCGGACAAATTTGGTTCAAGGCGGCGCAGCGTTGAGAGTGCAAACCGTCTGCCGGGGCACTATTCTTGATTGGTGGACCATCCGGGCGAGGACTATGGGCTGGAACAAAAAAGAAAGGTGCCGACTTCGCTGTTTGCACTCATTGCGTGGGAATTATGGAAGGAGCGCAATGCAAGGACTTTCCGAGGGCCAATGCGACGATTGATTCGGTGTTCCAAGTCATTCGGTGTCTCGCGGCGATGGGTGTCTTGGGCTGGGGCGAAGCACTGGGAAGTTTGTCTTGTGAGTAGTCGCCTAAGTTGTAGGCCGGGGTGTGGGCGTCGTGTTTTTATCTGTATGTCACCCCTTTTATTGTTGATCGGACTCTTATCTTCTTAATACAAAAACACGCAAAGCTTTTGCGTGATTGAGAAAAACTAGTAATGAGCAGCTCTCTCAAGGTGAAGTTGAGTTGTTATGATTTTTTTTTTGGTAAAATAGCTTCACGAATAGCTTCATACATGGATATGAGAGAGAAATGAATGAGAGAGTTGAGATTAGCTACTTTTTTTAGTTATATCACAACTCATGTCTTTGCGAGGGGGGGTTTCACCAATAAAGTTACTTTGAAAATAAGTGTTTGGTAAGAAAAATTGAGTTGTGCTAAACAGACCCATAGTATTAAATAGGCTAGAAAATTGTTAGTCAACTCACCCACAATAATCCTCCCAAAATTTGGTGGGTGAACCAAAAATTCTCCCCTAGACTTTAATAAATCTTTTAGAAAAATCAGTTCAATTTGAACATGAGATAACTATTTTGAATTTAGGTACTTATTTGTAAGCAAGCAGACCTCTGTGTCATACTCCCTCTTCATCGAATAATTCAAATAACCGTTTTGATGTAAGGAAAACTTGATTAATTTTGTACAGACGATGAGCTTACTAGAGATAGGTCATTGGAAGGCAGATTAGCCCTGTAGCCGTGAGGAAAGAAACAAGAAATAAGGGAGCGAGTGTGCGGGCATCGCAATTGAAGGAAGACCAAAGCAAAAGTATCGTCGAAAGGAAGTGGAATTCCACGGCCACAATGCATTGGCCTCACTATGCTTGGCCCAATGGCAGCTTCAAAACGTAGACGCGGGCTGGGCTGCTCACCATGAAGTGGGTCTAGGTGCGAGATAGAAGGCTATGGACCCGTGGTGGTTCCTCCTAGGTAGCGGAAGGAAAAGGAAAAAGTCCACATTACCTCCCCAACTATCACACAAGTTCACTTTTCCCCCCTCAACTCTAAAACCGGACATATCACCTCCCTCAACTTTTTAAACCATGCATTTCACCTCCCTCGAGCGGTTTTGAAGGCGGTTTTACTACAGTAACCGTGGGTTTGCTACATTAACCGTGGGTTTGTCTTTTTCTTTTTTTAAAAAATTCTGGTTGTGAAAAATCATAGTAAATCATAGAAAAATCATAAAATGACAAATCTAGTTTTGTTGGACTCCACATGAGTAGATCTACACAGTGAATATATAATATGGTATACTTTAGTTCAACAAAATAATTATAGAAGTTACAGCTATGAATTATTTTAATTAATTATATATTCACTGTGTAGAACTTTGTACTAAAGCATATCATATTATATATTCACTGTGTAGATCTACTCATGTGGAGTCTAACAAAATTAGATTTTCTATTTTATGATTTTTCTGTGATTTACTATGATTTTTCAAAGATTCAGCTAAATAAATAAAAAAGAAAAAGACAAAACCTTCGTAGCAAAAACTTTGTACTAAAGCATATCATATTATATATTTACTGTGTAGATCTCTACTCATGTGGAGTCCAACAAAACTAGATTTTTCATTTTATGATTTTTCTATGATTTACTATGATTTTTCAAATATTCAACCGGAATTAAAAAAAAAAAAAAGACAAAGGCGCTGGTACTAGAGCAAACCCGTGGTTACTGTAGCAAAACCGCTCGAGGGAGGTAAAATGCATGGTTTGAAAAGTTGAGGGAGGTGATTTGTCCGGTTTTGGAGTTGAGGGAGGAAAAGTGAACTTCTGTGATAGTTGGGGGATGGAATGTGGACTTTTTCCGAAGGAAAACGCAAGCGGCCCGCGGTCGCTGGCCCGAAGCGCCGTGTGTAGTGCAGTGCAACATTGCAAGGGTTTTCTTTAGAAGATAGCATGGCCACCTCGACCATTGGTGCCACCATGGCAACACCACGTCAAATGTTGGCGCTGGCATGGCAGGTTTTGGACCATTGGTGTACATCGACACTAGTTTAGAGACATAGATAGTCGCTTTTTTAGTTTGAAGTCCCGGATGGGAAGATCCCAAAAGTTGAAGAACGTTGGGTGCATTTTACTCTTTCTGTTTTCCCTTCTGTTTAACGCCTCTGGTCTGGGTTATCTGTTCATGGCCCACACATGTTTGCTTTTCCTTTTCTGACGTGTAGTTTCGGCGCCTCGTCGGCAGTCAGCACGGTCAGTTGGTGCCTGGTGAGTTGTCCGACCCGTTCGCTCGTCGGACACGTCTGTACTCCGTAGTTACTCCCGGTGCTGGTGGAGTCGGCGGTGCCCGGCACGGCCGTAAACAAACCATCAATTGAGAAACCTCTCTCTCTCTCTCTCTCTCTCTCTCTCTCTCTGTGTTTTTGAGCATCACAAAACTTTGATTAATTGATAACAGGAGTACAATCAACGAACGCTAACCCCAAAAGCCATTCAAGGATATAGTCAAGCCAAAAGTGGTAGCGCCCTATGGCTGCTATGCTTGCACAACAATGAGCTACACAATTAGCTTCTCTACACACCCACTCAACTCGAAAGTTAGAAAAACTCTTGCTTATCTCTGTGATGTCGAAACACAATCCACCGATTGAGGACCTAAGACCAGTGTGATCCTCAATCAAGGACTTCAAGTTACAACATGATCGACCTCTAGGATAACATGATCACCAATTTATGTCGACAAGCTCCAACCCTTCTTTGCCGCTAAGGCTTACGCCATTAAGGGCACGTACATCGCGGTCGTAGAAGCCGCATATAGGAGGTGAATTTTGCGTAAAACACCATCATTGGCAACAGACATCTTTGAGGCCGTCGTCTCATCGACGACGGGCGTGCTCGTGCTCCCATGCGAATTGACGACCAGAATCACGTGTGGTACCTATCCCGTCAATGTAGTGGGAGATCGGAAGATCTCATGCGGCACCGCCATGGGAGAAGCGTGCGTGAGGATCGGCATGACCGCACAAGAGGAGATGCAGTGAAGCCGTCGGGGGAACCGGCTAGATTAGGGCCGGAACCGACACGAAACTGCGGTGGGAAGGAGGATGGAGGTGGTGGCGATGGCGGCGTGGGGCGGCGTGGCCGCCGACGGCGGTGGTGGCGCGGCTTGGCATGGCCCGAGGGCGGTCTTGGCGGCGGCAGGGTGGGAGGAGGGCGGCGCACGGGAGGGAGAGGGAGCAGGGGAATTGGGATAAATTTTCTTTATTTCTTGTTGCCCCGAAGATTATGCCCCCTTACTTATATAGCCCGGCTAGTGGGACTTATATCTCAAGCAATCTCTCTAAAGGTTTCCTTATAGATTGGAATACCTTTTACAAGCATATCCTATTTATTTATTTCCTAATAAGGGTCTCCCTTATAGATGAGATATCCCCTTGCACACCAAAACACCTAAAGATAATTTTAGATATTTTCCTCCTTTATTCCCAAATTAATTGCCGAAGAATCCGCGGAAGGGAGGAGACGGCGGCGGGGCACGCGTGCGAGCCTGTGGGAGGTGCCCGCGCCCGTGGGCCTGTCGGGCCTGTCCTTCTAGGCCCTATTTCGGTCATGACATCTCCCCTTCTCCCGACCGGCGGCGTCCTCGCGCCTGGATGAAAGTCCATTCGGTCACACCTAGGTGGAGATCACCGCCTCGGTATTATGAGCTCAACCCGCAGTACCGGGCCGACCGTGCACCGGGTTCGAGGATCATGTTCTCCCCGGCACGCTTGGGGGCAAACTCCGGGAGGTAGTGAAGGTTGCCGATGTAGCCGTGGTAGATGTACCGGTGGACCACACGTCCCCTCGCTGTGATGTCTTTTCATTGGCGGGCCGCAGCGGGGAGCTCCTTTGGAACGCCCACCTCAAGGTGCCGATGCACCATGTCGCGGGGTGGGCTCTCCAGAACAAGAAGCACTCGCCGGTGGAGCGGTGACGAAGAGCGGAAGCAGGGCGCCGATGGTGATGTCGCGGCAAGCTAAGTAGGAGGAGTAGCAGCCAAGTTCAACATCGCACCGCACATAAAGGAGTCGACATCGAGCGAGAGGGCGAAAAGCCGGTGGGCGCCCTCTCGCATCGTGAGCCGATGTGGACGGTGTCGACGGTGAGGAAGACGCGATCCATGCCATCGAGGAAGACGACCCTGGCCGGGCCGACGTGGTGGCGCCCAGCGCCACATGCTACCCAACAGGGATGGCGGTCGGTGCAGCTGTAGTTGGCCCGCTGTGTAGGCTCCCAAGGCGAGGAAGTTTGTCCCGCGAACTCCATCCCCGGCAAGGCCTCCAAAGAGTTCCTAAAGCAGAGAGGAAGCCGGAAGGTAGAAGCGCCATCGGAGAAGGAGGCCGCCCTCGAAAACCATGCAGGTGTGCGCGCGTTTCGTGGTGACGCCAAGGGCGATCCGCGTAGTGCCGGTCCTCCGCTGTCGCCGGGAGCCGGACGAAGACGCCAGTGGATCGAAATCAGAGGTCCAAGGCGCCGCATGCCTTGAACGCTTTCCTAAGCCGAGAGGGAAGTGTCCCGACGCCGCAAAGATGCCCGACCCAGCAGGCCAGGCCGGGGGCGCCCCACGCCGAAACGTGGTCGGGCGGCCGCCGCGTAGTAGTACCGGCTTCGTGTGTCGCTAAGTTCCACGTCACTTGTTCCAAGCTTGCCGCCCAAGGCATGCCAAGGATGACGCCGACGCCGTTGCCCAGTGGCATGACGTAGGCGTCGATGTCGGCGAGCTGGCGTCGAGGCGTAGTGGCACCTCAAAGGTGGCGGCCCGGCATGTCGAGGAGGTGCCGGCGCCGGTGGTGATCGCGACGCGCGGCCTGAGTCCGAGGGCCCGCCGTGGGACACCACGCTGGGGTCGATGTAGTTGTGCGTTGCTCCCGAAGTCGACGATGATGTTGACGCCGTGCCCGAGATCATACCGACGAGGTATAGAGAATGAGCACCACGCATCGGGAGTCGGGGTCCCCGAAGAGGACCTTCAGGTCTGCTGGTTCCTCCTTGACGTCCGCCGGTGAGACGTTCGTCGAGTCGTCGGTGTAGTCGTTGAGGACCGTGATGTCGAAGAGGTGCTTGCACTTGTGACCCCGTGTAAACGGTTCGTCACGCTTGAAGCGTAGTCCAGCCTTGCGTCGCTCCGTTATCTCCTCCGGTGTTAGCCGCTTGAACGGCCTAGTCGTTGTTGATGCTGCTGATGAGGAGGGCGCCTGGGGGGCGGTCAACAGGGCCACAGGCGCGGGTGCCCTGGCCCTCACCTGTGCTGGCTTGCCGGTGTTGTAGACGATGGCGAGGCGTCGCCGTGACGCCCGGCGAGACATGGCAGCCTCCATATCCTTGGGATTCTGCATCTCGGCGCTGCGTCTTGAGCGGTTCGCCCAAGCCTCGCTGTGTAGATGTTCACCTGGCGGCTATCGCCGAGGTGGCCTGCGCCACGTGCGCGCGGGAACTGCTTCCGTACTCGTCGACGGTGCTGTCTTCCTTAGCGATGCCAGCTCGCCCGGCCGGATTGCGCCGTTACGCCGGTCCAGCGCTCGTTGACATACGGGCAAAGCTCACCCAATCTGCCACTGGTTTCTCCCGGGACAGCCTCATGTACCATTGCTAGGCTCCTCCCCGTGAGATGATAGGAAGCATACTGCACTGCTCATTCTCGGGCGTACCTTGTCCCCGAAGAATTGCTCGCAGCGGTTGATCCATGGGAGGGGATCCTCCTTGCCATCATATGTGGGGAAGGATAGCTTGGGCAAGCGAGCGAGACACAGGAAGGTGTCCGGCGGAGTTGGGGGGGCATGCGCCCCTGTCGGCGGCGCCAACTGGCGGCGCGCAGCTTCGTCCTAGGTAGCCCTTCATCAAGTTCTCCGTGATCGGGCTGCGGTGACTTGATCATCCAGGTTCTACTTGCCATCGGTCCGCTTCTTGATGAAGTCGCGGGCTGTCGTCTCCAACAGCGTCTTCATCTCAAGATTGGCGTCCTGAAGTTGTTGGCGATGCTTGATCGCTCTTTGGATCGTCGCGGAAAGGATCGAAAGTTTATTCTCGATCTTGTCCATCCTCGCCGCCGAATTTGGTGAACTGTTCCCCAAGTTCTTCGCCAGCCTTCTTTGACTCGCTATCCATGGTGGTGGGTAGATCGTAGTGGTCTCCGGATACCAACCGCCGGAACCAGCTAGATTAGGGCCCCGGAACCGACACAAGAACTGCGGTGGGAAGGAGGATGGAGGTGGTGGCGATGGCGGCGTGGGGTGGGCGTGGCCGCGCCCGGCGGTGGTGGTGGGCGGCCTCCGGTCCGAGGGCGGGCGCTGGGGGTGGCGCGGGGCGCGCGCGTGGCGGCGGCAGGGCGGGGAGGGGTGGCGCCACGGGGAGGAGAGAGGGAGCAGGGGAATTGGGATAAATTTTCTTTATTGCTTGTTGCCCTGAAATACGCACCCTTTACTTATATAGCCCGGCTAGTGGGACTTGTATCTCAAGCAATCTCTCTAAATGTTTCCTTATAGATTGGAATACCTTTTACTAGCATATCCTATTTATTTATTTCCTAATAAGGGTCTCCCTTATAGATGAGATATCCCCTTGCACACCAAAACACCTAAAGATAATCCTAGATATTTTCCTCCTTTATTCCCGAATTAATTGCCGAAGAATCCGTGGAAGGGAGGAGACGGCGGGGCGGGGCTCGCGTGCGAGCCCGTGGGGCGGCGCCCGCTCCGTGGCCTGTCGGGGGCCTGTCCCTTCAGGCCCCTATTTCCTGGGTCATGACAGACGCCCCGAGCAGAGATCCACCTACCGCTTAACCCTTGACGCACGGCCAGCCCGAGCTCGCCGTCATCGACGGGAGCACATAAGAGTACAAACACAACAACCAACGGAGATGATGATGGCCGGAAAGAGGAATAATAACTAGCGCGGAAGAGATAAGGCGATTTCATCTAATATCTTTTATTCTTCTACTATCCAATGCAATTGATAACATTATATATCACTAGCAAATCTGCTCGTGCATTGCAACGTGACGGATAACGGCACTGTTACAACTTGTACCGCGCTGATGCCCCTGGTTCCCAGACCTTGGGACCATGGCGACGTCAATTCGGTCCCGTCCATAGAGTCCAAGCACCACAGACCTTTCAGTCTAATCAGGTGTTAGTGTTGTGCCGGCCAGCCGGCTGCTGATCGAGCACAGGCCATTAGGTGGCTCTCAGGCACGGACGTGGCAGGCTCCTAGAGCACCCTCAGATATATCATCGAGCTCGTAATGGGCTCAGATCCATACCAAGATGGTAATGGACTCTAAACATCGTAATTTCGACTATTGATTTATTGCTTCCATCATGCTAACAATTACAAAAATATTCAATACCATCTTAGAGGTACTTTGGATACGAATACATTATGTACGATGCAAGTTTATGACCTGAACATGCATAGAATTTGACTATTGATTGCTCAAAGTTAATATAAGTTCCTAGTCAAAATACGGGTTCTAGATCCTTAGAGGGACAAAGTAGACATTAGTGACCAAAGATATGCGTCGTGCGCGCACTGTGCATAATCATTTATAAATGTGACAAATATTTTTGTTCTGAGGTATTAGATACATAACAGTGTTGATTGTTTTGGACTAAGTTTTTAGCTTGAACTACTATTATTTCTTATTATAGTTTGGAACAGCAACCACTTTGATGGCACAGTTACTCAAATCAACTCCTATGCTATTACTATCAAACTGACTTGCAGATTGGATAATAAGTGCTTCCACATTACAAATATATATGCACCAGCCTGCTCCTCTCAAAAACAAGCCTTTGTTACTTGTCTTATGAACCTAGACACCTCTGATTTTACTGACCGGGTTCTAGGTGGTGATTTTAATCTCATATATAAGATGCCCTGAAAACAGAAATAGACCTGGTAGTGACATACATGAAATGAATATGTTTAATGAACTTATATCTGATCTTGACCTTGTTGACATTCCTTTTAGTGGCAGGAGCTACACCTAGAGCAACATGCAAGAGAATCCACTCCTGGTAAAGCTGGATTGGGTATTCACATATGCAGATTGGACCCTTTCAGTCCCAGCAACCTATGTCCAAGCTATGACAAAGGAAACATCTGACCATATTCCCTGTGTCCTCCACATTGGCAGCAGCATCCCAAAGTCCAACATGTTCAGGTTTGAAAATTTTTGGGTTGATCACCTAGGTTGACATTGTTGCTCTTCACTAGAATAGTACCCCTTTTATGCCAATGCAGCTAGAACCCTATCGAGAAAAAATGCAGACAAGTTAAAATTGGACTAAAAGCGTGGAGCAGGAAAATTTCAAACTTGAACAAATTGATTTATAATAGTTAGTGGGTTCTTCTTCTCCTTGATGGCCTGGAAGAGCAGAGAAGTTTATCTCAATAAGAAACCTCCTTCAAATCCCTAGTCAAATGACACCTTGATTCTTTTGGACTCCAAAAGAACATATTGGAAGCAGAGAAACACTATTAGGTGGGTTCAGCTAGGGGATGAAAATACACATTATTTTCATGTCATGGCTTACTATCTGTCACAAAAGAAACTTTATTGTGTCCCTAATAAATGATGATGGGTTGACTATTACTAACCATGATTAGAAATCACACCTTCTTTGGAGTGCTTTCAAAAATAGACTTGGGATCTTTGAATACACTGGTATGGTTTATAACCTAGAAGAGCTGCTCACCACCCATGCTGAATTTAGTGACTCAGAAATTGACCAAGTTGTTAAGCACCTACCCAACAACCATGCCCCTGGCCTTGATGGCCTGAATGGATTGTTCATCAAGAAAATATGGAGCATCATCCAAAATGATTTTGTTAGAGTGCTCAGAGACTTTTGCAATAGTAACATTGACATTAGCTTTAGTGATTGCTCTAATACCTAAGAAGGTTAATCCTGAACATGTGAATGACTACAAGCCATTTTCCCTCCTTAACTATTCTTTGAAACGTGTCACAAAGATCCTATCTCAAAGATTACAAGGGGTCATTCCTCAACTGGTTCATGCTAACCAATATGGTTTTATCAAGGGAAGAACCATTCAAGACTGTCTTTCATGGTCTTTTCAGTTCCTTTATCTTTGCCACTAGTCCAGGAAAGAAGTGGTCATTCTCAAATTAGATTTTGAAAAAGCCTTTGATAAACTAGAACATGAAGCCATTCTACAAATCCTCAAGCACAAAGGCTTTAGTGCAAAATGGTTGTGCTGGATAAAGAATTTTCTACAGATTGGTTCCTCCGATCTGTCATCCTCAATGGCATCCCTAGAAGAAACTTTGTCTGCAGGAGAGGAGTTAGATAGGGTGACCCCCTCTCTCCCCTTCTCTTTGTACTTGCTGCTGATCTCCTTCAGACTATCACCAACAAGGCTTGGCAAAATAGCATTCTAAAATGCCCCATCAATGCGAATTTTGGAGGTGTTTTTCCTATCATTCGATCAATATGCTGATGATATTGTACTTATATTACCGGGTGATGCTACAACCCTCTTCAACCTAAAATGTTTCCTAAGGCTATTCTTTGACTCCACTGGTCTACATGTAAACTTCAATATATCTTTTTTGGTGTCTATCAACATGGATGAAACTAGCTAGAGCTACTCACTTGGCCAACACTTTTGGCTACCAGGTTGGGTCTATGCCCTTCACTTATTTGGGACTCCCACTAGGCACCACCAGCCCCACAATTGATGAATTTTCACCACTACTTAACAGAATTAAGAGAAGATTGTTAGGAGACAACAAGGTACTTTCCTACCATGGTAGACTCACTGTTGCTAATTCAGTTTTGTCAACTTTACCTTCTTTCTATATGTGAAGCGTCAAGATCCCCCCTCAGGTGGTCAAACAAATAGACACTTATATGAAACACTGTCTGTGGAGTAAAGGTGACATTCATAGAAGAGGTACTTGCCTAGTTGCTTGGGAAGTTGCTTGTAAACCAAAGACTGATATTCAAACTCAGAATGATGCACTCCTTATGAAATTTCTAGACAAATTCCATAATAAAGCTGAAATTTCATGGGTACAGTTAACATGGAGCAAACTCTACCAGAACACCCAAACCCCACCTCAAGCAAGATCTCCCACTGGTTCTTTTTGGTGGAAATAGGTTCTAAAACTTTATGACAGCTACAGTGGATTAGCCATCTGTCACCCAAGCAATGGGTGGATTGCAATGTTTTGGTATGACACCTAGAATGGGCAACCACTCAAAGATAAATACCCCCAGCTCTTCTCCTCCAAAAAAGTAAATTCTCCATAAACTTCTATCTAGAAAGAGAGGTTCAGAGTATTTTCAGCCTTCCACTATCTCAGGAGGCAGCACTCCAGCTCACAGATTTGGAGAATACGGTACATAGCTTGAATTGGAATGATGAAATCAATGACAATTGGAGCTACAAGTGGGGCTCGAAAAAGCATAGCAGTAAGAAGGCTTATATACTTTTGATTGGTCACCATCCAACCAGCCCCCTCCTAAAATGGCTTTGGGGAGCTGCCAGTTTAGGGACACACAAGTTTTTCTTTTGGTTGCTTCTCAGGGACAGACTGAATATCAGGAACCTACTATGAAGAAAAAACATGGTGCTTCAAGAATACACTTGTGTGCTCTACAATCTCTCTTGTGAGGAGACTAATTTCCATTTGTTTTTTGAATGCCCTTTTAGCAAAGACTACTGGTCCCTTCTATCCATTGACTGGAACATAAACCTTGTTGTAGGGTCGAGATGGGGACTGGAGGGGGGGGAATAGTCCTTTCTAATGTTAATTGCGCTGGCTAAACAAATATAATGCGGAATTGAAACTATTCGTTTAGCCAAGACTTCACCCCTCTAGCTATGACTCTAAATCACCTCACAAAAGATCCTACACAAAGCAAATGAGGTGATAAGCCTAGCTTGAGCTCCTAACCAATTCTAATGAGCAAAAGCACAAAGCCTACCTAGGCTCACTAGATGCACTAAGGATAAGGCGACACACGCCTAACCCAAAGGCTCAAATTACTTAGCTACACAAACTAAGCAAGGCAATTAAACAAGCTACACAAGCTAGTAATTGCAAGAGCTACTCCACAAGCACAAGCACAAGGTATATATGAATGTAAATACAAAGCTTGTGATTTGGAGAATGCAAACCACCGAGAAGAGTAGACAAGTTGACACCAGTGATTTTTTACCGAGGTATCGGGAAGCTTGCCAACTTCCCCCTATTCCTCGTTGTGTCGACCAACACCTTGGGTGGTTCCTTTGGTGTTTCACCTAGATGGTTCTTCGGTGTGATCCTCAAATCACTTGCCCCTCAAGGCACGCCCCGCAAGGCACCACAAGACACCACTCTCAAGTGATCCCCTGAAGGCACCGCAAGACACCACACGCTCAAGGGAGGTACTCACCGACACGCTCTAGTAGTGTTGCTCTTCGCGATCCCCGCGAGGTGAGCACGAACCTCTCACAATCTCTTCTCCGGGGGCACCGCACAATCTTCCTTGCGTGCCTCGACGGAGCCTCTTGCCACCAAGCCGTCTAGGAGGTGGCAACCTCCAAGAGAAACAAGCACACCGGCTTGCAACACGATCACCTAGTGCCACGAATGCGATCTCTCAACACGAATGCACTAGAATCACTCCTCACTTTGATTTGGATGAACTCTATCAAACACAAGTGAGTGGGAGGGCTCTCAAGCACCACAACATGAGCCACAAAGGCCAAAGTGTGCTCAACTCACGGCCAAGCCCGAGCAAGTGGCTATTTATAAGCCACCCTCAAAACTAGCCCTTTTCCCCTTTCCTGTGAGGTTTGCGGACTAGTTTAGGTTCGAAAACGTTTAAGAGCTTAGGTTCGAAAACGTTCAAACGACCGCCCCCCCTGAGGCGGGCGGTCGCCCGTTAAGGAACTAGCCGTTAGGTTCCGCCCAAAGGGCCCGGACAGTCCGCCGTTGATCCGCGAGTCCAAGAACTAGAGAGCCAGCAACTCTGCTCGTCGGAAAGATGAATCGCGAGACCGCGGCGCCCTCGGGGCCCTGGACCGTCCGCCCTTTGCAACCGTTGGTGTTTCTTACGCACACAAACTACCGTTGTAGCACTTCACCCTTGGTAGCGGGGTATCGTATTTTTTCACCGGTCCCCTCAAGGTCTATGTCAACCTAAGGCAAGGGTTTGTTTTTCTAAGAGACAGTCCGCCGTCTACTCACAACCCACGCTCAAAAACGAACAAAGGTCAATTAGCACCGCGCCGCACCCAACGTGGGGGATTTCAAGGGACGGACAAGGCTTGTCACGACCAAGCCGCCTACCCCTCAACCGTGGGGATGCGCCACAAAAGGTAGGTGAACGCTAGCCCAAACACCCCACGTTTGCACTATTGGTCACAGTTCTTGATGTTGGCCAAGGTTCCCCCAGGTCAAAGAGTCCCTCCACCAAGAACTAACGTAAAACGATCTACCAATCCCGCAAGTCTACAACGGCTAAGAAATGTACGAAGGAAATTAAGTAGCTGCGAGATAATCACAAGACTCCTTACCAAAAGCGTAAGCGCCTTGCGAGAGGCAAGCCAAGGCGGGAACCAAGTCCAAGCACTCCGTCCTCCTAGGAACCAACCGCAACTCCTGGTAGAAAGAATCAAGCTTCTTTCTAGCCTTTCCCTCTCTCACTCTCTAGAATTGGGAGATAGAATAGAAGAAGTAGAAGAAGAAGACCTAATTCTACTCTCTTGCACAAGTGGACTGGTTTCTCCTTTGAATTTGTATTGCTTTTTGAGAGGGAGAGAGGGGGTCTATTTATACACAAGGGGAGGGACCTAAGTGCTAAAAACACCCAAACCGACCTAGGAAAAACCTTCCATGTACGCCAAACCGACCATCCCACGTCGGTTTCACCCAGTTTGGAAGGTAACAAACCGCCTCCCCCGCTGGGCTCGAACTCGCACGGCGGGGTGTGGTCGCACCAGTGTCTTGTGGCGCACCTACCGGGGTCCGGCCGGGCTTCCTTCCTTTGCTCAGTTGTAAGGTGGACTTGGCCCCCGGTTTCGACGTTTTGTTGCGATTTCTGTTTGGGCTTGCCATTTGCTCCCTTGGGCCTTCTTCTATTTGTTGACAAAGTGATCATCCATGAGTTTGTACCTGCAAGTCCAAATAAACACCAAAACTTTGGAATATGTTAGTTGAAATTCGGTATCTCCTTCATCAGAACTCCGTTTACGATGATCTTGGACTCTATGGAAAGCTATCTCCTTCAACTTTCACAGATCTTGGAGGGCTATACAACCCACATGGTTACTTCATCCAAAGCTCAATGGATCAAAGCAGTATTCTGTTGGGAATATGCCCTAGAGATAATCATAGAGATGATTGTATCACCTTGTATCCATGATATATTATGTGTTCATGAATATCCATTAAAGACAACTTGTATCGATTGGCAATTATGTGAATTGTTTTGTGAGACTCTTTACTTGTATGGTTATTCTATAATTGTCCCTGGTCGGAGTTCATGTGAGGATTGTTGACATCTCTAACACGATCCACATCTAGGACGGCGCTAGAAATGTATAAATGGTATCTATCTAATAAGTTAGCTTGGATGTGGAGTTAATCTCACATTCCAATAAAAGTCAGATCGGAGAGTTAATAAAGTTAGACGGAATTAGTTATGGTTTATGACTTTGCAACATTATCGATGGTGGAGTTAATCTCACCATGATAGGCACAAAAAGCTGTACCACACATTCTAGCATTGCCTACTTAAACTAGTCCTGTCACCCTAGCTCACAACACTAAAGAAATGCGTGAACGGATATTCTTTATATGACACTTCAAACTCTTGCTATGATAATATAATTCGGTATCCGCAGTTTACGAGATAGAATTACCCAATTGTAGCACTTCACCAGGAGTCTATCCAGGTATCGTATTTATATTCTACCGAAAAGGAGAGGGGTAGGCTATGGGTAGGTTGATGATTTAATATTGATTCACTTGCAGTGGTGTAATGTAGAGTAAACCATATGCATCATACTAAACTCAAACTAGGTAAGTCACAAGGTAAAGATAAATAATGATAAATAATAATAATGATAATGATAATAACATTCCAAGTCAAAGATAATGGTATGCCACTAGTTGGTGTCATAACTGGCTAAATATCATGGTATAGGTAGACTAAGATGGAATATTCCTAAGTTACTCCTACTTACATGCCAATGCATACTACAATTAGTGCAATACATCTAGTCATCATCGTATGATATCTACACATGGTGAATATTACTAAGGAAGATTAGGAACAAAACCAACCTACCATAGTAACAAAGTTCAACTAGCCCTATATTCGGGGGGTGGACTCCAAAGGACTCAATGGGAGTATCACATCCACGATCTACCACACTTCCTGAATATAGGGGTGATGTCGCAGCAAACGCCGTATAAACACCACGTTTACACATTGTCGACCACCCACATAGTAGCTCTCTACATGAGCGCTATACGACTCCATGCTTGAATATAAAGACAAACATACTAAACTAAATATATAATCATAATAAGCATGGAAACATATAAATAAGAATATAATCATTAAATAGAATAAAGTCATAACAATTGTATTCTAACTAAATACTTACAATGATGAATACAAGAGAGAAGCCACGAGAAGCTCTTGCTTCCGCTACTTCTTGACGATCGTGAATTCAAGACAATACTTGACTTCCTCTAGAACTAGCCTAGATAGCTATTGCTCGGTTTATGGTGGAACTAGGGCTTAGGGTCTTGACTTGGAGTTGGATGACTTGAATGAATGAGAATGAATTCGGGTTTCACCTGTGGGTCGGGGGTCTTGTTATATAGCCCCGGAGGATGCACGACGACCCTTGGATCAAAACCGACCTTGATGGATGGACTAGATTGCTCCTCATAGGCGGTGCTGAACCGACCTAGATTGGGAGGCTGACGGGGGGCCCCACGGCGGCCGCCAGCCCCAAAAGGCCGTTGCCTCGGCCTTTGCTAGGGGCCCCACCTTGCTTCCTGTGCTCTCTCGGTCTCTTCCGGAATGTTCTAGTGTAGGTTCCACGTTGGGTTACGTCACGGATACGTCTTTTATGTCGTAGGGCTTGCAATCTCTTGGGTATTTTCTGTTTAATCCCTAAAAATATATAAATCACCAAAACTAGTGGAATCATGTTAGTTAAGCCCCTATACTATGTTGATATTCATTTTAAGCCCTTATTTTCGTTTTTAAAACCTCTATATTTTATGCTATAAGGTATACCAACAAGGACACACATGAATATTAGATCGGACACATATTGGTTGATGACTATGTTTCACAAGTCATAGACATGGAGATGTCAAACTAATAGTGTGGGCACATGTATGACATGGGGCTAGATTGACCCGACATGAGATGTTACTATTATTGTCTCTTTACACATCATGTACGTTATGTCCTTAGACCACGAGATTGTCGTATGTACTCAAGATGTGAAATGACCTACTTAGGGACTATCAAACGTTACTCCATAATTGGGTAGCTATAAAGGTGGTCTTCGGGTTTGTCGGGAAGCATGCTTTGTGAGGCATAGTCAATCAAGATGGAATTGCCCCTCTCCATGAGAGAGATATCACCGGACCACTCGATTGATTGGATCAAGAAATGCATGGCCATGCTTGGGTTAAGTGTTAACCCACGAGGTGGACCAAATATCGTGTGGCAAGGGAATAACATGTATGTGAATTTGTGGTGGTTCGTCCCGATATGATCATTGCGCACACATGGGAGTTGACACGTCTTGCTAGAGGCCGCTTATCGGCTATTGGTCGAGTAGGAGTACTCGGGGGCATGTCTATGTGTGCGTGACCCCAAAGGGTCGCACGCTTAAGGGGAAGAAGGCCTAATTCGGATCTGATCCAATTAGACGAGGCTTAGAGTTACTAATGGGCCTCCAAATTCGGGAGCCCGTTAGGGACGCCTATATATAAGAGAGGTGGGCGCTGGGCTAGGTTCATCCACGCCACTTTGGCGGCCGCCGCCCACGCCCGCCTCTTGCTCCTCGCGGACCTAGCAGTCCGGAGAGACGACGCTTCTTCCCCTCGCGTGTGGGATACCTCGGGTGCTTTGCATCCGGAGCACAAGGACGAACCGCACGTGGAGGACGGACGTGAGCAATCGCACGGCACCGCCGCTACGTGCACATCTTCGCCGAGGGTCGACACTTCCGCGCACCGCGGCGTCTAGTGGTAATCCCGTGATCTATAACTAGCAGTAGATCCTTGGTTTATGGGTAGAAAAAAATTTGTTTTCGCTAGCGTAGCGATCCCATATTCCTTCATATTCCACTCTAAAGTCGCCTTCTAGTGTCCGAGAAACACCGAAACAACTTCTCCTTTGCAAATGTGCCAACACCACCAAGTGTATATCACCATGTGCATGTGTGTTTAGCATTTTCACAATCATTTTCAAAGGAAT